>OZ024744.1:97105634-97130634 GCA_964016885.1 Eledone cirrhosa
AACATCATTGGATACCATCAGGGTTGCAGATGTTATATCAGAGTTTTCCTTCTCCTAGAATTCTGCCTTGACAAAGGCTAAGGGGTATCTCTCCCGGTGATTTTGGATGGCCATTGACTCTTAAGAGCTCCTTTGCCCTTTGACAGGTTTTGTTTTTAGTCCTGCAGGATGTCCAAAGTCACCCTCCTCACCAAGAAAATTTGGTGGGGTTGCCAGTTTAGTCGCCAACGACCCGACCATGAGACAGGTTGTACTGGGATACATGTTACCAGTAGCACCAACTGGTGACCTGACATAATACATACATACATACATACATGCATACATACATACATACTTACATACATGCATACATACATACATACATACATACATACATACATACATACATACATACATACATACATACATACATACATACATACATACATACATACATACATACATAAATCTGCAGATACTCCACCCTGATTACACCTTCAGATTTATGCCTGTGATTATTGGGGCACTGGGATATGTTAGTAACTGCCTCAATACAAATCTTGAGAAGCTAGGCTTCACAGGAACAGAAAGAACACAACAAGTTAGGAAATTACAAGTACAATCCATTAATGGAACAGTAAAAATATGTAAAACATTCCAAAGATTTTTCATCTAATAACTGCATATACACATGTACAGATACAAAGCATATACACATGCACACAGACAACTCAAAACATACACAATAACATCCATACCTGCACACACATGCATGCATAAAGACATGCATACATATCTACCTACTTGATGTTGTGTAAATTCCAATGAGAGAGTCTTGTAACTATGTTAGAAACCAAATCTCTGGCAAAAATTTGTGAAATTATAAAACCAGAACATACATACTTACCATTAAGAAAACTATAACCACAGAGACTATACTATCTCTTTGTGCCCAGAAAATATTCCGAATCTGATCAGTCTCAAATAAAACTTTACTAATACCCACATCAGACTACTGCTCCCATTTACTGGTACACATCCCTATGTAATATCAAATAGGAGGTAAAATCCTATCAAATCTTAGCTATGCAGACGATCTGGCCATCAGGAGTTACTCTAGAACTGATCTGCAAGACTTTCTGAATGTACTGGCCAAACATTCGCTGCAGGCCGGCTTACACATCAACATCTCCAAAACAAAGTGTATGACAACCAATAAAAACAATGCCAATCTCCAACTCACAATCTACAACCAGCAAATTGCTCAAGTTATGGAGTTTGTATATCTCAGTCACCAACTATCATCAAACAACAATGGAATGGTTGCTGCGCAGTATCGCATCGCTCTAGGTTGGGCAGCTATCAACACGTACAAGGAAGTACTAACACCAAAACTAGTTTCCTATCATTTACAGGCTAAGATCTTCGATACTTACATCCTACCAGTTGTGTTATATGGTCTTGACTGTGTTACTTGGGCAACAAGGTCACTTCAGAAGCTCTCTACATTCCAGAACCACATCATGAGACTTATGACTGGCAAGCAGCTCAGCGACTGTATCTATATCACTGAGCTGCTCAACATTACCAGACTTAGACCAATTACATCAATTGTCAAGTCAAGAGTACTCAAACTATACGGTCATATAAAAATATCAAGTCGTGGTGTGAGTAGGTTATGCCTGGAAGGAAGGTTGGCTAGTAAGAGAAGCAGAGGCCGGCAGCCAAAACGATGGCTTGACAATGTCAACTTATGGACTGGACTTGATCTTTGCTTTTTGAACTCTGCTGCTGGTGATCGAACTTTGTGGAGAGAGATATCACATGTTAATGCGTTGTCTGCAACCGACGGAGTTTAGCGTCACAAGATATCCATATGTATCCATCTATTTGACACAGTTCTTTAGTGAGGTTCTTATTTTCCTCACAAACAGGACGGTTGACTGCGATGAAGTCGATCAAACGTATGAAGGGAAGTAATTGTATCTCCCTGTTGATCGTTCTAGCTTTCTTCTGTTAACATTTAATACACATGGGTAGTTAATAACCGTGATTTACCCACCTTCACAATTGTCAATATAAACTATTTGATGGGTTTCAATGTTGTGGCTTGATACACAAACCAATCACCCCAAATCGCATCTGACCCGGAAATTTACATACCACCTCCTTCCAAGTCAAGTCTCTCACCTTCCTTCGGGTGCCTTATCCCTCATTAAATATTTCACCTTATAATTCCTACTCTGTTATTATGGTGTGTCACCTGTTTTGTATATCTGAACGAAACGAGGGTAATACCCAAGATATTCACCAGGTGTACTTACGAACTACAAACGAGAGACTACGACGAGACTCCATACACAGTTCCCGCGACAGTTCATTTCAGTTCTTATTTATAGAGTTTCGCCTAGTCTACTTTTAGTTACGCGGGAATATTCAGGGTTTTTTTCCTATCAACACTCCGAACTGAAAGCCACTAGAATTCGTTCCAGCAAGTTAAACTCCATCAGCATCAATCTCATCTAATCTAGAAGCTCTTCGAAAGATTGGGAGCGTTGTCTCTCATCTTACTAAAAAAATTAATAATAAAAAAGCGTCTAAATCAGGGGTCACAAACTACTTTTCGATGACCTGTGGAAGAAGAATTTTTTGTTTTCCCTGTTTTAATATCTATAGTAAAATTCATTGTAATTTACTTATGAAATACAATAAATGGAATAAATGGGGAAAAAATGGAAACTATCAAAAGTAAAAACAGAAAAAGAGGGAATGTACCAAAAATAAAAATGCAATTAAGGGAAATTTTAAACATAATATTTGTCCTTTACATTTAGTACTAATTCACATATCCTACTTACTATCATATATGCATTCATTTTGATAAATAATAAATAAATAGCAGTCTATCAGCTGTATTGTAGATTAGTATTATAACTGGTGGAAGTCAGCCTATCCTCCAGCTCATCTCACTTTTGGTCCTCCGTGCCTCTCTCCAGTACGTATTGGGCATTTTCAATCCTTGGGTTTAAGACTCCTGGTTTAAATTATCTTTCTTAAGATGTTAATTGAAAGAGAATCCCTTGAACCTCACAAGGTTCTGTTTAACATCACGCTACTAATACTCCGGTTAAAGTGAGAATCATAGGAAGTTAATGGTGGTTCGAATCGGAACAGGAAAGTTGATAGATGATTTTGCTAAGTTAGATTTGTTATGTCTGGCGTAGCATCTAACGTTTCAGACTTTATCGTACTCTGACAGTGACGAACAAATCACTTTTAGGTGCTATTCACTTCACAATCAAATTTTATCAATTTATATTTATATATTCGACAAAAGAAAAGAAAATAATTCTGAAAATCATTTTCTATGTTGCTTTATTTATATTATTATTATTTTTTTATTTTTATTTTTTATATATATATATTTTTTTTTTTTTTTTTTTTTTGTGAGGTTTTATTTGAAATCATATTTTGAAATATATATTGTTGTAGAATTAATGTAAAGGATGGTGTGCTCATGCGCAGAGATGCTATAAAATAGCTTATAAAGATGGAAGCCCTTAAAAGACTGAAAAAGAAGTTACCATCAGCTGCTATGAAGGTCAATTCCTCACAGCGGCCCATGGCAACTTCTTTTTCCGTCTTCCTCCTATTTTATAACCTATTTTATAGTATCTCTGTGTATGAGCACACCATCCTTTACATTAATTTTATATTCTCAACACTTCAAAGTCCGATCCCTCGGCCACATATATTTTTGGTTTAGATATTGTTGTATTTTGTAATGTTTTATTTTTTTGTCATTTATTCAGTATTATTGGCAGTATCGGTAGAAGGTCGGACGTCATGCTTTGCAGCATAGAGTTACGCCCCTTTACGTTCTGAGTTCAAATCCCGCCGAGGTTAACTTTGCCTTTCATCCTTAATTAAGTACCAGTAGTGCACTAGGATAATTACTGGCCTTGTGCCAAAGAAGAAACAATTATTACAGCAGCATCCTACATATGTAACAATGGTAAACTAGAAAAAAACCTGCCATTAACTGAAAGACTATCCATGCTATTAGTAGACAAATCTTCCTCGCGGGTAGTTAAATTCTGAAAATAACAAGCAACGAACATAACTCCAATAGGGTAAATTAAGTAATATAATATTTTTAAGAAAAAGAAAAAGAAAGGAAAAGCTTAAATAGCAAAAATAAGAAGAGGGGTGGAGTGGCTGATTTTACAACCCAGTCTATGTGACAGATCACAGCTGTACCGCGCGGGAAAAATGACGAAGGCATTGCCAACGATACCCACCGCATCACCACTCCATTTCACTCGACACTAGCCTCCGGTGGGATACACTCCTCCCAAATTTGCATAATAAGACGGAAGTTCTGGGACCAAGGACTCAGTCGGCACGAAAAGGATGCGGTTTGTCAAGTCTCAGTATTTGGTCATTTCCCCTCCTTCGCGTTGCGGGCAGCAGGGCTCGAGTTTGTAGTCGAAGCAACAAGGCTGGAGGCGGAAAGTGTGTCGCAGGACGTGATGTCCCACATTAAAGTGTTGCCTCTCTTGAACGGGAAGAGGGTTATCCCGTTTGGGATAACCTTACTGTCAAAACGGTCGAGACCGACAGGCTTTAGTGCCAAAAGAAGAAACAATTATTACAACAGCATCCTACATATGTAACAATAGTAAACTAGAAAAAAAAACTTCCATTAACTGAAAGATTATCCATGCTATTAGTAGACAAATCTTCCTCGCGGGTAGTTATAACCTTACTGTCAAAACAGTCAAGACCCGACAGGCTTTAGTTAGTTACGATGTGAAATTAGGCCGCGTCAAAGCTCTTTTTAAAATTTTTTGGTAAATATAGAAAATGCAGAATGTATGTAGACGTGATCCTAAAGCAACAGGCATGTAGTCGGTCCTATTTTACCTCTACATACAGCCTATTCTATCCGGGAAATAGTTCTCTTTTATATTATATGCATTGCAGATTTAACGTCATGGATTATTATTGTCTAGATTGCAGATATATGACGAAATACTTGGATACTATTAATTTTAAAATGGAAAATATCTAAAATGAATAAAAAATAGTTCGTATATCTAGTCACAGGAACATATTGAAGAAAATTGCATCCAGAAAATAAAAAAAAAAGAACCACAATTTCAAAAATATTTTGCTCTGCATGTAATTATGTTGATGGTAATTTGGACAATATTAGCTCTAATACTTCCCCAATATGAGTTCTATACCAATCGCAGACATCATTTTTTTTTATTCTAGTTTTCTCAGCTCTCGAGGGAGGTAATATTTATTAGGAAAAGCGTTGACTCATTTTCCTTGAAATAACCATTTCACCCATTCCCATAAAACTACTTTTTTTTTTCTAAACCAAAGTAAGATCGTGTAGTTTACCTGAAACATATGAGTATTAAAATGAAACAAAATCGATTTAATAATACAGAATGGAAGCAAAATCGATTTCTTCAATATTGCGACTTTAATAAGCGCGCTTCGTGGACTGAAAAAAAAAAAATACAGAATGAAACATTAATGGTAAACAACAGAAAAATCGACATGATACAAGAGAACTCATGAAATGCAAATCATACAATTATTACGTTCATATCGGACAATCAATTTTTGATAGCGAAGCTTTTAATAGTTGTTGATTTGTAAGTGCCTTATGATGATAAATTATTTAATGCACAAGTCACTAATGTTTCTATCGAAATACTTGATAGAAACTATAATTTCCTTATTCTCGACTATTATGTCGCTGTACAAATGAAGCTTTCATCTTCTTCTACTCTTTAATGCATATATGTAAACGAGCGCCAGTACTGCCTGTGCAAAATTTGTTCACAAGTCACGCATTCAATACAATATACTACATAAGCCCGAAAACATTTCTCAGCTATTCCGATCGAGCAATTGTATAGATTATCAATTTTGTCAAATTCTAAGATGTGTTGTTGTTGTTGTTGTTGTTTTGTGTGTGTGTGTGTGTGGGGGGGGCTTCTATAAGACAGTCTCAGGTGATTTAATTGTATATTTATCTGCTAGCTTCTTACTGTAAACATATTGCTCATGGTCAAAATGGGTCAGTATCGGTTTCAACGATAGGTGTTCCAATTCTAATATTAATGGAACAGCCTCTTCATGAAATCAACTAGCAAGGGGCTGAAGCATTCTACAGACACGTGTACCCTTAATGTAATTCTAAGAGAAGTCGTGATTAAGCTGGCCTATTGAGTTACATGCACAATTCATCCGACGGGGCTTCCAAACACTTTGTTTACCAAAATTTTACTCACAAATCATGGTTCAAGCCAAGGCTAAGGTAAATGACCCCCGGCCAAAATGTCACACAGTGGAATTAAACCCTGAACCTAATGATTGCTAAGCGATCTTCTTAAACATCCGGCAACTCTGCGTCCGCTATTTGCAGTAATATACTATGATGTAAATGTGGCACCCGAAACAAATTTTTATTTGTTTTCATTTCTCATCGTTATGTAGCTTTTTGTATACGCGGAAAATACAGAAGTTATTTTTAACACATTCACTTATGTGATTTCTTAAATATATAATTTAACCCTTTAGCATTTAAACCGACCATATTCGGCCAGAATTCTCTCACCCCTTCCTGTTCAAAATGGCTGTAACCAGCCACTCATGCTGATATTAAGGTATTATTGTCAAAATAAATAATTGTTTCTACTTTTGGCACAAGGCCAGCAATTACCCCAGTACATTACTGGTACTTTATTTTATCGACCCCCCGTAAGGATGAAAGGCAAAGTTAACCTCGGTGGAAATTTGAACTCAGATCGTAACTATGCTGGAAAGTTGTTAAAATAAATAATACCAAAATCTCATATATTCGATATTATGTGAAATAATAATTGTTTCTACTTTAGGCACAAGGCCAGCAATTATCCAGTACATTACTGGTACTTTATTTTATCGACCCCGTAAGGATGAAAGGTAAAGTTAACCTCGACGGGATTTGAACTCAAACCATATTATGTGAAATAATAATTGTTTCTACTTTAGGCACAAGGCCAGCAATTACTCAGTGCATTACTGGTACTTTATTTTATCGACCCCGTAAGGATGAAAGGCAAAGTCAACCTCGGCGGGATTTGAACTCAGATCGTAAAGGGACGTAACTATGCTGGAAAGCATGGCGTCCGACCCTCTACTGATACTGCCAATCCACCGCCCTAGCATGGCGTCCGACCCTCTACCGATACTGCCAATCCACCGCCCTAGCATGGCGTCCGACCCTCTACCGATACTGCCAATCCACCGCCCGTGTATAGAATAATGTAAATGTTAAAGGGTTAAGTGAACTGAAAAGTGAATATTTGAACTATTATTCCAGCAGATGGATATCAAAAGGGGCAAGTCCACAATAAGTAGCCGACACATCAACATCGGCAAAAGCAATATCAACAAAGGGGTGAGAACAACAGAATACTATCATCCTCGTCCAACTACAACACCGGGGATTTACTTAATCATTGAATATATATATATATACTCCAAGCAATATCTTCCTTTCAACTCTTGCCACCCTAGACACGTTAAAATTAATATTCCCTACAACTTAGCCAAGAGAATCTGTACTATAGTCTCCAATAAAAACATCTGTTACTTACGGCTACAAGAACTAATGGACACACTCATAGGCAGGGACTACCCTGCATCACTAATTGACAATGGAATCCAACGTGCCCTAAAACTCAGTACCCAGGACCTTAGACACCCTAAAGTAAATCAACCGAAACTAAAAGCTCTTCCATACATCTCCACACACAACCCCCTCAACAATGAGGCCTTTGACACCATCCTCCAGAACATCCCTGTGATAAAAAAGGACCATAGAATGAACCAAATCCTACGAACACACGATATCATAAAGAGCAAAAGACAATCTAAGTCAATGAAAAATATCCTAACACATGCCAAAGTACTGCCAACCACAACAACGAAACCCACAGTAAAAAAAATGCGATAGACCCAACTGTGGCATATGCATCAACCTAATAGAGGGTTCGGAATTCTATTTCAAAGAAGGACAACGTTTTATAGTAAAACACAATTTCACATGCGCATCAGAAAATTTAATATATGTATTAACTTGTTTAGGTTGCCGAGAACAATACAGAGGCCAGACCAAAAACAACCTCCGTCAACGCATGACTGTCCATAGATCCCAAATTAAAATACGGCAATACAGGAAAATACCACTGAGTGAACACATTGATACCTGTGCCGCCCAAAATCATTCCAACTTCAGAATCTTTCCCCTCTACAAATTTAAAGATAATGCCACCCACACCCAGCGCATCAGCAAGGAATCTCACTTTATTAACAAATACGGACCCCGTCTAAACACTTCTCCCTAAGACGAACCCACAACATACTCACGTCAACATACATACCTACATCAGCATACATCCTACATACATCTCTATCCACATATAAACACAATGACATGCTTAAACACACATGTTCTATGGTGCAACACAAATATACACACATTTGCATACCTTTTGATGTCTATAGATATAAACGTGCCGGCACACACACATACATAAACGCACACATGCATTGCACACTGATGGGCACATACATATTTGTACACAAGTATTCCCATACAGCAGGGCCTAATGGATTCCCCTTGCAGTACGTACAATCTGGACACTCACACACACCTTGGTGTTATGACAATACTATATATCATTTCACACCTTTTATTATTAAGGTTGTTGATGTTCTATTGAGAGACTCGTTTTTACTGAAAATATCGAATAATGTACACCATTTTTACCAGTATCACAAAATTACTGGTCCACCCACACACACACACACACATATACACACACACATATATATATATACACACACACATACACACGCGTACACTAACATACAAAGAGACATATACACACACACACACACACACTTCTCCGTATAAGACAAGAGCTGAAAAATATCTTTTAACATGTTAAAATATCCCCCACACACGTACAGACACATTCCTACTAACCGATCCCTCTACCAAGAATTACTCTGCTACACACACACACACACACACACACACACACACACACACACACACACACACACTTGTCTTAATAGGCACCTGAACTGTTGACCTGTCAACAAACTGCAATTCACGCACACATCCCTACTGACCATTATCGCAACAATGAACCTCTTTACTACTACTACACACACACACACACACATATTTGTCTTAAAATACTTATTTTTCAGTGACTTCTCAATCAGCCGAGACAAACCTACATTTGGCGCAAAATCAATTTTTAACATTCACATGACCTCTACCGACCAATCAAAATTGTTTTGACCACTAGAATTTTTGGAACACGAATTGGCGCGAAACTTATTTTAATACATCTGGAGCCACTTTTTTCACATAAAACAGGTAGAATTTCCAAAACTAATCAGATTAGAGCAAAAATTATTTTTGAAAAGCATTAGAAATGCGCAACCAGTAAAAACTTAAAACCAAAACTGAATACTAACCAATACTTATTACTAATTTTTACTTATTCCTAATTAAACTATTTTTCACTGGGAACAATTTGTCAGCATTTTCTTTTCCTTTTACCAATATATATATATATATATATATATATATATATATATATATATATATATATATATATATATTAGAAAGTGAGGTTTTTTTTTACAAAATAAAAAATAACCGAGGTGTCCTACACGAGTGAAAGTATAAAGAAAAAAAGATGAAATCGAAAATGCAACTGGAGTCTTATTTTTAAAAAGATATATATATTTATTTGGTTCCTTTACCGGTTTCGCAGTTCTTCTGCTTTTCAAAAGTAGAGTTGAGATGGAGGGTCTGTGGTTTTTCTCACATATATATATATATATATATATACATACATATAATAAATGAAGAATTAGAAATAGAAGTTAGGAATATCGGTCATCAGTGGTCTACTAGCCATCATAGGTATTTCTTCGCATTACAGACAATATACCTCCAGCTAGGGCGATACAATAACTAAACTAAGTTATTTGGATAAAAAGATTGGGTGGAGAAAGAGAGACAGGTAAACAAACACGAATGGTGAGGCAACGTAAAGAGAGGAAGGAAGTATATTGTCTGTAATGCGAAGAAATAGCTATGATGGCTAGTAGACAACTGATGACGGATATTCCTAACTTATATTTCTAATTCTTCATTTATTATACTTAATTGCTACAACACGGCTCGCCATTTTTTATTCATATATATATATGAATATATATATGAATACATATATATATAAATTAATAAAAACAATGAATAAAAACAAAGAAACAGTTCCTTATATTAAAAAATTCATCATTTTACGATCGTTTCTAGGATATATATGTGTGTGTTGGTATGTATATCATATAGATCTATGTAAAAATGTTACAAACTCTCAGAGGGAATATACATACCTACACATATATAAGCTGTCTTCTGAAGACAGCATATATATGTGTAGGTATGTATATTCCCTCTGAGAGTTTGTAACATTTTTACATAGATCTATATGATATACATACCAACACACACATATATATCCTAGAAACGATCGTAAAATGATGAATTTTTTAATATAAGGAACTGTTTCTTTGTTTTTATTCATTGTTTTTATTAATTTATCTTGACTCTGTTTTCCTGTGATTTTTTAATACATCTTTCCTTTCATGATATTTGGATTACATTGAGTTCTTCATACGGATTGGACACTACCGTATATTTTGGTAGAGTTATCTATATATATATATATATATATATATATATATATATATATATACAGCGAAGGAAATGTGGTAAGGAACGAGATGGACCATAACGCACCAAAGTACTCAATACTTAGGGTAGTAGAGTGAGTAATAGGTGTCCAGAATTAGCCGTCGAATCCGAAATCAAATATCAGCCTTATGTGAATGGCAAGCTCATGGTATTGGTGATCGAACGGAGGATTCAGTTTATCAACAGGTTTTCGTTCTGCCTAGGACCGGAGTGATAAATTATATGTTGCATCTCGGTATGGCTGCTAATCGTATCTATAGTTATCACGTGTTAATTCCGGCAAGGGAAATAACCCCCGGTTTTAGGCGGGTCATTCAAAATGCTAGCGAAAGGAAATATTTTAATTTCCGCTAATCATCATGATAAGCTCTCGACTAGATGTTATAAAACATACACAAATAATTAACCAATCAACAGAATTGTCTAATAAAATTAATTAGTTAATTATTAAATCTAGGAGAATAATATAATTGGAAATCAGTAAAATCGAATCTCTGGCGGTTTGCAAGTAAATTCGGCCTACTTATATGAAATGATGAGTTAGCAAAGCACTCGATAAGATAGGACCTCAGAGTAATAACATATATTTAATATATATATATATTGCCAAAGAACAAACAAAAACAAGCAGTGCAGTACGAACAGTGTTGGTATTATGTTCACGCTTGAGAGTGAGGGTGGGGGGATGACGTTTCAGGCATAAGCCCTTCATCAGGAGACAGGTGGGAAGGAAAAGAGTTTCGAGGGCCTGTGAGGGAGAGTGGTGGAAAGACATTAAAATAAAGGAAAAAAAATTAAAATGAAGGAGAAAAAAAATTAAAAAGAAGAAAAAAAAATTCAAATGAAAACAAATGGTGAAATGGTGGGTGGAGTGGGAGGGAGAGGGGAGAAGGAAATTGGGGGTCCAAGCGGGGATGGCGAAAGATTGTGTATGTGTATGTGTGTAGGTGTACGTGTGTGTGTATGCGTGGATGTGAGAGTGAGAGTTTGGGGAAAAAGGAGGTTCCATGTTCGGGTAATAGGAAAACCAGTGTGTACATGGGGCGGTGTGTAAGTCTGTGTGTGTGTGTGCGTGTGGAGGGAGAGGGGTCGGAAAAAATTGGGGGAGAGGGAGCGTGTGGAATCCGGAGGCAGAGTAGGTGTATGTGAGGATACGCACGTGTGTGTGTGTTGTTTTGTGTTATGTGGATACGCGGGAATGTATGTTTGCGTGTGTGCGAAAATGGTGTAAGTGTTTGTGTGTGTGTGTGTGTTCCTGAATGTTAATCCAGTGAGTGTGTGGACAGATGGTGAAGTTCCGGGTATTAAAAGGTGGATATCCAGAGAGTGTGATCAGTGGTGTGGGATCCGTGATATATAAATATATATATATATATATATATAAGGGTTAAAATACTGGAGCGTGTTGGAGTTAAACACCCTCTTCGTATTATAGAAATGACAGTAAAAGGTATAGCTCAATGTAGTTAAACAGAGCCGAAGAATTAAGAAAGTAAAACAAAGAAGCCTTCAATACATCAAAAGTCTTTATTAGCCGACAATGTTTCGTCCTATTAAGGACTCATCAGGGCGATTAAAACAACAAGAAGTATTATCGGCCAATACAAGCCGGAAACTCCGAAGAATATGGAGTGTACATACACTAAAGTATTGCAAGATTATGGGTAAAAATATATAATAAAAATAATAAAATTATATAATAAAAATTACTAAGGAGGTGTATAACATTAAGAACCATATTACAAATATAGTCCAAAGCAAAAAAACCCTAGAGCTAAACAAAGGTGGTTATATAGAGCAGGAATTATATATAATACAATGTAATATAATATAATATACCTTTACCAATATTAAAATTACAATAAAAATTAAAAGGTATAATATACATATGTATATATGTACGCACACGTACGCACACATACACATACATCAATACACATATCCATCTTCAACTGCACAAATTAAACCTTATTAAGAGTTTAAATATAAATAAGCATAATAGGAATGAAAATAATAATAATAATAATAATAATACACATACCCAATATACATGAGGTAATAATATGATATTATTATAAGTAGCACATATAATATATAATAAACTATACAATTATATACTATATAATATAATATAATAGAATAGATAATCCCCGGTTAATTTACACAAACAATATAGATGTCGCAATAATACTATAATAATAATATACTAACACTTATAATATACAATATATAAAGGCATTCAAGTTAACAAATCAATTCATATAGAGTTACAGAGTAGGTGAGGAAAAATAAATTGTACAATACCCAAAAATTATGATGGTACAAAAAAATATAAACATCTTACATGATATATAAAGTTTAACATATCATAATGTTACATATAATTAACGGTAAGTAATAAGGATCGATATTACAATAACAAATACAATATAATATAATATATTATATAGAATAATTAACATAATATAATATATAATTACTTATAATTACAAGGTTGGTAGACAGACATGTATATGGATGAGTGAGTAAGGGCCAGACAGTAAATATAATGCACAGTAGTATTACAAATAAAATATAAAATACAATATATAGAATAAAATAAATAAATAACCTATCCCTAGGTCTTTCTTTTCTTTTCTATCTTGGAGAAAAATTTCCCCCCTTCTCATAAATACCATAGTATTTTTAATAAAAATGTTATTAAACTTTCATTCTCTACCACCCCTAATATTAGTTCTCATTTAGCTAGCACTAACAATAGGAAAATTAGGGATGGACTCTCCTCTCTACATACTACTAGTCTGAACAGATCTGGAAATGCATTACCACCAGAACAGACCTTATCTAATAGCAATCCTACGTGTAATGCATCACCACTTGAGCCAACCAATAACACCCGGAAGTGCAACTGTAGAGTGAGTGCTAACTGCCCTTTAAACGGTAACTGCCTTTCTAAGAACATTGTCTATGCTTGCGTAGTTATAACTAATTCCTCTAATAGAACTTATATAGGCTCTACATCTAACACTTTTAAGACTAGGTTTAACTCTCATATCTCTAATTTCAAACATGTTAAGTTTAAGAATTCTACTTCTTTAGCACATTATATCTGGGATCTTAAGGGGGCTAATATACCATATAGCCTTAACTGGCGTTTAGTAGCACGCTCTAATAACCTTTCTACACATACTAAATTTTGTAATCTCTGTATCCTCGAGACATACTCTATAATTTTCTCTAGCGAATCCTTACTTAATAGAAAGTCTGAGATATTCTCTTCTTGCCCCCACGCTATTTCTAATTCATACTTTTATTATAAACCTAAACGTTCTAGTAGTACAAATTGTATCCATTAGCTGTTATATTCCATTACTTATTTTTTAGTTTACGTTCTTTTGTTTACCACCATTATTACCATCATTATTATCATTGGTTTTTTATGACTCTTTATTCTAGCTCTCATAATCTTTTGGCTACTATACCATATCTATTTTCTTACGCATTAAATTTTCACTATTAACACCTTATGAATATATATCTGATTATATATTTACATTATTTTATTTTATTTCATTTTATTTTATTTTATTTTATTTTATTTTATTTTTATTTTTATTTTTATTCGGATTCTTCTTTGGATAACCCCCCCCCCCCCCATGCGCACATAAACTTATTGTCAACCCCTCCAAATAGACTATGATTATATTTAATCCCCCCCCCTTCTTTTACGCTCCTTTCTATTATTTAATATAGTATATTGACTATGATTTTATGCCCCTTTGTATCCTCCATATATTTCTTAATTTCTGTTCCTATTAGCCTACCATAATTCTGCTTAAGTCAGTTTTTTAGATATCGTTATGTATATGATAGTAAAACATTTCATTCCTTTTTGTAAACATTTGTAACGAAATATTAACGTTTATAAACTTTAATTACTTAAACCATAGCTAATATTATACTGCCTTATTGGATATTTTAAATATTTTTAATATTAATTTATCAAATAGGGTTTTCGAGTCATTTACTGGGGTTATTTCCTTAGTTTTTACTTAACTGCATGTGAGACCTAAGTATATACTTTTGTTTTTGTTTTTTAATTTCCGGTTGATTCTATTTATTTATTTTATTTTATTTTATATTTTATATTTTATTTATTAATACTACTGTGCATTATATTTACTGTCTGGCCCTTACTCACTCATCCACATACACGTCTGTTTACCAACCTTGTAATTATAAGTAATTTATATACTATATTATGTTAATTATTCTATATAATATATTATATTATATTGTATTTGTTATTGTAATATCGATCCTTATTACTTAGCGTTAATTATATGTAACATTATGATATGTTAAACTTTATATATCATGTAAGATGTTTATATTTTTGTACCATCATAAATTTTGGGTATTGTACAATTTATTTTTCCTCACCTACTCTGTAACTCTATATGAATTGATTTGTTAACTTGAATGCCATTATATATTGTATATTATAAATGTTAGTATATTATTATTATAGTATTATTGCGACATCTATATTGTTTGTGTAAATTAACCGGAGACTATCTATTCTATTATATTATATTATATAGTATATAATTGTATAGTTTATTATTTATTATATGTGCTACTTATAATAATATCATATTATTACCTCATGTATATTGGGTATGTGTATTATTATTATTATTATTATTTTCATTCCTATTATGCTTATTTATATTTAAACTCTTAGTAAGGTTTAATTTGTGCAGTTGAAGATGGATATGTGTATTGATGTATGTGTATGTGTGCGTACGTGTGCGTACATATATACATATGTATATTATACCTTTTAATTTTTATTGTAATTTTAATATTGGTAAAGGTATATTATATTATATTACATTGTATTATATATAATTCCTGCTCTATATAACCACCTTTGTTTAGCTCTAGGGTTTTTTTGCTTTGGACTATATTTGTAATATGGTTCTTAATGTTATACACTTCCTTAGTAATTTTTATTATATATTTTTATTATTTTTATTATATATTTTTACCCATAATCTTGCAATACTTTAGTGTATGTACACTCCATATTCTTCGGATTTTCCGGCTTGTATTGGCCGATAATACTTCTTGTTGTTTTAATTGCCCTGATGAGTCCTTAATAGGACGAAACATTGTCGGCTAATAAAGACTTTTGATGTATTGAAGGCTTCTTTGTTTTACTTTCTTAAATATATATATATATATATATATATATATATATATATATATAATTCGTTTTTGAATTTATGTTGCGAGATTTCTTATTAGAAAAAGTGTTTTGAAACGTATTGTTATACTTTGAGAGGGTCATGCTGCCAATATAATCCCACGCACCTATTGGTTTTCACTTCAATTTATTATAAGATGGTGTAGGACAGAACGGAGGAGAGACACAAAATAAAAACCTAGTCACTGATGAGGTCACAGAATGTGTGATGAAAGAGCTTTGACAATATATAAATAATTTTCCAGTTATTGAACCAACCAACCGAAAACTTATCAGAAATTGAAGTGAAAACCTACAGGTGCATGTATTTTTATTGGGATGGGAGCATGACCCTCCCAAAGTATAACAATATATATATATATATATATATTTATATGTATGTGTATATATATATATACATATATATGTGTATATATATATATATGCGTATATATATATGTATATATATATATATATATAAATATACATATATATGCACATACATATATATATACACATATATATATATGCACATACATATAGTATATATATATATATATATATATATATATATATATATATATATATATATATATATGTGTGTGTGTGTGTGTGTGTGTGTGTGTGTGTAAAAGGTAAACAGAAATAACAACACAATCGGTACAGTATATGGAAGGTATATATTAGGTTAACGCTTGATATAGCAGGAAGAGGGTCTTAACGTTTCGGACGCTAGTCCTTCATCAGAAGAAAGAATCAGAAATAAAATAGATTAAGGGGACGGGTGGGTTGGAATTGGAAAAAAATGTCTTTAGATAAAAATAGCAGGTCCATTCATGTTGACATCTCTTGGAAAACTGTTGGTGCTGGCGTTTTGTGTATGATTTATTTTTTTAGGAAAGTGGATGATGGAGCGCGTCTACCTGAAATGGAAAAAAAAACTGTTTTGTTAAAAGAGCTATACTTGAACACGTGCGTAATCATGAGTTTGTGTGTGTGTGTGGGGGGGGGTGTCTGTGTGTGTGTCTGTGTGTGTGTGTGTGGGGGGGGGGGGGGGGTCTGTGTGTGTGTGTGTGGTGTGTGAGTGTGTGTGTGTGTTATACGTCCGTACGAAGCTAAGAATAAATGTGTGTGTATATGTGAGTAAAAGTGTGTGTGTGCATGTAAGTACGAAGTTATGATCAGAGAGAAAGCGATAGGAATCTAGGGATGTGATAATGGACGGAGAAATTGGGGAGGTGAGTTGAGTCCAAGAGGGGAATAGGACCCAAGGCGGTGAATCAGACTTTGTTCAGTCCTGGTGCGCAAGGCCTGTGATCCATGATGTAAAAGGACACCCAGGACTGAAACATGTAGGAAAGAATGACCAGGAGAACAGAAATGACGGGCGACAGGAGTATCCAAACCGAGTCGTATGTCCCTCAAATGTTCGGCAAAACGGTTTGCCATACGGCGTCCCGTTTGTCCGATATATAAAGACCCGCAAAGGGAACACCGGAGGGCATAGAAAACGTGAAGGTGCAGGAATGGCGGATACGGAAAGTCCCGTTGGGGCCTGTAAGAGTGATGCAGCGGGAACGGGAACAAGGATGACAGCCGGGTGGAGTCGTGGGAGAGGATGAAAAAGAACTGCGAACCAGGAGGTCACGGAGGTTTGGGGCGCACTTAAAAGCAGTAATGGGTGGGTTTGGAAAAAAGCGAGAAGTGACGGGGTCAGAAGAGAGGATACGGAAGGAACGGAAGATATGTCGCCGGAGTGGTAGGTTGCAGGGGTGGTAGTGAGAGGGAAAGGAACACGGGTGTTGGGAGGGCGGGAGTGAGGTGAGAGGGCTATGGTGCGGTCTGTTTCACGGGCTTGTGAGAGCAGCTTGGATCAAGGTGGAGGGATATATATATATATATATATTTCGTTTCTGAATTTTTTTAGCAAGATTCTTTATCTGAAAACGTGTGTTGAAAGCGATATTGTTATACTTTGGGAGGGTCATGTTGCCAATAAGAAACACACGCACCAGTTGCTTTCACTCCAATTTATTATAATAAATTTATAAATTTAGGAATTTATAAATTTCTGGTTGGTTGGTTGGTTCCACAACCAGATAGTTGTTTATATATTGTCAAAGTTCTTTCGTCACACATTCTGTGACCTTTTCAGTGACTGGGGATTCTTTTCTTTGTTTTTGTGCCTCTCCTTTGTTCTGTCCTACGCCATTTTGTTTCTGTGTGTGTGTTGTGTGCTCAGTCTGCGCATGCGCCACATCCGGGTGTTTTTCATTTAATTTTGGTTGGAGTTCATTTATGTTTATTGCCTCTGTGATTTGTCTAAATATAGCGTCTTTTCTGTGTGTAGAT
Organism: Eledone cirrhosa; assembly: GCA_964016885.1. Classification (NCBI taxonomy): domain Eukaryota; kingdom Metazoa; phylum Mollusca; class Cephalopoda; order Octopoda; family Eledonidae; genus Eledone; species Eledone cirrhosa. The sequence goes on from OZ024744.1 coordinate 97,124,072, forward strand.
TCTATTGTTATTTCTATGTTCTCTAATTAAGGGTAAATTAGAGAACATAGAAATAAAAATAGAATCTACACACAGAAAAGACGCAATGTTTAGACAAATCACAGAGGCAATAAACATAAAAGAATTACAACCAAAATTAAATAGAAAATATGATTGGAACAGCAACATCACAACTTACAATTAAGGACAAAATGAAAACACACACGCACATAGAACAAACAACCAACCGGTAACATGTAAATAAACAAATAAATAAACGAATATAAACACACACAGACACCCGGATGTGGCGCATGCGCAGACTGAGCACACAACACACAATAAATTGAAGTGAAAGCAACTGGTGCGTGTGTTTCTTATTGTCAACATGACCCTTCCAAAGTATAACAATATATATATATATATATATATATATAGCAACGAGGAAGTGATGAGGAGGTCAGGATTGGAGAGGTTAAGGGAAATTGTCCGGAAAAGGAGACGGCGGTTCGCGGGCCACATCCTTCGTTTGCCGGCAGATCGACCTGCTCATATTGCCATGGATTGGGTACCAGAAGGTGGCAGGAGAGAACGGGGAAGACCACGAAAAACATGGCGGAGCACATTCAGGGAGGACCTGCGGGAGATGGGTTATACCTGGAGAGGTGCTAGAAGGGCCGTCAGTGACAGGATCAAGTTGAGGAAGCTCGTCGCCCAATGTTCTTCAAGGGACTGGAGGAACTAAGACTAAGACTAAGATATATATATATATATATATATATATATATATATATATATATATATATATATATATAGTAAGAAACACAGTAAACCGTGTGTAAACTGTCTGTTTCTTGGTTAAATATTTCAAGCATATGTGGTTTTTCAACCCTTGTAATTTTGGACACACGGTTTACTGTGTTTCTTACTATATATTGTTAATCGGCTCAGTATTTATTTGTACTTTATACTTAGAGCTTAATGGTTACAGGGTTCTAATTCATATATATATATTTCGGCTCTCTTACAGGATGAGCTATTAAGTTGTGCGTGTTTGACTGTTATTTCTGTTCAACACGCGCTTACCACGTTTGGCTGGCGAAGCACGAGGTGATGAATTCATCTTTCTGTGTGAACGTTGGCATATAGTGTTTGTGGCATTTAATCGCAATCTCTCGCTGATGAAGCCCAGGATTATCTGTTACAAACACACTCAGGGCGAAACAGATTAGGGATAATCTGTCCGAGAGATATAATGGTTATTGAGGCGGTTTGTATTATTTGATAATATATTTTTATTTTCATTTCGTCATTCTGTCTGTTTCTTGGTTAAATATTTCAAGCATATGTGGTTTTTCAACCCTTGTAATTTTGGACACACGGTTTACTGTGTTTCTTACTATATATTGTTAATCGGCTCAGTATTTATTTGTACTTTATACTTAGAGCTTAATGGTTACAGGGTTCTAATTCATATATATATATATATATATATATATATATATATATACGTTATTCAGGGTTGAATCGGAGGTAACCACAGTAAGTAAGGTACTCAATAGATAGCAGAGTATAAAAGTTTTAATATAGATGAGATTCTACAGGACTAGAACTGTTTCATTCTTTAGAAATCATCAGGAATCACTGATGATTTCTAAAGAATGAAACAGTTTTAGTCCTGTAGAATCTCATCTATATTAAAACTATATATATATATATATATATATATATATATATATATATATATATATATATATATATATATATATATATATATATAACGAAGGAAATGTGGTAACGAACCAGGTGGACCATAACGCACCAAAGTACTCAATACTTAGGGTAGTAGAGTGGGTAATATGAAGGAGTAGGACCCCGACAGCTGAGCTCAAGTCGTTTCGACGGCTAATTCTGGACTCCATAATTAGCCGTCGAAACGGCTTGAGCTCAGCCGTCGGGGTCCTACTCCTTCCTATATATAGGGAACAATGTTTCCGTTGGTCTTTCCACTTGCTAATACTATCTATCGGTCGCAACTCCAGGTAGAAGGAGCAACGTGAAATAAAGTGTCTTGCTCAAGGACATAACGCATCACCTGGTCCAGGAATCGAACTCACAACCTTACGATTGCGAATCCAATTCCCTAACCACTCAGCCACACGCCTTCACTATATATATATATCTTAAATCATCACATTCAGACTAACATCGCTGTCGGCATCATCACCACCACCTCCACCACCACCACCACCATCATCACTAACACAGTACACATGTGTTTATATGTCTGGAAAAAGAAAACGGAAAGGAGCAACAGAATTACAAGATCATCTGAAGAAGAGTGTCGCCATGTTTTACTGGTGATAAAAACAAAAGATTAGCCAGGTTCAATTGTGTACCACGCATATATACATACACAATTACATACATATTAAAAATTAAATAAAAAATAATTGTTTCTACTTTAGGCACAAGGCCAGCAATTACCCAGTGCATTACTGGTACTTTATTTTATCGACCCCCCCGTAAGGATGAAAGGCAAAGTCAACCTCGGCGGGATTTGAACTCAGATCGTAAAGGGAAGTAACTATGCTGGAAAGCATGGCGTCCGACCCTCTACCGATACTGCCAATCCACCGCCCCAAATTGTTTCTACTTTAGGCACAAGGCCAGCAATTACGCAGTGCATTACTGGTACTTTATTTCATCGACCCCGTGAGGATGAAATGTAAAGTTAACCTCGGCGGGATTTGAACTCTGAATGACAAGGGACGTAACTCTATGCGTCAAAGCATGGTGTCCGACCCTCTACCGATACTGCCAATCCACCGCCTTTTTAAATTAAATAAAAAATAATATTTATACTTTGGGAGTAATAATACCAATAACTGGGTATCGAATAAGGTCGTGGCAGACAATCTCTACGTGCCCGCCCAACGTGACATCATCCAATTACCAGACGTTGACATGGGCCGTGATACTCTGAGCAATGTGGTCTATACCAAGAGCAAAGAGGAGGGGGGCCCAAAGGGTCACTCTGTTGGACCTCAGTGGATGAAGGTATGATGGTGTCAGCAGCAAGGAGCATGCTCGGGGCTCCATATGACAGGTAGGCCTGCGGGTAGGCAGAGGGGGCTCGGCTGAGTCAGGCCTCGAGAGCAGATGTTCACGGTGTAAGTAGTTAAAGGCATTCCTCATGTCAAGCTTGACAATGAGGTGCCTGGAGTCCCTAGATACCGGTTCCGGTGGGCAGCTATTGAAGAACTGTCTCACAGCCACTGGACTCGCCGACCCCTAGTTGCACCGGACTGAGCTCCTCGCCCAGTTCAGGTGTGATGGACCTGTAGATCAAAAATCTTCTTCCAGTTCACTATAGCCTCTGTTGTTAGTTTGTACTCGGATTGGCAGTATCGGTAGAGGGTCGGATGCCATGCTTTCCAGCATAGTTACGTCCCTTTACGATCTGAGTTCAAATCCCGCCGAGGTTGACTTTGCCTTTCATCCTTACGGGGTCGATAAAATAAAGTACCAGTAATGCACTGGGTGATTGCTGGCCTTGTGCCTAAAGTAGAAACAATTACTTTCATATTCCTTGTCTTGTATGTCCAAATAACACAGATAATTGATTACTTGCTCCAGAAAGAAATGGATTTCCTATGAAAAATGTGTCTGTTCACAATAACAATTTTTTTTCCGGCAATCTGTTTTGTTTCACCTCCCAAGATACGCATCTGCACGTCACAGTTCTGTGGTAAGGATCTTATTTTCATCACAACTTGGACAAAGTCGAATGCGGTGAAGACGATCAAAAGTTTGAAGAAATTCACTGTAAATGTATTTCGCTGTAAATCGTTCTAAACCTCTTCTCTTAACATTTGATACACATGGTTAGGTAAGAGCTATGCTTTGTTCAACTTGTAAATGCAATCATAAACTATTTAGTGGGTCGCAATTACATAATGAGATCAACACAATAGATGATGTTTAGTCTCTAACCAGTGAATGTCCACTATTTACTTTGCTTTTATTATTGAATACTTTCATTATTAAACACTTTCATTTGTACATTTTCTAAGGAAACATTCATTTTTTAGGAGAACGAAAAGTCGTTTACCTTCACTTTTTATAGGATAAATATTTTTACTTTCATGGAGACCTAGAAACGAAGAAGTGTTTCAAAATCAAGTTTAGTCCCTCGTCCAGGTATTAAGTCTGGGAAGATCTGGAAGAAATTGAAGGAGATTTAACCTTAGTGAGATTTCAAGAACGATAAACCTGGATGTAAGTTCTGTGCAAACAGTAGCAATCTGAGACTTTTCGTACATTTAATTCTTCGAAACTATCAAATGAATGGCTGATGTGCTAAGTATTTTATAATTAAACGTTTTCAGTCTCTCAGAAAAAATATTTGTTGATCGCAAACTATCAAAAGCCCACCCTGTAACTCTAAATGATGAAAATAGAGCTAGAGAAGATGATCTTGAAAAATTATGTGACACCATGAATACTTCAGATCTGAAGTCAGGTGGGTTAATTTTTCGATCTGCATATCATTGAACTCAGAATGACAAACCGCACTCCGATCATAGACTTACTGTAACTTCAAAAGAAAATTTGTATTGACATTAGGAATGGATTACATTCCTACACGAGTGTCACAGAGATAATTTATCACGTAGTCATTAATATCAAAATGAAAATTTGCCATCGTATGAAAGAGTTAATGACAAAATCTCTCTTCCCATTGATGAATCAATAAGCCTGGCCATTGAGACACTTAATAGTTTATTTGAAATATGAAAGTGGTAACGAAGGTGATCCCCAATTTATATTTTTAGACCTAATTGGATTGCCTGACCAGAGAGCTAAAACTACTATAGCTAAGCATCTTTTGAACTGTCTCATCAACAATGAGCTTGACGACGCTTATTTGAAACAGAATCTTGTAGCATTTGTTAATGATGGGGTGAACATGATACTTCGTGTGAAATCTACTGCTGTAACAATATTTAGGGAATGTTACTCTGATGTGATAATATGACACTATCTTGGTCACAAATTAACAGTTGCAGTATGTGATTCCGTGAAAGAAGTTCATGAAATTAGTCATTTTCCAACCATTGATGGCTAAATTTTACTTTGTTTACAGTCAATCACTTTTGAATAAAAAATGAATTATCTGAGTGTGTCTCTCAACCAGAACAACACATTTACAAAACAGGCCATGTTTTAAGCATCACGTGGAGTGGTTAGCTCGTTTTTTGGACTGTTTCAACAGAGCAGCAAAATTATCTAAAAATTATGCCTTCATTATGAAAGAGAAATTAAGGATGAAACAGTGACAGAAGAAAACAAAAATTTAGGACGACCTGTTGAAGAGGATTTCTTGAGAATAGTTTCTATTGGACGTAGCAATATTATATGATAGACCGCGTGAGCTTGGTTTTCTGCCAGGGTGTTTACAGAAACGCACTACTACGATTGTTTATGCAGAGAAAAAGATCGATGCTGTTCCAACACAGAATATAATCAATGCATGAACAAAAAAAAACCCCAAAACGAAAAGAAAAATTAACCTGGTATGAGACCTAGATGCTCGTGAGGCAATTGACAACAAAATTGACTCCATTAATCATCTACAGTTGCGTGCTAATTATTTATGTTTTAAATGTTCAGCCCAGTACAGTGTGATTACAACATCCTTGAAAGGTCCTCAAATTTCTGGAAATCAAAGTAGATATAAATGTAATCTGAGTTTTTCGAATATTAATAATTGTTTCTATTTTAGGCACAAGGCCAGCAATTACCCAGTACATTACTGGTACTTTATTTTATCGACCCCGTAAAGATGAAAGGCAAAGTTAACCTCGGCGGGATTTGAACTCAGAATATTCGATTCGTTTGCAATTATGCAAACAACCGCTTTTTTTTAAAAAGCCATGTCAGTAGAATGAGCCCCTCATTCTTGCTCTTGTGTTGGCATGTAAACAGAAATGCAGACACTAATGTTTCTGGGTATCACCCTTCATCAGTGCAGTTCACTGTTTACCTGCCAAACTGTTAGAGCTAGTGAAAATATATGACTTATCGGCCTGATTTGTATATTAGCAGACTGGCTGCTCAGTCAGATCTGTATATCAGCAGATCGACGATACCTGCTAAATGAAGTGTATGTCCTGGACAGAGGTTACTATGTGGTATTTCATCACTTAGACACTGAAATTTATAAGTGATGAAAGCTATAATCTTTCTAATTTTTTATATATAAATTTGAGGTTAAGAAGTTCGTTTCGCAATCATGTGGTTCAGGGTTCAGTACGTCACCACGTCACCTTGGACATTATTCTTAATTATTCTCCGTCCAAACCCACATTGTCGTGGTTTTCAAACTTCTTTATATATATATATATATATATATATATATATATATATATATATACACTATTAAGTTGATGAAAGTTGGTTGATTATTATTTGATAATTTGACCACGGAGTTGGTCAGTTCATAAGATAGTTCAAGCAATCTAATAACAATAGACAAGAAGAGACGAAACAGTGTGAACTGACCAACTCAGTGGTCAAAT
>OZ024744.1:97135634-97258134 GCA_964016885.1 Eledone cirrhosa
CAAGAACAGCACCACCACCACCACTAGCACAAACACCACCACCAGCAGCACTAGCAACACTAGCACCACTAACACCACCACCACCTGCACACTAACACCACCAACAAGAACAACACAACCACCACCACTAACACAAACACCACCACCACCACCACCACAACACTAGCACCACTACCAACACCAGCAACACCACCACTAACACCACCAACAAGAACAACAAAATCACCACCACTATCACAAACACCACCACCACCACCAGCACTACCAACACTAGCACCACTAACACCACCACCAACACCACACTAACACCACCAACAAGAACACCACCACCACCACCACCACTACCAACACTAGCACCACTAACACCACCACCAACACCACCAGCACTACCAACACCACCACCAACACCACACTAACACCACCAACAAGAACACCACCACCACCAGCAGCACTACCAACACTAGCACTACCAACACCACCACCACACTAACACCACCAACAAGAACAACACAACCACCACCACTAGCACCACCACCACCACCAGCAGCACTACCAACACTAGCACCACTAACAACACCACCAACACCACACTAACACCACCAACAAGAACAACACAACCACCACCACTCGCACAAACACCACCACCACCACCACCAGCACTACCAACACTAGCACCACTAACACCACCACCAACACCACACTAACACCACCAACAAGAACAACACAACCACCACCACTAGCACCACCACCACCACCACCACCAGCACTACCAACACTAGCACCACTAACACCACCACCAACACCACACTAACACCACCAACAAGAACAACACAACCACCACCACTAGCACAAACACCACCACCACCACCACCAGCACTACCAACACTAGCACCACTAACACCACCACCAACACCACACTAACGCCACCAACAAGAACAACACAACCACCACCACTAGCACAAACGCCACCACCACCACCACCAGCACTACCAACACTAGCACCACTAACACCACCACTAACACCACCAACAAGAACAACACAACCACCACCACTAGCACCACCACCACCACCACCACCAGCACTACCAACACTAGCACCACTAACACCACCACCAACACCACACTAACACCACCAACAAGAACAACACAACCACCACCACTAGCACAAACACCACCACCACCACCACCACCAGCACTACCAACACTAGCACCACTAACACCACCACCAACACCACACTAACACCACCAACAAGAACAACACAACCACCACCACTAGCACAAACACCACCACCACCACCACCAGCACTACCAACACTAGCACCACTAACACCACCACCAACACCACACTAACGCCACCAACAAGAACAACACAACCACCACCACTAGCACCACCACCACCACCACCACCAGCACTACCAACACTAGCACCACTAACACCACCACCAACACCACACTAACACCACCAACAAGAACAACACAACCACCACCACTAGCACCACCACCACCACCACCAGCACTACCAACACTAGCACCACTAACACCACCACCACACTAACACCACCAACAAGAACAACACAACCACCACCACTAGCACCACCACCACCACCAGCAGCACTACCAACACTAGCACCACCACCACCACCACCAACACCACACTAACACCACCAACAAGAACAACACAACCACCACCATTAGCACAAACAGCACCACCACCACCAGCACTACCAACACTAGCACCACTAACACCACCACAACCACTAACACCACCAACAACAACACAACCACAACCACCACCACTTACACCACCAACAACAACACAACCACCACCACCACCACCACCACCAGCACTACCAACACTACCACCACAGCCACCACCACCAACACGAACACCACCAACAACAACACAACCAACGACACCACCACCACCAGCACTACCAACACTAACATCACTAACACCAACACCACCAATAACACCACCAACACAACCACCAACACTAACACCATCACCAACTACAACACTAACACCACAGCCACCACCACCACTAACACCACCAACAACAGCAAGACCACAACCACCAACACTACCAACACTAACACCACAGCCACAATAACCAACACTAACACCACCACTAACACCACAGCCACCACCACCACCACTAACACCACCAACAACACCACAACCACCACCACCACCACCACCACTACCAACACTAACACCACAGCCACCACCACCACCACTAACACCACCAACAACAACACAACCACCACCACCAACACTACCAACACTAACACCACAGCCACCACCACCACCACTAACACCACCAACAACAGCACAACCACAACAACCAACACTAGCAACACTAACACCACAGCCACCACCACCACTACTAACACCACCAACAACAACACAACCACCACCACCAACACTACCAACACTAACACCACAGCCACCACCACCACCACTAACACCACCAACAACAGCACAACCACAACAACCAACACTAGCAACACTAACACCACAGCCACCACCACCACCACTAACACCACCAACAACACCACAGCCACCACCACCAACACTACCAACACTAACACCACAGCCACCACCACCACCACTAACACCACCAACAACAGCACAACCACAACAACCAACACTAGCAACACTAACACCACAGCCACCACCACCACCACTAACACCACCAACAACACCACAGCCACCACCACCAACACTACCAACACTAACACCACAGCCACCACCACCACCACTACCAACACTAACACCACAGCCACCACCACAACCACCACTAACACCACCAACAACACCACAACCACCACCACCAACACTACCAACACTAACACCACAGCCACCACCACCACCACCACTAACACCACCAACAACACCACAACCACCACCACCAACACTACCAACACTAACACCACAGCCACCACCACCACCACTAACACCACCAACAACACCACCACCACCACCACCAACACTACCAACACTAACACCACCACCACCACCACCACCATCACTAACACCACCAACAACACCACCACCACCACCACCAACACTACCAACACTAACACCACCACCACCACTAACACCACCACTAACACCACCAACAACAGCACAACCACCACAACCAACACTACCAACACTAACACCACAGCCACCACCACCACCACTAACACCACCAACAACACCACAACCACCACCACCACCAACACTACCAACACTAACATCACAGCCACCACCACCACCACTAACACCACCAACAACAACACAACCACCACCACCAACACCAACACTAACACCACAGCCACCACCACCACCACTAACACCACCAACAACAACACAACCACCACCACCACCACCACCACCAGCACTACCAACACTACTACCACAGCCACCACCACCAACACGAAAACCACCAACAACAACACAACCAACGACACCACCACCACCAGCACTACCAACACTAACATCACTAACACCAACACCACCAATAACACCACCAACACAACCACCAACACTAACACCATCACCAACTACAACACTAACACCACAGCCACCACCACCACTAACACCACCAACAACAGCAAGACCACAACCACCAACACTACCAACACTAACACCACAGCCACAATAACCAACACTAACACCACCACCAACACTACCAACACTAACACCACAGCCACCACCACCACCACTAACACCACCAACAACACCACAACCACCACCACCACCACCACTACCAACACTAACACCACAGCCACCACCACCACCACTAAGACCACCAACAACAACACAACCACCACCACCAACACTACCAACACTAACACCACAGCCACCACCACCACCACTAACACCACCAACAACACCACAACCACAACAACCAACACTACCAACACTAACACCACAGCCACCACCACCACCACTAACACCACCAACAACACCACAACCACCACCACCAACACTACCAACACTAACACTACAGCCACCACCACCACCACTAACACCACCAACAACACCACAACCACCACAACCAACACTACCAACACTAACACCACAGCCACCACCACCACCACCACTAACACCACCAACAACACCACAGCCACCACCACCAACACTACCAACACTAACACCACAGCCACCACCACCACCACCACTAACACCACCAACAACACCACAGCCACCACCACCAACACTACCAACACTAACACCACAGCCACCACCACCACCACCACTAACACCACCAACAACACCACAGCCACCACCACCAACACTAACAACACTAACACCACAGCCACCACCACCACCACCACTAACACCACCAACAACACCACAACCACCACCACCAACACTACCAACACTAACACCACAGCCACCACCACCACCACTAACACCACCAACAACACCACAACCACCACCACCACCACTACCAACACTAACACCACAGCCACCACCACCACCACTAACACCACCAACAACACCACAGCCACCACCACCACCACCAACACTACCAACACTAACACCACAGCCACCACCAACACTAACACCACTAACACCACAGCCACCACCACCACCACTAACACCACCAACAACACCACAACCACCACCACCAACACTACCAACACTAACACCACAGCCACCACCACCACCACCACTAACACCACCAACAACAGCACAACCACCACGACCAACACTACCAACACTAACACCACAGCCACCACCACCACCACTAACACCACCAACAACACCACAGCCACCACCACCACCACTAACACCACAGCCACCACCACCACCACTAACACCACCAACAACACCACAGCCACCACCACCACCACCAACACTACCAACACTAACACCACAGCCACCACCAACACTAACACCACTAACACCACAGCCACCACCACCACCACTAACACCACCAACAACACCACAACCACCACCACCAACACTACCAACACTAACACCACAGCCACCACCACCACCACCACTAACACCACCAACAACACCACAACCAAAACCACCAACACTACCAACACTAACACCACAGCCACTACCACCACCACTAACACCACCAACAACACAACCACCACCACCACCAACACTACCAACACTAACACCACAGCCACCACCACCACCACTAACACCACCAACAACACCACAACCACCACAACCAACACTACCAACACTAACACCACAGCCACCACCACAACCACCACCACCAACACTACCAACACTAACACCACAGCCACCACCACCACCACTAACACCACCAACAACACCACAACCACCACAACCAACACTACCAACACTAACACCACAGCCACCACCACCACCACTAACACCACCAACAACACCACAGCCACCACCCCCAACACTACCAACACTAACACCACAGCCACCACCACCACCACTAACACCACCAACAACAGCACAACCACAACAACCAACACTAGCAACACTAACACCACAGCACCACCACCACCACTAACACCACCAACAACACCACAACCACCACCACCACCACTACCAACACTAACACCACAGCACCACCACCACCACTAACACCACCAACAACAGCACAACCACCACCACCAACACTACCAACACTAACACCACAGCCACCACCACCACCACTAACACCACCAACAACAGCACAGCCACAACCACCAACAACACCACAACCACCACCACCAACACTACCAACACTAACACCACAGCCACCACCACCACTAACACCACCAACAACACCACAACCACCACCACCACCAACACTACCAACACTAACACCACAGCACCACCACCACCACTAACACCACCAACAACAGCACAACCACCACAACCAACACTACCAACACTAACACCACAGCCACCACCACCACCACTAACACCACCAACAACACCACAACCACCACCACCAACACTACCAACACTAACACCACAGCCACCACCACCACCACCACTAACACCACCAACAACACCACAACCACCACCACCAACACTACCAACACTAACATCACAGCCACCACCACCACCACTAACACCACCAACAACAGCACAACCACCACCACCAACACCAACACTAACACCACAGCCACCACCACCACCACCACCACTAACACCACCAACCACAGCACAACCACCACCACCAACACTACCAACACTAACATCACAGCCACCACCACCACCACCACCACTAACACCACCAACAACACCACAACCACCACCACCAACACTACCAACACTAACACCACAGCCACCACCACCACCACCACCACTAACACCACCAACCACAGCACAACCACCACCACCAACACTACCAACACTAACACCACAGCCACCACCACCACCAAACCATTACTAACACCAACACGTCTAACACCATACCAACACTAACACCATACCACCAGTAAAATCACACAATTACCACTAACACCACACCACCACTAACACCACTACACTACTAACACCACACCAACACTAACACCATACCAACACTAACTCCATACAACCACTAACACCACACCACCACTAACACCACAACACTACTAACACCACACCAACACTAACACCATACCAACACTAACTCCATACAACCACTAACACCATACCACCACTAACACCATACCACCACTAACACCAACACGTCTAAAACCATACCAACACTCACACCACACCACCACTAACACCATACCACCACTAACACCATACCACCATTAACACCACACCATTAGCAATAACACCACCCCACCACTAACACCACACCACTATTAACACAACACCACCACTAACACCACACCACCACTAACACCATACCACCACTAACACCGCACCACCACTAACACCACACCACCACTAACAACACACCACCACTAACACCATACCACTACTAACACCATACCACCACTAACACCATACCACCACTAACACCATACCACCACTAACACCATACCACCTCTAACACCACCACCACTAACACCATACCACAACTAACACCATACCACAACTAACACCATACCACAACTAACACCATACCACAACTAACACCATACCACCACTAACACCACACCAACACTAACACCACAGCACCACTAACACTACACCACCACTAACACCACAACACCATACCACCACTAGCACCATACAACGACTAACACCATACCACCTAAACAGCACACGACTACTAACAATACACCACCACTAACACCACACCAACACTAACACCATACCAGCACTAACACCAAACTACCACTAACAGCATACCGCCATTAACAACACACCAATAACACCATACCACCACTAACACCACACCACCACTAACACCATACCTCCTAAACACCACACGACTACTAACAGCATACCACCACTAACATCACACCACCAACAACCTCACACCACCACTAACATCACACCACCAACAACCTCACACCACCACTAACATCACACCACCACCAACCTCATACTACCACTAACACCACACCACTACTAACACCATACCACTACTAACACCATACCACCACTAAGACCACACCATTACGAACACCTCCACCACTAACACCATACCATCAATAACACCATACCACCATTGACACAATATCACCAATAACAACATACTAGTGCTAACACCACAACACCACTAACACCACACAATCAATAACACCATTCTCCCACTAACACCAAACCAACACTAACACCACACCACCACTAACAGCAACCACTACTAACACCAACCACTACTAACACCATACCAACACTAACACCACACCACCACTAACACCAACCACTACTAACACCATACAACCACTAACACCACACCAACACTAACACCACAGCAAAACTAACACCATACCACCACTAGCACAATATCACGACTAACACCATCCCACCTAAACACCACACGACTACTAATACTACACGACCACTAACACACACACCTCCACTAACACCAGACCACCACTAACACCACAACACTACTAACACCACACCAACACTAACACCATACCACCCCTAACACCATACCAACACAAACACAACTCCACCACTAAGACCACACAACCACTAATACTACCTCACCACTAACACCACACCACCACTAACACCATACTACTACTAACACCACCACCACTAACACCATGCCAACACTAACACCATACCAACACTAACACCATACCACCATTGACACCATATTACCATTAACACCATACCAACGCTAACACCACACTACAACTAACACCACACCACCACTAACACCATACCACCACTAACACCATACCAACACTAACACCATACCACCATTAACACCACACCACCACTAACATGACACCACCACTAAAACCATGCCACCACTAACACCACACCCACACTAACACCATACCACCATTAACACCATACCACCACTAACAATACACCACTACTAACACCACCCCACTACTAACACCACACCACTACTAACACCACACCACCACTAACACCATACCACCAGTAACACCACACCATTACCACTAACACCATACCAACACTAACACAACCCCACCACTAACACCACACAACCACTATTACCACCTCACCACTAACATCACACCACCACTAACACCATACTACTACTAACACCACCACCACTAACACCATGCCAACAATAACACCATACCGACACTAACACCATACCACCATTGACACCATATCACCATTAACACCATACCACCGCTAACAATACACTACCACTAACACCACACCACCACTAACACCATACCACCACTAACACCATACCACCACTAACACCATACCAACACTAACACCACACAACCACTAACAGCATACCGCCACTAACACCATACCATTACTAACAACATACCACCACTAACACCACCACCACTAACAACACGCAACCACTAACACCATACCACCATTGACACCATATCACCATTAACACCACACCACCACTAACACCACACCACCACTAACACCACACCACCACTAACACCAGACCACCAATAACACCATTCCACCACTAACACCTTACCAACACTAACACCTTACCTCCACTAATACCATACAACCACTAATACCATACCCCAACTAACACCATACCACTACTAACGCTATACCACCACTGACACCACACCACCTCTAACACAACACCACAACTCACACCACAGCACCACTAACACCATACCACTACTAACAACAAAGCACCACTAACACCACCCCCACTAACACCACTCCACCACTAACACCATACCGCCATTCACACCATATCACCATTAATACCATACCACCGCTAACACCACACTACCACTAACACCACACCACCACTAACACCATACCACTACCAACACTACACCTCCACCAACACCACACCACCACAAACACCATACCACCACTGACACCACACCACCACTAACACCACACCACCATTAACACGCCACTACCACTAACATCACGCCACAACCAACCTCACACTACTACTAAGACCATACCACTACTAACACCATACCACCTCTAACACCTACCACCACTAACACCATACCACTACTAACACCATACCACCACTAACACCACCACCACTAACACCATACCACCACTGACTACATATCACCATTAACACCATACCAGTGCTAACACCACACCACCACTAACACCACACCATCAATAACACCATTCCACCACTAACACCATACCACCACTAACACCACAGCAACACTAACAACATACCACCACTAAGACCATACCGCCACTAACACCATACCACCACTAACAGCATACTAATACTAACACCACACCACCAATAACACCACACCACCACTAACACCATACCATCAGTAACACCACACTACAACTAACACGACACCACTAACACCATCCCACTATTAACACGGCACCACTAACACCATACCACTACTAACACCACCACCACTAACATCACACCACCACTAACACCACACCACCACTAACACCATACCACTACTAACACCACATCACCACTAACACCACAGCAATACTAAAACCATACCACCACTAACACCATACCCTCATACCAACACTAACAGCATACTACCACAAATACCACACCACTGCTAACACTACACCACCACTAACACCACACCACCACTAACACCATACCACCACTAACATCACACACCATTAACACCCCACCACCACTAACACAACACCACTACTAACACCACAACACTACTAACACCACACCAACACTAACACCATACCACCACTAATACCATACCACCGCTAACTCCATAACACCACTAACACCACACCACTAATAACACCACCACATCTAACACCACGCCACCAGTAACACATTACCTCCACTAATACCATACCACCACTAACACCATACCACTTCTAACACCATACCACCAGTAACACTACACCATTACCACTAACACCACACCACCACTGACACTACACCACTACTAACACCACATCACCACTAAGACCATACCATCACTAACACCATACCACCACTAACAACATACCATCACTAACAGCACACCACCACTAACACCATACCACTACGAACACCACAACCTCTAACACCACGCCTCCACTAACACCATACCAACAATAAAAACATACCACAACTAAGACCATACCACCACTAACACCACACCGTTACTAACAGCACACCAACAGTAACACCACACCACTACTAACACCATACCAACCCTTATACCATACCAGCACTAACATCATACCAATACTTACACCACAACTAACACCACACCACCACTAACACCATACCACCACTAACACCACACCACTAACACCATAACACTCCTAAGACCACTACCACTAATACCACACCACAACTAACACCACAACACCACTAACACCACACCATCAATAACACCATTCCACCACTAACACCATACCAACACTAACACCACACCACCACTAACACCACAGCAACACTAACACTATACCACCACTAGCACCATACAATGACTAACACCATACGACCTACACACCACACAACTACTAACACTACACCACCACTAACATCACACTACCACTAACACCATACCACCACTAACACAACACCACGTCTAACACCACAGCATCACTAACACTACACCACCACTAACACCACACCACCACTAACACCAACCACTACTAACACCACACCACCACTAACACCATACCAGCACTAACACCATACCAACACTAACACCACACCACCACTAACACCTTACCACGAACTAACAACACACCACCACAAACACCACACCCCTACTAACACCATACCACCAGTAACGCCACACCATCACCACTGACACCACACAACCACTAACACCACAACACTACTAACACCACACCAACAATAACACCACACCACAACTAACTCCACACCACCACTAACACCAAATCAACATTAACACCATACCACCACTAACACCATACCACCTAAACACCAAACCACTACTAACACCATAGCCGCCATTAACACCACACCACCACTAACACCACACCACCATTAAAACGACACCACCACTAACATCACACCACCAGCAACCTCACACCACCACTAACACCATACCACTTCCAACACCATACCACCACTAACACCAGACCACCACTAACAACACACCACCACTAATACCATACCACCACTAAAACCACACCACCACTAACACCACACCACTTCTAACACCACACAACTACTAACAACATACCACCACTAACACCATACCAGCACTAACACCGCACCACCACTAACACCATACCAGCACTAACACCATACCAACACTAACACCACACCACCATTAACACCTTACCACGAACTAACAACACACCACCACTAACACGACACCACCACTAACATCACACCACCAGCAACCTCACACCACCACTAACACTATACCACTACTAACACCATACCACCACTAGCACTATACCACTACTAACACCATACCATCATTAACACCATGGCCCGACTAACACCACGCCACTACTAACACCATACCACGATTGACACCATATCAACATTAACACCATACCACCGCTAAAACCACATCACCACTAATACCACACCATCGCTAATAACACACCACCACTAACACCACACTACTAATAACACCATACCACCACACCATCACTAACACCACACCAACACCATACCACCACAAACACCACACCGCTACTAACCCCACACCACTACTAACACCACACCACCACTAACACCATATCACTACTAACACCAACACCACTAACACCAAGCCACCACTAACACCGAGCCACCACTAACACCATACCAACACTAACACCATACCAACACTAACGCCATACCACCACTAACACTATACCAACACTAACACCATACCAACACTAACACCATACCAGCACTAACACCATACCTCCACTAACACCATACCACCACTAACAACATGCCCCCACTAACACCATACCACCACTAACACCATACCACAACTAACACCATATCACTACTAACAACATACCACCACTAACACCATACCAACACTAACACCACACCACCACTAACACCTCACCACCACTAACACCATACCAACACTAACACCATACCACTACTAACACCATACCACCAATAACACCACCACCTTAACACCACGCCACCCCTAACACTATACCACCATTGACACCACACCACCAATAACACTATTCCACTACTAACACCATAACAACACCAACACCACACCACCATTAACCTCACCGTAACACTAACACCACGCCACCACTAACACCCCACCACCACTAACACCATACCAACTCTAACACCACACCACACAAACACCACACTACCACTAACACGACACCACCACTAACATCACACCACCAGCAACCTCACACAACCACTATACCACTACTAACACCACAACACTATAACACCATGACCACTAACACCACACTACCACTAACACCTTGCCCCCACTAACACCATACCACTACTAACACCACCACCTCTAACACGATGCCATTACTAACACCATACCAACACTAACACTATACCACAACTAAGACCATACCACCACTAACACCATACCACCACTAACACCACCACCACAAACGCCACACCACCATTAAAGCCCTACCACCATTGACACCATATCACCATTAACACCATATCACCGCTAACACCACACCACCGCTAACACCACATCACCACTAACACCACACCATCGCTAATAACACACCACCAACTAAAACCACACCACTACTAACACCATACCATGACACCATCACTAACACCACACCACCACCAACACCATATCACCACAAACACCACACCACCATTAACACCACAACGCTACTAAACCCACACCACTACTAACACCACACCACCACTAACACAATACCACAACCAACACCATCCCACCACACCAATACTAACACCATACCACTACTAACAACACACCACCACTAACATCACACCACCACTACCACCATACCACCACTACCACCATACCAACACTACCACCACACCACATCTAACATCACACCGTCACCAACCTCACCCCACCACTAACACCATACCACCAATAACACCACCACCTTAACACCACACCACCCTAACACTATACCAGTATTGACACCATATCACCTTTAACACCACGCCACCACTAACACCACACCACCAATAACACCCCACCACCAATAACACTATTCCACTACTAACACCATACCAACACCAATTCCACACCACCACTAACACCACACCACCATTAACATCACAGTAACACTAACACCATACCACCACTAACACCATACCACCACTAACAGCTCACCACCACTAACACCATACAACCACTAAAACCACACCACCACTATCATAATCCACCACTAACCCCATACCAGCACTGACACAACACCACATCTAACACCACACCACCTCTAAAACAACACCACCACTGACACAACACCACCACTAAGACCAGATCACTACTAACACCATACCACCACTAAAACTACACCACCACTAACACCATACCACCACTAACACCATACCAATATTAACATCATACCACCACTAACACCACACCACCACTAACACCATACCACCACTAACACCATACCACCACTAACACCATACCAATATTAACATCATACCACCACTAACACCACACCACCACTAACACCACACCAAAACTAACATCACACCGCCACTGACACCATACCACCACTAATACCGCACCATTACTCACACCATACCACCACTAACACCACCTCCACTAACACCATACCACCACTAACACCATACCACCATTGACACCATACTACCATTCACACCATACCACCACTAACACAATACCAACATTAACACCACACCGCCACAAACACCACACCACTGCTAACACCACTCCACCATTAACACCACACCACCACTAACACAACACCACCACTAACACCATACAACCACTAGCACCATACCACCACTAACACGACCACCACTAACACCACACCACCACTAACACCACACCACCACTAACACCACAGCACCACTAGCACCACAACACCACCAACACCACACCACAACTAACACCACACCACCACTAACACTGTAGTAAGACGCCTCACGCTCCTTGATAGAACAACGCCGGTTGAGAACGCCAGAAAGAAAAGACAGACAGCCACTGGAAAGCCGACTGATCACACGCCAGATACCAGCCTCTGTACCACACCATTGTTTGTGCTACATCAAAAAATAAACGTATATTTCATCTCTAATTTCTGCTGTTGAAATCATTATTATGTCACTCGTGTCTCAAAAACATCTATAAACCATACTGCTAAAGTGGTGACCGACGTAAGAATTTAACGCAGCCCTTCTTTTTCATTCAATTGAACTTTTATTGCCACATTGCCGGCCTTTTTTTCGCAACTTGCGACGATATAATTTTTTCTTTCAAAGTTTTTTTTGAAAAATTAGTAGTATTTCAAAAACTTTTCGCTACACTCGACAACAACAACAACGACAGCAGCAGCAGCAGCGACAACATTGTTTAACCACTGACCAAAAGAGGGAATAGTGAGTGGCAACTTCATAGCCCTACCGACGCAAACCACCACACATCGGAAATTTCAAAACGATTCATTCGTGTCGATAATTTAGAGCAGCCCTTTTTATTCACTTGAATATTTCACTGCTGTTGCCAACCTTTTCGCAACTTACACAAAACAAAAAAAAAAAAATGTTTCCAAGGTGGCGTTGCGTTCCTTCCCCGTTTTGTAATTTTCCGACGGAGACATTTTTTGATCAAAAGAGAAGAGAAAAAACTTTTTTTGTGAACATTACTGCCCCGCATGGGGATATACATGCCTTACCTTTTTCTAAGGGATTTTTAGCCACTGGCTACCTTTGTTGATATCCAACGCGGATATAATTTTAAAAAAACAAACATTTTTTTTTCCTCTTTTTTACCTTATTTGATTTGGCTGGTTCGTTGAAGCAACGCGAGGGGACAGACGTTGAAGGAATTTTTTATTTTTTAAAGATATATATATGTATTTTATGTATTTTTCATATTTCCTAATGTTTTGAATGTCTGTTTCTTTTTGACCTTTAACTTTTTCTCAATTTTGGCTGTTCTCTTTTCACTGTACAAGGGTACATTAATTGCTGTTTAGATATATATGTATATATTTTTTTTAAATTTTAAGCGTTAACATGAATGTGCCACATTTGCCCGCCTTTACTGGAAAACCTAAGAGGCGGTTTGCCCAGTTACAGGCGTATTTTACGGTCTGTAAGACCGAGTCTGACCAGCGCCTCGCTGTCCATATTAGCGGACTTCCCCCTAATCTAGCAGATTCGGTCAAAGACCTAATTACAGATCCCCCCCCCCCCCCCATTTGACTTAATGTATGAGTCTTTGAAGGGCGAGATTTTGAGGAGGAATTGTAAGTCGGTAGAGAGTCGTTTTCGGTCATTGGTCGAGGACGAACGATTAGGTGACAGGACCCCTACCGCTTTTCTCCGGCATTTGCGGGATTTGAGCGATTCCCAAGATCAGGATAGCCCTTTCCTGAAGCAATTGTTCTTCTCTCGCCTACCTCAAGAGGTACAGGCGATCCTAGCCCATATGCTAGAGGTAAATACCCTCAACCACATTGCTGTCTCTGCTGACAAAATTGTAGAGGTGACAAAGAGAGACACTTCGAAGCCAAAGTTCGTTGCTTCCTCTTCTCTTCCTCAATCGCGCTCATCAGTGTCTGATGACAAATTAATCACCACAATGGAAGCCATGACTCGTCAAATGGCGGAGTTGTGCCAGGAATTCAGGTCTTTTGGACGGCAGAGGAGCCGCTCACGACGTTATTCAACTTCTCGCCACCGTAGCCCTTCCAACACACCAGGAACACCATATTGTTATTACCATGAAAGATATGGTAAAAAAGCGGCCCATTGTAGGCCTCCTTGTGCTTACGAGGGAAAAGACGACCAGAGTCACTAACGGCGGATAGTGCGCTCTGCGAAACAACATCCAACCGCCACTTTTTCATTGAGGACCTGCTGTCAGGTAGAGCTTTCCTGGTTGACACAGGTGCAGTTTGTTCAGTATGGCCTGTGTGTTGTATGAAGGAGACTCCCCTGAGACACCTATTGAGTTGCAGGCAGTAAATTGTTCGCCGATTCGAACTTTCGGACAAATCTCGTTACCTTTACAGTTTCGTAATCTGCGGCGCGAGTTTAAATGGATATTTACTGTCGCTGCCTTGCCGTATCCGATTCTAGGCGCGGATTTTCTCCACCATTTTTCATTGACGGTAGACCTCCGTCGTAAACGCCTAATTGATGGCATCACTGGATTAACTGTTGTCGGCAAGGCAGCAGGAGTTCCAACGGTTAGCCCGACCTTTTTTCTTGCTAACACCGGTGATCCTTACCATGCGTTGTTGAACTCGTTCCCCGCAACTGACTCGGGGAAATTTTCGAGTTGATGAACCAACTCATACCACGGAGCACTTCATATCTACAACTGGTGCTCCCGTTTTTTCTCGTCCTCGTCGCTTGCCTCCGGACAAACTCAAAGCAGCACGATCAGAGTTTGATCATATGCTGCAAATGGGGATTATTCGTCCGTCCACGAGCCCGTGGGCGTCCCCATTACACATGGTACCGAAAGCGAATGGCGATTGGAGACCTACTGGAGATTATCGACGCCTAAATTCGATAACGGTACCGGACCGTTATCCTATCCCTCATCTGCAAGACTTTGCGTCTTCGTTGCAGGGATGCAAGATATTCTCCAAACTGGATTTAATTCGTGCGTACCATCAAATTCCTGTCCATAAAAATGACATTCCAAAAACGGCTATAGTTACGCCATTTGGGTCTTTCGAGTTTTTGACTATGCCGTTCGGATTAAGGAATGCCGCTAGTACTTTTCAGCGGTTTATGGATGAGTTTACTCGCGGCCTCGATTTCGTCTATACCTATATTGACGACCTGCTCATTGCTAGTTCTTCTCAAGAGCAACATACGCACTATTTGAATCTTCTTTTCCGCCGATTGAAGGCGTATAACGTGCAGCTTAATGCACCCAAATGTGTTTTTGGTGCTGAGTCACTGACTTTCTTGGGTCACGTCATCGATGCTGACGGTATTCGACCCCGGCCTGAGCGAGTTAAGGTCATAGAGGATTTGCCTCCACCGACCTCACTACGTCAGTTACGCCAGTTCTTAGGTCTGATTAACTTTTATAGGCGTTTCGTGCCAAATTGTGCAAAATTGCTTTTCTCCCTGACAAATTTTGAAAAATTGTCGAAGGAAGAACAAAGATATTTCTTTGACAGACACTCAACTTGCTGATTTTCAGCACGCCAAAACTGTTTTGGCTAATGCTTCGTTACTGACTCACCCGGTACCCGGTGCAAAGCTAACGCTTTGTGTTGATGCATCGGATATCGCTGTGGGCGCAGTACTACAGCAAAACATCAATGGTTACCAGCAACCGCTGGAGTTTTTTTTCCAGAAAGCTGAAACCTGCTGAGACGCGCTACAGCACCTTTGGAAGAGAGCTTTTAGCCATCTATTTGGCCGTGAAACATTTTTCACATGTGCTAGAGGGTAGACAATTTACTATCCTCACTGACCATAAACCATTGACTTTTGCTTTGAGAGCGAAGGCTGATAAATACTCGCCCAGAGAGACGAGACACCTTGATTTCATCTCGCAATATACGAGTGATATCCAGCACATACTGGGTTCACTAAATACAGCGGCCGATGCTTTGTCCCGCTTACCCGTGACAGCGATCTCGTCACCCTCTGACATAGATCTAACTCGATTGGCTGCGGATCAGCCTACCCTTGAGTCATTGGATGTTACATCGCCTGAGTTTGCGAATGGCGAGATGAAATACTTGCCTCTGTCGACTGCAGTTGGCCAAATTCTCTGCGACGTCTCTTTGGACGTGCCTAGGCCCTTCGTTCCAGAGAATCATCGTCGGACCGTGTTTCTGGCATTACATAGTATCTCGCATCCAGGATCTTTTGCCACAGCAAAGCTCATATCAGCTAGATTTTTCTGGCCAAATATGAGGCGTGAAATTGCTGCTTGGTGCCGTTCCTGCGTCGCTTGCCAGAGATCAAAGGTCCATCGACACGTCAAGGCTCCCCTGGGTACCTTTGCTAACCCAGATGCGCGTTTTTCACATATTCATATTGACATAGTGGGACCTTGGCCTGTCAGCGATGGTTTTTCTTATCTGCTGACCGTCATTGACCGTTTTTCGAGATGGCCTGAGGCCATCCCTTTGAAAAACATCACCGCGGAGACAACAGCACGTGCTCTTGTGTCTGGATGGATCTCTCGTTATGGAGTTCCATCCACAATAACTACCGACCGTCGACGACAGTTCGAGTCGAGCCTTTTCCTCGAGCTGTCAAAATTAATTGGTGCTAAACGCGTACCATCCCGCTTCGAATGGTATGGTGGAGCGTTTTCACTGACAACTGAAGGCCTCCTTAATGGCCTCAATGGACTCGGCGCATTGGAGAGAGTACCTCCCTATTGTGCTACTAGGGATTCGGTCAACGGTGAAGGTCGACTTTGGATTTTCACCGGCCGAAGTACTGTACGGTGCCCCTCTGACGTTGCCCAGGCAAATGCTTGCCCCTATCGATCTTGATGCCCAAGATCACGCTTCCTACGTGTCCCGTTTGCGCTCCTATTTCCAGGATTTTCCCGCCAATGGGCACTAGGAAACAAACTGTCAAGACTGCTGTCCCGAGGGATATTGCCTCGTGGACGCATGTCTTTGTAAGGAAAGATTCTGTGAAGCCCCCGCTCACACAGCCTTACACTGGACCTTACCGTGTCTTAGCGCGCTCGGCTAAGCATTTCACGTTAGATATTAAGGGATCCAGGGAG
Source organism: Eledone cirrhosa (assembly GCA_964016885.1). Classification (NCBI taxonomy): domain Eukaryota; kingdom Metazoa; phylum Mollusca; class Cephalopoda; order Octopoda; family Eledonidae; genus Eledone; species Eledone cirrhosa. The sequence goes on from OZ024744.1 coordinate 97,155,012, forward strand.
ACAGTTAAAATAGACAGGCTTAAGCAGGCGCACCTTGACACGGACGCTGTGGTTCCTGATCCACGAACTCCTTCGTATTTGCCTGTTGAGCGAACGCCTGTTCCTGAACCACCATCATCACCTATCCCTACACCACCACCATCGCCACGTTACAAGACCACGACCCGTTCAGGTCGTAGGGTCCACTGGCCCAAAAAATTTTGCAGCACCGTCTATATTTAGACTATGTTAGCTGCACCTTTTTTTTGGCCTCTGTGTTTCTGCTTTTTCTTTGCCTTGTTTTTTATGCATGCATGTTGTTGTTTTTTTAACATTTTTCAAATCCTTATTCTGGATTCAATTTTTGGTAGAGCGAATAGCTCCCCCTTGTTGCATTGTTCGCCATCTTACTCCACATGTGAGTAATAACATCGATTTTCGATGATTTGAAAATCTGGCAGGGGATACTGTAGTAAGACGCCTCACGCCTCTTGATAGAACAACTCTGGTTGAGAACGCGAGAAAGAAAAAACAGACAGCCACTGAAAAGCCGACGGATCACACGCCAGAAACCAGCCTCTGTACCACACCATTGTTTGTGCTACATCAAAAATAAACGTATATTTCATCTCTAATTTCTGCTGTTGAAATCATTATTATGTCACTCGTGTCTCGATAACATCTATAAACCATACTGCTAAAACACCATACTACCACTAACATCATACCACCACTAATACCACCACCACTAACACCACACTACCACTAACACTAAACCACCACTAACACAACACCACCACTAACACCACACCGCTACTAACACCATACCACCACTAACACCACACTGCGAACTCCATACCAGTGGTAACACCACCACCACTAATACCACAACACCACTAACTCCACACCACCACTAACACCATAGCACCACTAACACAATACCACCTCTAACACCACACCACCACTAACACCACACCACCACTAACACCATGCAACCACTAACACCCTACCACTGCTAACACCATACCACCACTAACACCATACCACCACTAACACCCTACCACCACTAACACCACACCACTACTAACACCACACCACCACTAACACCATTCCACCACTAACACCATACTACCAGTAACACCCCACCACCACTAACACCATACAACCACTAACACGACACCACCATTAACACTATACCAACACTAACAACATGCCACCACTAAACACCATACCACTACTAACACCATACGACCATTAACACCACACCACCACTAACACCATACCACCACTAACACCATACCACCACTACGACCACACCACCACTACGACCACACCACCACTAACACCATACAACCACTAACACTACACCACCACTAACACCACACCACCATTAACACCACACCACTACTAATACCACACTACTACTAACACCATATCACCACTAACACGACACCACCACTAACAGCACACCACCACTAACACCACAACACCACTAACACTACACCACCACTAACAACAACACCACCACTAACACCACAGCACCACTAACACCACACCACCACTAACACTATACCACCACTAACACCACACCACCACTAACACCATACCACCACTAACAACATACCACCACTACGACCACACCACTACTAACAGCATACCACCACTAACACCATACCACCACTAACACTACACCACCACTAACACCACCATTAACACCATACCACCACTAAGACAACACAACCACTAACTCCACACCAACACTAACAAAATACCACAACTGACACCACACCACTACTAACACCACACCATCACCACACCACCACTAACACCACACCACCACTAACACCATACCACCACTAACACCATACCACCACTAACACCATACCACCACTAACACCATACCACCACTAATACTACACCACCACTAACACCATACCACAACTAACACCACCACCACTAACACTACAGCACCAATAACACCATACCACTGCTAACACCATACCACCACTAACACCATATCACCACTAACAGTGGTGATATGGTGTTACTGGTGGCGTGGAGTTAGTGATTGTGTGGTGTTAGTGATGATGGTGTTAGTGGTTGTGTTGTGTTAGTGGTGGTGTAGTGTTAGTAGTGGTCTGGTGTTAGTGGTGGTGTGGTGTTAGTGGTGGTATGGTGTTAGTGGTGATGTGGTGTTAGTGGTGGTATGGTGTTAGTGGTAGTATGGTGTTAGTGGTGTTGTGGTGTTAGTGGTGGTGTGGTGTTAGTGGTGCTGTGGTGTTAGTGGTGGTGTTGTGTTAGTGGTCGTGTGCTGTTAGTGGTGGTATGGTGTTAGTGGTGGTGTAATGTGAGGGGTGGTATGGTGTTACTAGTGGTGTGGTGTTAGTGATGGTGGTGTTAGTGGAGGTATGGTGTTAGTGGTTTTGTTGCGTTAGTGGTGGTGTAGTGTTAGTGGTGGTGTGGTGTTAGTTGTGGTGTGGTGTTAGTAGTGGTGTGGTTTTAAGGGTGGTATGGTGTTAGTGGTGGTGTGTTGTTAGTTGTGGTGTTAGTGATGGTGTGGTGTTAGTGGTGGTGTGGTGACAGTAGTGGGCTGGTGTTAGTGGTGGTGTGCTGTTAGTAGCCGTGTGGTGTTAGTGGTGGTAAGGTGTTAGTAGTAGTGTGGTATTAGTATTGGTGTGGTGTTAGTGGTGGTGTGGTGTTAATGGTGTTAGTGTTGGTGTGGTGTTAGTGATGGTGGTGTTAGTGGAGGTATGGTGGTGTTAGTATTGGTATGGTGTTAGTGGTGGTCTGGTGTTAATGGTGGTGTGGTGTTAGTGGTAGTGTCGTGTTTGTGATGCTGGGGTGTTAGTTGTGGTGTGGTGTTAGTAGTGGTGTGGTGTTAGTGGTGGTTTTATGTTAGTGGTGGTGTGCTGTTAGTGGTGGTGTGGTGTTAGTGGTGGTGTGGTGTTAGTGGTGGTATGGTGTTAGTGGTGGTATGGTATTAGTGGTGGTGTGGTGTTCGTGGTGGTGTTGTGTTAGTGGTGGTGTAGTGTTAGTGGTGCTGTGGTGTTAGTAGTGCTGTGGTGTTAGTGGTGGTGTGGTGTTAGTGGTGGTGTGCTGTTAGTGGTGGTGTGGTGTTAGTGGTGATATGGTGTTAGTAGTAGTGTGCTATTAGTAGTGGTGTGGTGTTAGTGTTGTTATGGTGTTAGGGGTGGTGTGGTGTTAGTGGATTGTATGGTGTTAGTGGTGGCGTGGTGTTGGTGGTGGTGTGATGCTGGTGGTGGTATGGAGTTAGTGGTGGTGTGGTGATGGTGTGGTGTTAATAATGGTATGGTGTTAGTGGTGGTGTGATGTTCGTGGTGGAATGGTGTTATTGGTGGTGTGGTGTTAGTGGTAGTGTGGTTTTAGAGGTGGAATGTTGTTAGTGGTGGTGTGGTGTTAGTTGTGGTATGGTGTTAGTGGTGGTGTGGTGTCAGTTGTGGTATTTTGTTAGTGTTGGTGTGGAGTTAATGGTTGTGTTGTCTTAGTGATGGTGTAGTGTTAGCGGTGGTTTGGTGTTAGTGGTGGTATGGTGTTAGTGGTAGTTTGGTGTTAGTGTTGGTATGGTGTTAGTGGTGGAATTGTGTTTGTGGTGGTGTGGTGTTAGTTGTGGTATCGTGTTGGCAGTGGTGTGGTGTTAGTGGTGGTGTGTAGTTGGTGGTGGTGTGGTGTTAGTGGTGGTGTTGTGTTCGTGGTGTTGTGGTGTTTGTGGTGGATTGGTGTTATTGGTGGCATGGTGTTAGTGGTGGTATGATGTTAGTGGTGGTCTGGTTTTAGTGATAGTGTGGTGTTAGTGATGTTGTGGTGTTAGTGATGATGGTGTTAGTGGTGGTATGTTGTTAGTGGTTGTTTTGTGTTAGTGGTAGTGTAGTGTTAGTGGTGCTGTGGTGTTAGTTGTGGTGTGGTGTTAGTGTTGTGTTGTATTAGTGGTGTCGTAGTGTTAGTGGTGTAATGGTGTTAGTAGTGGTGTGGTGTTAGTGCTGGTGTGCTGTTAGTGGTGGTGTGGTGTTGGTGGTGGTGTGATGTTAGTGGTGGAATGTTGTTAGTGGTGGTGTAGTGTTAGTGGTGGTATGGTGTTAGTGGTGGTGTGGTGTTAGTTGTGGTATTGTTTTAGTGGTGGTGTGGAGTTAGTGGTAGTGTTGTCTTGGTGGTGGTGTGCTGTGAGTGGTGGTGTGGTGTTAGTGGTGGTATGGTGCTAGTTCTGGTGGGGTGTTTGTGGTGGTAGGGTATTAGTGGTGGTATGGTGTTAGTAGTGGTGTGGTGTTAGTGGTGTTGTGGTTTTGGTGGTGGTGTGATGTTAGTGGTGGTGTGGTGTTAGTGGTGGTGTGGTGTTAGTGGTGGCATGGTGTTAGTAGTGCTTTGGTGTTAGTGGTTGTATGGTGTTAGTGGTGGTGTAGTGTTAGCGGTAGTGTGGTGTTACTGGTGGTATGGTATTAGTGGTGGTATGGTGTTAGTGGTGGTGTGGTTTTTTTGGTGGTGTGGTGTTAGTAGTGGTGTGGTGTTGGTGGTGTGGTGTTAGTGGTGGTGTTGTGTTAGTGGTGGTGTAGTGTTAGTGGTGGTGTGGTGTTAGTGGTGTGGTGTTAGTAGTGGTATGGTGTTAATGGTGGTGTGGTGTTAGTGGTGGTATTTGTGTTAGTAGTGTTTTGTGTTAGTGGTGGTGTGGTGTTAGTAGTGCTGTGGTGTTAGTGGTGGTATGGTGTTAGTGGTAGTGTGGTGTTAGTGGTGGTGTGGAGTTAGTGTTGGTGTGGTGTTAGTGGTGGTGTGGTGTTAGTGGTAGTGTGGTGTTAGTGGTGGTGTGGAGTTAGTGGTGGTGTGGTGTTAGTAGTGCTGTGGTGTTAGTGGTGGTATTTGTGTTAGTAGTGTTTTGTGTTAGTGGTGGTGTGGTGTTAGTAGTGCTGTGGTGTTAGTGGTGGTATGGTGTTAGTGGTAGTGTGGTGTTAGTGGTGGTGTGGAGTTAGTGTTGGTGTGGTGTTAGTGGTGGTGTGGTGTTAGTGGTAGTGTGGTGTTAGTGGTGGTGTGGAGTTAGTGGTGGTGTGGTGTTAGTAGTGCTGTGGTGTTAGTGGTGGTATGGTGTTAGTGGTAGTGTGGTGTTAGTGGTGGTGTGGAGTTAGTGTTGGTGTGGTGTTAGTGGTGGTGTGGTGCAGTGGTGGTGTGGTGCAGTGGTGGTATTGATTTAGTGGTGGTGTGGAGTTAGTGGTAGTGTTGTCTTAGTGGTGGTGTAGTGTTAGTGGTGGTATGGTGTTAATGGTGGTGTGTTGTTATTAGTGCTGTGGTGTTAGTGGTGGTGTGGTGTTAGTGGTGGTGATGTGTTAGTGGTGGTGTGGTGCTAGTGGTGGTGTGGTGTTGGTGGTGGTGTGATGTAGTGGTGGTGTGATGTTACAGGTGGTATTGTGTTAGTGGTAGCATGGTGTTAGTGGTGATGTGGTGTTACTGGTGGTGTGGTGTTAGTGGTGGTATGGTATTAGTGGTGGTATGGTGTTAGTGGAGGTGTGGTGTTAGTGGTTGTGTGGTGTTGGTGGTGGTGTGATGTTACTGGTGGTGTGGTGTTGGTGGTGGTGTGGTGTTAGTGGTGGTGTGGTGTTGGTGGTGGTGTGATGTTAGTGGTGGTGTGGTGTTAGTAGTGGTATGGTGTTAGTTTTGGTGTGGTGTTAGTGGTGGAATGGTGTTAGTGGTATGGTGTCAGTGGTGGTGTGGTGTTAGTAGTGCTGTGGTGTTAGTGGTAGTATGGCGTTAGTGGTTGTATGGTAATTGTGGTGCTATGGTGTTAGTGGTGGTGTGGTGTTAGTGGTTGTGTGGTGTTGGTGGTGCTTTGATGTTAGTGGTGTTGTGGTGTTAGTGGTGGTGTGGTGTTAGTGGTGGCATGGTATTAGTGGTGGTATGCTGTTAGTGGTGGTGTGGTGATAGTGGTGGTGTGGTGTTGGTGGTGGTATGGTGTTAGTGGTGGTATGCTGTTAGTGATGGTGTGGTGTTAGTGGTGGCACGGTATTAGTGGTGGTTTGGTGTTAGTGGTGGTGTGGTGTTGGTGGTGGTGTGATGTTAGTGGTGGTGTGGTGTTAGTAGTGGTGTGATGTTAGTGATGGTGTGGTGTTAGTAGTGGTATGGTGTTAGTGGTGGTGTGGTGTTAGTGGTGGAATGGTGTTAGTGGTATGGTGTCAGTGGTGGTGTGGTGTTAGTGGCGGTGTGGTGTTGGTGTTGATTTGATCTTGGTGGTGTGGTGTTAGTAGTGGTGAGGTGTTAGTGGTGGCGTGGTGTTGGTAGTGCTTTGGTGTTAGTGGTGGTGTGGTGTTAGTGGTAGTATGGTGTCAGTGGTGGTGTGATGTTAGTGGTAGTGTGGTGTTAGTGGTGATGTGGTGTTAGTGGTGGAGTGGTGTTAGCTGTGGTGTGTTGTTAGTGGTGGTGTAGTGTTAGTGGAGGTGTGCCTTTAGTGGTGGTGTGCTGTTAGTGGTGGTATGGTATTAGTGGTGGTGTGGTGTTAGTGGTGGTGTGGTGTTAGTGGTAGCATGGTGGTGTGGTGTTAGTGGTGGTGTGGTGTTGGTGGTGGTGTGATGTTAGTAGTGCTTTGGTGTTAGTGGTGGTGTGGTGTTACTAGTGCTGTAGTGTTAGTTGTGGTATAGTATTAGTGGTGGTGTGGTGTTAGTGGTGGTGTGGTGTTTGTGGTGGTATGGTGTCAGTGGTGGTATGGTGTTAGTGGTGGTGTCGTGTTAGTGGTGGTATCGTATTAGTGGTGGTATGGTTTTAGTGGTGGTGTGGTCTTAGTTGTGGTATGGTGTTAGTGGTGGTGTGGTGTTAGTGGTGGAATGGTATTAGTAGTGGTGTGGTGTTAGTGGTGGTATGGTGTTAGTGGTGCTTTTGTGTTACTGATGGTATGGTGTTAGTGGTGGTATGGTGTTAGTGGTGGCGTGGTGTTACTGGTGGTATGGTGTTAGTGGTTGTGTGGTGTTACTGGTTGTAAAGTGTTAGTGGTGTTAAAGGCGGCAACAGCTATTGCGTTTAGTGGTGGAGTGGCGTTAGTGCTGTCGGTATTGGTGATGGTAGTGGCGAAGGTCACGATGGTGTAAGTGTTGTTGTGGTGCTAGTGCTGGTGTGGTGTCAATGGTAGTGTTGGTGTTGATTGTTGCTCAGTGGCCCTTTACCTTTGGAGTTCAAATCCGACGGAGGTTAACGTTGCCTTTCATCCTTACGGGGTCGATAAAATAAAGTACCAGTAATACCCTGGAGTAAGTGCTGGCCTTGTGTCAAAAGTAGAAACAGTTATATTCAACTATATAAGGCGGGAGATTGGAAGTATCGGTAGAGGGTCAGACACCATGCTTTGCAGCAGAGAGCTACGGTCCTTTACGTTTTAAATCAAAACCCTGCCGAGGTTAACTTTGACTTTCATCCTTACGGGGGATCTATAAAATAAAGTACCAGTAATACACTGTTGTAACTGTTGGCCTTGAGCCAAAAGTAGAAACAATTATATTCGACTCCATAAATAAGAAAAAAAAGGCCAATAATTGTTTCTACATTTGGCACAATGTCATCAATTACCACAGTGCATTACTGGTACTTTATTTTATCGACCCCGTAAGGATTAAAGGCAAAGTTAACCTTAGCGGGATTTGAACTATGACTGTAAAGGGACGTAACTCTTTGGTCAAAGCATGGCGTCCGACCCTCTACCAATACTGCCAATCCACCGCCAATAATTGTTTCTACTTTAGGCACAAGGCCAGCAATTACCAGTGTATTACTGGTACTTTATTTTATCGACCCCGTAAGGATTAAAGGCAAAGTCAACCTCGGAGGGATTTGAACTCAATCCACCGCTAATAATTGTTTCTATATTAGGCACAAGGCCAGAAATTACCCAGTACATTACTGGTACTTTATTTTATCGACCCCGTAAGGATGAAAGGCAAAGTTAACACCGGCGGGATTTGAACTCAGATCCACCGCTAATAATGCAACTTCTACATGATCGATCGACATGTTAGAAATAACGACCAAATGAAAGCCTACGACATTCTCATCACACACACACATACACACACACACACACACACACACACACACACACACACACTCATACACACACATACACCTGCACACACTCACAGATACATACACTCACACACAAACACATAAACACAGGCACACATGCGCCTGCGCACGCAGACATACATATACACACACACACACTCATTCACCTGCACACACACACACACACATACATATACACACACACACTCATGTACACATATAGCCACGCACACATACACCTGCACACACACACACACATACATACACACACATACACCTGCACACACACACATACACCTGCACACACACACATACACACACTCGTACATACACATACGCACACATACATACACACACACACATAAACGCAACATACATAAACACACGCACACATTCACCTGCCCACACCCACCCACATACACATACACACATACATACACACAGACACACATACATACACACACACACAAACGCAACACACATAAACACACGCACACATACTGATGCACACCCACACATACACACACATACACGCATACATACACACAGACACACATACATACACACACATACACACACACATAAACACACATAAACCTGAACACGCACACACACTTATATACACGCACACATACACCTGCACACACACACACACATATACCTGCACACACACACACATACATACACACACGCACATACACACACATACCCACACACACACACACACTCATACACACATAAACACACGCATAAAGGCAGAGAACCGCAAGAGACAAAAAAAACACAAAACAAGAAAACAAATGAGATTACATTCTCCTATTCCATAATTCGGAAAAGAAACAGCATTTTAACATTAAAAGAAAAAAATACTGAAACCCTTTAACATTTAATCCGGCCATATCCGGCCAGAATTGTCTCGCCTCTTTCTGTTCAAACCAACTATAACCGGCCACTCATAATGACATTAAGGTATTGTTTTCAAAATATATAATATCAAAATCTCGTGATTATGTGAGATAATTATCTTTATATATACAAAAGCGAGGATGTATGTGTGTCTGTGTACAACTTTGCATGCGTAAGGCTTTCACAATTACCAACTGAATTTGACCAAATTTTATGTGCAAGTTGCACAGGTCGCTAAGATTGTCACATCACAAACATTTTTAAAATCGACCAACGTTGAGCAATAAAAAATCGATATCAAAATTATCGGTAGAAAAATTGATGTAAGGGAGATAACAAACTTTATTGACAATCCTTATAAAAAAAAGGGAGATAACCTTTTCACCAAATATGCCCCATAAAAATAAGTATGCACATATTGGCTATCGGTCGAAAACAATGCGTGTAAATGACGCTCCGCCGATAACCGAAAATAGACAATCACTAAATGCGGTGAGTACAGTTATTGCAACATCTTTGTCCGCCGCTGAGCGTCGGTTAGTGCGGCGAACCAATAATGCTAAAGCAACTGCTGCAGCACGAGCTGCAGAGACTACAGAGCAACGTGAAACACGCCTTGCTATGGATGCTACAGATGCTGTTGCAGCAAGATCTGCAGAGACAGTACAAAAATATGAAAGGCAGCAACTTTGCTCCCTGGTGGAAGGACGGCACATTTAGTTTTTAAATTGCCCCTTGATTTGGCAAAATTGGAAACTCCTACTTGTCATATCACCAAAGACTCCGAAAGGGCTCATCTGCTGCGAAGGTGTCACCTTATTGTTTGGGATGAGTGCACAATGACGCACAAAGGTGCTCTTGAGGCACTAGACAGGTCTTTGCAAGACATACGGGATTGCAGTGATGTTATGGGTGGGGGTCACCCTTCTGCTATCAGGAGACTTCAGACAGACTCTTCCTATAATACCGAAAGGAACAAGAGCAGATGCGGTAAATGCATGTCTTAAGTCTTCACCATTGTGGTGACAAGTGACATCATTAAGACTAACTACCAACATGCGTGCAAGATTGCATGGGGACCCTCTGTCATCAACATTTTCTGGAGACATTCTTACAATAGGAGATGGTAACCTACCTCCGGATACAGATGGACACATAGCAATTGATCACATCTGCAATGTAGTTGGAACTGTCGATGATTTCAAGGCGAGTGTATTCCCGAACTTGCGTGATAACTATACGAATCTTGATTAGCTATGCGAAAGAGCCATTCTTGCACCCCAAAATATCACGGCTAGCTGTATTAAGGATCAGCTTCTTCAGCTTCTTCCTGGATGTCCACGGATATATAAATCTATTGATACTGTATGTGATCCACAGGATGCGGTCAACTATCCAGTTGAATTTCTAAGTTCTTTAAATCCTCCCGGTTGACCTCCTAATACATTGGTTCTGAAAGAGGGAACACCAGTTATTTTGCTGAGAAATATCACTCCTCCAAAACTATGCAATGGTACACGCCTTGTGGTTAAAAAACTGTCTCCACTTAGTATTGACGCTACCATTCTATCCGGATGTGGAAAAGGCGAGGATGTGATAATAACAAAAATTAGCCTGACTACATCAGGCGTGGATACTCCCTTCTCCTTTCGCCGAACCCAATTTCCCCTTCGTGTTGCCTTTGCGATGTCCATAAACAAGTCGCAAGGTCAAACTCTGTCCGTCGCTGGAATTCACTTGGATGAACCTTGCTTTTTGCACGGACAATTCTACGTTGCCTGCTCAGAGATGGCAGTAGAGATTATCTCTTTGCGTTGGTTCCGAAAAGAAAACCAAAGAATATCGTCTATCCTGAAGTGCTTTAGTGTTAACAAAATAACTTATTACAGCTCTGCCTTGGCTTCACCTTACTCATTACAAAACATACCAATGAATATGTCATGCAGGATATTTTGGATTATAAATTAAAAATTTAACCATACACAGCAAAGAATGCTCTCAAAGAATAGATTTTCTCTTATTCTACTCTCATTGTTTTTTTGGTTGTATACAACTCTGCTTTCATTACAACGTTTTGTACTTTAGCAAAACTGCCTGTTTTTTTTTACAGATTTGCAACGTGTATTGTCTTTAATCATTTGTATAACTACATCCTGTTCAGTGTTTTCTTTCATTATCAGCATAGTTTTATGTGTACAAAAATTGCACTAAATATTCGTTTGCATTAATTATTGAAGACTTCTGCTTATTTTGACAGGTTGGGGACAAATAATGTTCTTCTTTTACTTCCTAGCTGTATATTCTTAGCATAATTTCAAACCCCGAGCAACGCCGGGTAAATCTGCTAGTGTAAGATAAAGCATTTACCACAAAAATACAACAGTATATATATATAGAGTAATGTAAATGTTGAAGGGTTAAACCCGTGACTCCCGTAGCAGTCGTAGGGACCGCTCCGCATTGACACACGGTGCGTTTTAAGGGCATTTCAAAAAAATCTAGCGGAGCCCGTCTCTTTGTCGGGTCTACTGAAATACCTGCATCGTCTATATCTATGATCCAAGAGCTGTGATGTGTGAGCAAAGTGTAAGATTTATTTTCTATAGAAAAAATTCGTAGCAACTTCTTGGTTTCAGTGATAGCTTGTCTAGTATATTTAAATGCATATGTATAAATACATACATACATGATGATGGCTGCCCCCCTTGTTATCGAGTATGGCCAAGAAACTGGAACACAATAGACCTGACCTGGTGGTTTTGGACAAAGAAAAAAGATCGTGCCTGATTTTGGATGTGGCCTGCCCATTCGACACAAGAGTGCAAGAAAAGGAGAGGGAGAAAATTAACCGATACCAGGACTTAAAGTGGGAGGTAAAAAGGATTTGGAACTGCCATGAAGTCAAAGTGATCCCGATTGTCATAGGCGCACTAGGGACTATCTTAAAAAGTTTCCAGGGATGGTTAAAGAAAATTGGCCCCTTCACGCTTTTTGGAACGCTTCAAAAGCATGCTTGCTGGGAACAGCAAGAACCCTCCGATACGTCCTGAATATCTGAGGCTGCAGGTAGTGGCTTGATATTCATTTCAACAAACTTTCCAGTTAACTAACATCAATGACTGACTCAAAGAGTAATAATAATAATAATAATAATATTAATAAAAGGCATTTGACATGGTGCCTCATTCTTGGATCACCAAAAGCCTAGAAATCTTCAAGGTGGCAGATAACATCAGACAGTTGTTGGGCAAAAGTATGAAGTCCTAGAAAACAGAGTTAACATCAGCTGGAGAATCCTTGGGAGGCGTGAAGATCAAGAGAGGTATCTTCCAGGGAGATAGTCTGTCCCCTCTGTTGTTTGTCCTTGCCCTGATGCCCCTGACCATTATATTGCGAAAAGTGAGAGCAGGATACAAGTTGGGAAAGGGAGAGCTTACCATCAATCACGTCCTCTTCATAGACGATCTTAAGCTCTTCGGGAAGAGTGAGAAGGAGTTGGATGTGCTTGTTGACACTGTCCGTATTTTCAGCAATGATATATGTATGCAATTTGGTATTAGTAAGTGTGGAGTCGTTGTGATGAAAAGGGGTAAATTGAGCAGAAGCAACGGAATCCAGGTACCAACAGGTGAGATGATAAAGGAAATTGACACTGAAGAAGGATACAAGTATTTGGGTGTTCTGGAGGCTGATAACATCAAGAACAAAAAAATAAAGGAATTGATAAGATCTGAGTACATTCGGAGAGTAAGGAGCGTATTAAAATCACACCTGAACAGTAGGAATGCCATAAGTGCAGTAAATTCCCGAACTGTGTCTATTATTAGGTACAGTGCGGGAATTCTGAGATGGAATGTTGCTGAACAAAAAGAAATGGATAGGAAAACTAGGAAGCTATTGACTATCTACAACATGTTCCACAAGAGGAGTGATGTGGATAGACTCTACTTAAGGAGATCTGAAGGTGGAAGAGGTCTTATCAGCATAGAGGACTGTGTTCAGATGGAAAAAAACAACCTACACAAATACGTGACTGATAGTAAGGAGTCAATGTTCAGAATTGTACTGAAGGAGAGTACAATAGACTAGGGGATGTCCAAGGAGGAAATAACAACAAGGAGAAAGAGCAGCCTTCATGAAAAATCCCTTCATAGTACCTTCTTTGAGAAAACTGAATTCAGAGATCCACAGACATGGAACTGGTTGAAAAGAGGAGACCTTAAAAAGGCTGCAGAAGGAATGTTAATGGCTGCGCAAGAGCAAGCCCTCAAAACGAAGTGGCTGAAACACCATATTGACAAGTAGGAGGCTACCCCACTGTGCAGGATCTGTGGAGAGAGAAAGAGGAGACTGTGGCTCACATTGTATCCGAGTCTAAACACCTAGCCCAGACTCACTATAAGGGCTGGAGACATGATGTGATGGGCAGGGTGATCCACTGGCACCTATGCAAAGTAAACAATTTACCACATTCTGAGAAGTGGTATGGGCATAAGCCAGAGTCGGTGATAGAAAACGATCATGTGAAGGTCCTATGGGATTTTAGGATACAGACGGACAAGAAACTGGAACACAATAGACCTGACCTGGTGGTTTTGGACAAGGAAAAAAGATCGTGCCTGATTGTGGATGTGGCCTGCCCATTCGACACGAGAGTGCAAGAGAAGGAGAGGGAGAAAATTAACCGATACCAGGACTTAAAGTGGGAGGTAAAAAGGATTTGGAACTGCCATGAAGTCAAAGTGGTCCCGATTGTCATAGGCGCACTAGGTACTATCTAAAAAAGTTTCCAGGGATGGTTAAAGAAAACTGGCCCCAACCCGCTTTTTGGAACACTTCAAAAGGCATGCTTGCTGGGAACAGCAAGAACCCTCCGATACGTCCTGAATATCTGAGGCTGCAGGTAGTGGCTTGATATTCATTTCAACAAACTTTCCAGTTAACTAACATCAATGACTGAAACTTAAAGAACAATAATAATAATAATAATAATGATTTCTTTATTGGCCACAAGGGCTGACATCAAGAAAAACATTGTTTTGTTCGAGTAAAGATTTTTTATTATTTATATAAGAAAAGAAAAAGAAAAAGACATAGAAACATATATATATATAAACAATAAAAATGAAAATTGAAACAATGAAAAATTCCTCAATAGGGGGGAAACCTCCGAGGGTTACTCGTGACGAAAACCACACAAAAGACCACGGCCACCCTGACCAACAGGGCAAGCGCCCTCTCTCAATTTTTCCATTTCTCAAACTACAGGCGTATATTCAGAGCGGTCCCGTTTACTCGGCCCATTCTCACTACATTCACCCACCTTTCAACAAACTTGCTAGAAGGCAGCACTTGCCTCTCCACTCTGATTTTCCTCTTCAAGTGAAACTTGAAAAAGTTAATTAGGGATTCGCCGAAGAGGAAAGTGTCTGTCTTTAACCTTTTCAACCTTGTCCACCACACAATCTCTTTCGTCATGGCCACCAGACAGATGAAAACAGCTTGCCCTTCCTCCTCGAAGGAAGACGGCGAGACCATCTGCACAATGGACTCAGTCGATAACCGGATCAGTCCTACATGCGACAACAAGTGTTCGACATAGCTCCACAAGTCAGCAATGCTCGAGCACTGAACGAGTGCGTGCACGACGGCTTCGTCGCTCTGCGCGCATCTCGGACAGGCTCGGCTGACGGCGCTTCCGTGCTTGTAGAGCTTATCTCGAACCGGCAGCGCTCCCCGGTAGCACTGCCAGGCCAGGGATTTTTGGAAGTTATCCATAGGCCCTGGGCTGAAAGTTCTCCAGAAGAGAGCAAACAGCTGATCTTCTTCGACGCCCAGGATCTCTCCGAGAACGTCGTCGCTCTTCCTCTCCACTAGACCTCTTTAGAACGCCGAGGTGGATGTTCCACCGATACTGGTGCCCAGCTTGCAGAGGGCAGTGAGCGCCTGGAGACATTCCAGTTTCCAAGCGCTATCTCTCGGTCTTTTTCTGACCCAGGACTGCAGCTCCGTCAAGGAGACGAGCTATGGGAAAACGTGCCTGGCGAACGGCGACCACACCTGTTCACCGTCAAGGAAGCACCAGAGATCTCGCAGCCTCAGCGCATGTTTGCGCGTCTTCAGCCATGGCATGCCCAGTCCTCCACGCAACGGGTGTTGACAGCAGATGGATCGTCTGACCATGGGATCGCGTCCCTTCCACAAAAAACGGAAGAGGAGGCGCTCCATTTTGGTGAGATTTGTATTGGAGCAAGGGACGACGGTGAGGCGGTAGCAGATGACGGACTCGATGTACGCATTCGCCACCTTCGCCTGGCCTTTCAGGGACAGTTTTCTCTCGGCCCATTTCTGGGTGAGGGAGGCCACTCTGCTCGTCACCTCGCTCCAGGTTTTCTCCATCTGGAGGTCCGGTCCGAATCAGGGCCCGAGCAATTTAACCGGTCCGTCCGTCCGACGCCCCACAGCGCTGTCGGACGGCATGGACTTTCCTCTCCAGGTGCCGAGTTGCAAGCCCACCGACTTTTCCTGGTTTATCTTTGTTCCTGTCACCGCTTCGTATTCCTTGAGAGCGGTGCCGAGCATCTGGACGTGTCTGGTGCTCGACACCACCACGGTGACGTCGTCAGTGTCAGCCGACTCGGATTTCCCGCATCCTAGTTCGCGTGGGACGCTCCTCATCGCCCCCAGTTTGTGCAGTAACGGCTCGAGAGCCAATACGTACAAGAAGGACGAGAGGGGACAACCCTGGCGCACCGAGCACAGGATGCTGAACGGCTGCGACAGGTGACCGTTCACCTTCACAACCGAGATGTCGCTGTACATCCCAGCGATCCAACCCCTGAAAACGGGCCCGAAACCGACTGCCTCGAGGACCGCCGCCAGGTACCGATTGTCGACCCTATCGAATGCTTTGGATTGATCCAAGTTGACCAGGTTCCTTAACCACCCGTGCCAGGTTCCTTAACCACCCTCTCTATGATGTATCACATGAGGTGGAGGTTGTCGTGTATGGATCTGTCCGGAATGGCGCATGTCTGCGCCTCTCCTATGAGACCCTTGACGACAAGCGCCAACCACTTTGCTAACACGTTGGCCAATATCTTGAACTCTGAGTTTAGCAGGGTTATCGGCCTGAAGTTTTCAATAACATCCCCCTTGTTCGGGTCTTTTCTCAGCAGCGCCACCGCTCCCCGGCTCACAAAACTGGCAATGCTCCCGTTCTGCTTCCAGTTGCATTAGACGTCTGCCAAGAGGTCCTCGAACAAGTCTGGCATAAATGCATAAAGCTCGTAGGGTAGACCATCCAAACCTGGCGATTTACCCCTCATGCAGTTATTTCACCGGCTGTTATTGGCTTTTCGCAAGATTGTGCTGCAGTCGTCGAGAGCCGAGGCAGTCCGTTGGGGTATGCACTGAAGTCCATACCCCGATTCGGCCCGCCGCTGCTTCCGAACAGTTCAGCAAATTGCTGCTGAAAAGCTTCACAAATTTCCTCTATCACTAGTCCTTTGCTAAGCCTAATAGACTCTACTTTAATTGCCCTTTTCAGGGCGAACCACCTCCTGTTGTCGACGACCGCTCACGTCAACGCCCGCTTAACTAATGCGCTAATTCGGTCTCTGCAGAATACCCTATCGAGATACGATCTGGATGACCCGATGCGGTTTGTCCATGTCCACATTGGCACATTCGGGTGATCCAGTCGATACCTGTCAGACAGTTCAAAACGTCTCAGCAGGTTGGTGAGGCTCTTGCACCCTCCTACCCTATCCACTAGCCCCACACAATCCTAGCGTGCATCCAAGATACCGTTACAGTCGCCCACTAACACTAAAGAACGGGACGTTCCAAGAAAGGTCTCTAGACGTCTAAAGAAATCTGGCCGTCCTGTCCCTGTCGGAGCATAGACGGCTACTAGCCTGAAAGCGTTGCCTTCGGTGCCACTTACGTCCAGCCCCACCGACTTACCTTCTGAGTCCAGGAAGATGGTCCGTATGGCGAGACCCAAGCCCTTCCGAAACAACACAGCCACTCCCCCCCCGCTCCCAGACGGCTCCGAGATGCGTACATCTCGTAACCGTTGAAGATCGGTGCGAAATCATGCGTTTCGGAGATTCTCGTCTCGCTGATGGCCATCACATCTATGTTTAGTGACCTGAGGTCGTTAAGCAAGTGACCCTGCTTCCAAATCGAGCTCAAGCCACGCACGTTTACATTTCCGATCCTGAATACAGCCATGTTGGGTGAGGAACGGGGTAAGTGAGAAAGGATCACTTACCTTGATCGTCTGGTGAAGGGACCGTTGAATCGTCCCTTCGGCTGGTCGTCGGCTCTTCTGTGAGTATATCCGAGTATACTCTCCGGTTGAGTGTCCCTCCTAGGTCTCTGAAATCACCAACTGCGTTGGGGAATTTCATTTTAATGTTTGTGTATTGTTTCTGTGCTATTCCTACCAGTCTTATGTTCGTTGGTGTTTTGATTGGTGCTGGTATTATGTAGTGGTGCTGTGAAATGTCTGTGTGATCAATTATGTCAGTCATTAGTTTCTTGTGTGTATTTATTGCTGTGCATTTCTTTTTCTGTGGGTGGGGTGTGGTTCTGCTATTTTCTTGTCGTTGCTGGGTGTGCGTGTTTTGTTGTGTTTGCGATGTTGGTGCTTGTGGTGGTGTTGTTGAAGGTGTTGTTGTTGTTGGCGGTGGTTCTGTGAGGTCGGGAGGGGTATCAGCTCCACTCTTTCACTTGTTCTTGTTGGTGATGGGTGCAGTGGAGTCTCTGTTGCAGCTGCAGTTGGTATTACTGTTGTTGTTGTTAATACTTCCACTGCTGCTGCTGTTCTTGATTTCCGTGGCGTGGGTATTGGTGCCACGGACCTATCCTTTCTGCTTGCCGCCTGTCCTGTTGCTGGTAGCAGGGGAGCCGGTTTCGGAAGGAGGGGGATTTCTCCTTTCTCAGGGTCTTTTCTTTGCAGAAAGCCCTGATGTGAGTCTTCGACCCACAGCGAAAGCATTTCGGGCGTTTGCCCTCAACACTTATGGGAAGTTGAGTGCCGTTATCGAAGTCTATCACATCCGGGATAGCTTCGATGCACTCCTGGTTGGTTTGAATTAACATTTCAATGGAGGTACTTTTTTCTGTACTTGCAGTACAGTTGTTTTGTCCGCGATTCCGACGAGGACAGACGCGGCCAGCCAAGAAGGAGCCATCCCGGGGGGGGGGGGGGGGGGGGGACTTGGGTCAGTTTGACCCTCACAACTTTTTGCCCGCAGTAGGAGGGCACCAACACCATTTCCTTGCTCCTTAGGGTTCCTAAGGATTGAGCGTTTGCCTCCTGGGGTGTGGCAAAAAGCACGTCCACGGTGGCATATTTCTTGCATCTGGTAATATGCGTTTTCCGCTGCCACACAGACTCTAAGGCTTTTTGTATTTGAGCCTCTGTGGCTCTTTCAACCCTACGTGATTTTGTGCTTACTGTACGGTACGTGACCGTACAGTGCTGTTGGGTTTCGAAAAATTCTTCGGCTGTCTTGCAGATTGCTCGGTGTCCGGTTTTCGTCACCATCTTCTTTGCTTCCTGTAATTCCTCATTTGTTATAAGGATGATTTCCAGGTTCTTTGCGATACCTGCAAACGAGATTGGTTTTTCTTTCTTGTTGTTGTTGTTGTTGTCGTCAGAGCTGCTGTTACTTTTGTTGTTGCTGCTGCTGGTCCTACGACCGCCGCCGCCGCTGTTGTTGTTGTAGTTGTTGCTGTTGCTGCTTCTGTTGTTGTTGCTGCTGCTGCTGTTGTTGTTTATGCTGCTGCTGATGTTGTTGCGGCTGCTACTAGTATTTTTCTCGCCTCGCCACTGTTGCTGCAGCTGCTGTTATTACGGCTGCTACTGCTATTCTTCATGACGTCAGACGAATGAAATGGCTTTCCGTATTTACCGCACACATCTTTCGTCGTTGTCGTCGTCGTGGAGAAATGTTCCACGGTATGCGCATTCTCTTGATGAAGAACGCTACGAGAAACTACATTTTTCTTTTTCTTTAATGGTGTCGCTTGCGAAAGAAGCGACAGAGGCGACACCACATTTAGAGAAGGGAGGGAGAGAGACAATCTTTTCTCTGACGTACTGATGATTGGAGAAGAAGAAGACGGAAGGAGTGGGAGTGACTTGTGAAAATACTTTTTTGTAGCCATGTTTTTTTACGCTTTAAAATGAATATTGGGCACAAATCCCCAATAACTGGTTATTTAACCCCGAAGTTAATGAGGGCATCACCGAAGAGGTAAGTGCTCGTCTTCAGCCCTTCCAAACGTGTCCACCATTCTATCTCTTTCGCCATGGCCACCAGACAGATAAAACCTACCTGCCCTTCCCGGCTAAAGGAAGAGGGCGGGGCAATCCTCACGATGGACTCAGCTGATAGCTGGATCCGTCCTACACGCGACAGCAGGTATTCGACATAAACCCACAAGTCAGCAATGCTCGGACACTGGACGAGTGCGTGCAGGACGGTTTCGTCGCCCTGCACGCATGTCGGACATGCCCGGCTGACGGCACCTCCATGCCTGTAGAGTTTATCCCGAACTGGCAAGGCTCCTCGGTAGCACTGCCAGGCCAGGGATTTCTGGAAGTTGTCCATAGGCCCCGGCCCGAAAGTTCTTCCGAAGAGATTGGCTAGTTGATTTTCGTCGACGCCTAGATTTTCTCCAAGTATGTCGTCGCTCTTCCCCTCCACTAATCCTGTATAGAACGCCAAGGTGGAGTTTCCACCGATCACATTGCCCGATTGGTCGAGGGCTGTGAGCGCCTGAAGATATTCCAGTCTCCAAGCGCTCCCTCTCGGTCTTCGCTTGACCCAGAACTGCAACTCCGTCAAGGAGACGAGCTGGGGAAAGACGCGTCTAGCAAACGGCGACCACACCTGATCACCGTCGAGTAAGAGGTGGAGATGTCGTAGCCTGACCGCGTGTCTGCGCATCATCAGCCACGACATAC
The DNA here is from genome assembly GCA_964016885.1 of Eledone cirrhosa. Lineage (NCBI taxonomy): Eukaryota > Metazoa > Mollusca > Cephalopoda > Octopoda > Eledonidae > Eledone > Eledone cirrhosa. The sequence goes on from OZ024744.1 coordinate 97,174,924, forward strand.
ACAGCCCTCCACGTAGCGGGTGTTGACAGCAGATGGACCTCCTGACCATCGGAGCGGGTCCCTTCCACAAAAAGTGAAAGAGCAAACGCTCCAACGCAGTCAGGCGAGGCTTAGGACAAGGCACGACGGTCAGGCGGTAGTAGATGACGGACGCGATGTACGCGTTAGCCACCTCCGCTCGACCTTTCAGGGATAGCTTCCTCTCCGCCCATTTCTGGGTGAGAGAAGCCACCCTGCTCGTCACCTCGTCCCAGTTTTTGTCCGTCTGGAGGTCCGGACCGAACCAGACCCCTAGCAATTTAACCGGTCGTCCGTCCAGCGTCCGACGACGCTGTTGGACGGCATGGACCTGCCTCTCCAGGTGCCGAGCTGCAGGCCCACTGACTTTTCCTGGTTGATCATTGCTCCTGTCACCGCTTCGTATTCTCTTAGTGTAGTGCCGATCGCCTCGATGTGTTTGGCGTTCGACACCACTACGGTGACATCGTCCGCATCCTAGCTCACGCGGGATCCCCCTCAACGGTTCCAGTTTGTGCAGTAATGGCTCGAGAGTCAATACGTTCAAGAGGGACGAGAGGGGATATCCTTGGCGGACCGAGCGAATGATGTTGAACAGTTCCGAAAAGTGACCGTTCACTCTCACCACAGAGCAGATGTCACTGTGCATGGCAGCGTTCCAGCCTCTGAAGACGGGCCCAAAGCCAGCTGCCCTCAGGACTGCCGCTAGGTAACGATGGTCGACCCTATCGAAAGCTTTCGACTGATCTAAATTGATCAAGGACCCACCCGTGCCAGGTTCCCTAGTTACCCTCTCTACGATGTATCGCATGAGGTGGAGGTTGTCGTGGATGGATCTGTCGGGAATGGCGCATGTCTGTGCCTCTCCCACCAGACCACCAACGACAAGCGCCAACCTCTTTGCTAGCACCTTGGCCAAAATCTTGAACTCTGTGTTTAACAGAGTTATGGGCCTAAAATTATCTATGTTATCCCCCTTGTTCGGATCCTTTCTCAGCAGCGCCACCGCTCCTCGTCTCACAGATCTGGGAATTCTCCCGTTCTGTTGCCAGTTGCAGTAGATGTCCGCCAAGAGGCCTCCGAACAAGTATGGCATCTGTACGTAAAGTTAATAGGGCAGACCATCCAAACCAGGCGATTTACCCCTTGTGCAGCTAGTCATTGCCTCCCGTACTTCAGCGGCTGTTATCGGCTTTTCGCAACACCCCACCTCAGTGGCCTAGAGCCGTGGCAGTCCGTCGAGGTAGACACTAAAGTCCATCCCTCGATCCGGCCCGCCGCTGCCCCCGAACAACTGAGCGAAGTGTCGCTGAAACGCTTCACACATTTGCTCGGGATCGAGTAGCATGCGCCCGTCGTGGTCCACCAAAGACCGGATCGTGGCTTTGTTGCCACGACGCGCCTCCGCCACTCGGGGCCACTGAACAGCTTTCGTCCCCTCGTGTATGTGAGCACGCACCCTAGCTCTGACAACGCAGCCTTCGAAGAATTGGTCAAGGGCCAATTTCGCCGCAAGTACGTCGGTCGCGATGGCTTTGCTAAGCGCCTCGTCTAATTTTCTAACTAGTTCTCCCTCTGCTCTATTTTTCTCTATTGCTAAAGCCTTACTAAACCTATTGGACTATTCTAATCACTCTTTTCGTAGCAAACCACCACTTCTTGTTGACGATGGCCCCCGTCAACTCCCACTTAACTAGTTCGCTAAACCGGTCTCTGTAGGCGTTGCGCGCTGGTAAGGACGCGTTTAGCTTCCAGTAGCCGGGTCCTCGTCTATGAAGCCTATCTAAGTGAAGCACACAGATCACGAATTTGTGTCCGTGTAGCTGACTATCTTGAATTGTGGACAGCCTATGCTAGACCTATCTATTTCGCTACAAAATACTCTATCTAGATATGATCTGGATGACCCTATTCGATTTGTCCAAGTCCACATTGGCACATTCGGGAAATCCAATCGGTACCTGTCAGACAGTTCAAAACGCCTGAGCAGGTTGATGAGGCTCTTGCACCATTCTCCCCTATCCGCTAATCCCACACAGTCCCAGCGTGCATCTATGATTCCGTTCCAGTCGCCCACTAACACTAAAGAGTGGGACGTTCCAAGAAAGGTCTCAAGACGCCGGAAGAAATCAAGCCGCCCTGCTCCTTACCTTCTGGGTCCAGGAAGATGGCCCGTATGGCGAGATCTAAAACTCTCCGAAAAAGCACAGCAACTCCTCCCCCCGATCCAGGACGGCTGGGAGATGCATACACATCGTAGCTACCGAAGATCAGTGCGAAGGCCCGTGCTTCGGAGATTCTGGTCTCGCTGATGACCACTACATCTATGTTTAGTGACCTGAGGTCGTTGAGCAGATGGCCCTGCTTCCATGACGACCCCAAGCCACGCGCATTTATGCTGGCTATTCTGAGTGAGGTCATGTTGAAATGGAGTGGAAAAGATGGGAAAGACCACTTACCTTACTTCTCGTAGAGGAAGGATGGTTTCTCCATCCTTTTCACTGCTTCTGGCCTCCTCCGGAAGGATGTCCTTATATATCCTCCTGGAGAGTGCTTGTCGGAAGTCTCCGATGTCTTTGGGGAATTTTTGTTTTAGTGTCGTGTACGTTTTCTGTGTGATGGTGGTGGGAATTTTTGTTTTAGTGTCGTGTACGTTTTCTGTGTGATGGTGGTGTGAACTTTTGGGTTGTTGTGTAGCATTTTTCTGTTATGCTGGTGTTGTGTTGCATGTAGTGTAATAATTGGTTGTTGTTCAAATTTAATGCTGTGTAGTGTGTATCGTTTTGGTTGTTTTGTTTTGTTTGCGTTTGTTGTGGGTTTGTTTCTGTTTCACTTTTTTGGTGACTTTTGTGGTGTTGGGGTTAATGATGGTGATGGTGTTGGTGTTTGTGGTGATGGGGTCGGTGATGCTGGTGTGGATGGTGCCATAGCTGTCCTAACTTTTTTGTTTGATAGTTTATTTGTTTCCCTCTGTATTTTGTTTTCGGAGCGAGAAGGAAGAGAATTTTTTTTATTGGTTTCTTTTTCTTTTTTTCTTTTTTCCTGATACCGTTTCCCACTCCTCGTCGTCACAATCTGTCTCCAGTTGCGATAGGTCGGGAAGTGGAAAATCCTCCACAGGCGTTGGTTTTGGTTGTGGCGTGGTGGATGGTGTAGGCGCTGGTGCTAGTTCTCGCGCGTTGTGTGGTGGTGGTGGTATTCGTTTTGCTACTGTTTCTGGGGTTGTTGCTGTTCCAGTTGCTTCTGTTGTTGCTGCTACAGTTGATGCTGCCATTTCTGCTGCTGGTGGTGTTGATGGTTGAGTCACTGGAGTGGGTAAGAGAGGTGGCCTCAACCTTTTAGCCTGAGGGCAGAAAGCTATTAGGTGGGTTCCTTCACCACAAACGACACACCTAGGCCTTCTGCCCTCGACAATTACGGTGAGGTGGCTGCCGTCTGTGAGGTCTATTACCTCTGGGATCTCCTCAATGCTTTTTTGGTCCGCTTGGATTAGGAGCTGCATCGCAGATCCGGACCAGTCCTCCTACTTTTCTTTCGCTATTTCGATTATCTTGGTGTTGGCTTCGATGCCGGCGAGGACGGCGGCCATTAGCCAGGGAATTTCGATGGCCGGTGGAACGTGGGTGACCCTGATCTTCACGAGTCTCTGGCCACAATAGCTTGGGACGAGTGTGAAGTCGTCACTTCTTAATGGGGCCATGGAGTGTTCTCTGGTCTCCTGTGGTGTTTCAAACAACACGTCCACGGTTCCATATTTCTGCCCACGTCTGATGTGGGCTTTTTTTGCCCACACGTGTCCCAAAGCTTTTTGGATTTGGGACTCGGATGCCCGTTCCACTCGGCGCGATTTTATGCTAATCGTCCTATAAGACACGGTGCATAGGCGCCGATGCTCCATTTTATTAGGTGGGGGGCTGACCCTGTACCCATCTTTCTTTACCAATTTTTTGTCTTATTCTAATTCCTCCTGAGATGCCTGGAATGCTTCGCACATTTTTGCTACTCTGGCAAAAGACAGGGTGGTTTGCTTATTCTCATTGTTGCTGTTGTTATCGTTATTTTTGTTATTGTTAATTTTAGTTTCAGTTGTGGTGTTCGGTGTGGAAGAGTTCATTTTGGGTGAATTCATTTCTGACAAATTTAAAATATTGCTACTGCTTATATTTTTAGTGTTGGCAAACGTAGTAATATTTACAATGGTGGTGTCGGTGTGAGGTGTTAGTTTGTGAGGAAGGCTCTCAGCTACTTGGTTCAGCTGTGAGTCGGCCATGATTTTTCAAAGAAAACATTTTTTATTTTATAATTATAAAAGTTTAAATTTGAGTGTCCTTTTCAGAAATGGCAATTTTAAACAACTGAAAACAACAAACCTTTGCGGAGCTCACGATGATACGATTTACTACGTAGGTCGCCAATAATAAAATTAATAATAATAATAATAATAATAATAATAATAATAATAATAATAATAATAATAATAATAGGGAAGGGGAAGAAGACGCACGAGGTGATGGAGGTCATGAAATCGCTCCCGTAAGTTTTGAATTTTTAACATATTTAAATCATTTGTGAAATAACAACTCTTAGTACAAATGCTACGTAAAGCACCCGGCTTGAGCCCCAAAAAATTCGGACCCAAAATATATTGTTATAAGGCTCAAATATTCAAATATTCAACTTTGTATTGTACACTATATATCCAAAAAAAAAATGGCTATAAATGGAAGAAGAAGAAGAACCCCCCCCCCCTCCTCTCCTCTGGCTACACTATATAGGACAGCTAAACTCACCAACACCAGAAACTAGATACACCACCCACCCCATCATCTGTGTACACTAAACACAACAGCATTTTCACCTTCACCGCCACCGCTCACTACGGCCATCATTACCACCACTATCCCATCACCGCCGCCACCACCCCTTGACTCCTTCACTGCTGCTGCCACCGCTACAGCACCATCACTACAGTAATACGGTCGCATCACCGCCACCACTGCCTCGGTATCGACATCACCACCACCACTGTCTCAGTATCGCCAACGCTGCCAGTCTCCAACTTCTCCATGCTGGCTGCCACTTCCACATTATAGAATTCCTACTATGAACAAAGAGGAAGGCATCAAAATATATAGATAGACTCAAAAGAAAAAAGAAAAAACAAACAACAAAACCAAAGCAGCACAGCAACAACAGCAAAAAACGAGAAAAACAAACAGAGAAAAACAAAAACAAAAAAAACCCCCCAAAACGTAAAGAAAATAAGAATGAAGAGAGAAGCAGGCGGACGGACAGAGAAGAGGGGGGAAAAAGTAAAACTTAAAAAACAAAAACTAAGTCAGACATTCGAATGCTACATTACAATGAAACTTATGCTTATTCATTTTTGGGGCCCTTTCTGCCCGTGTGTTTGTTTGTTTATGTGTGTTCGTATACAGCGTGGTGATAATGCCACACAAGGGCCAAGTGGGATGGCGGATCCACAGATGGCTATGTAAACATACATTCGCCAATCCTCGATAAGAGTGTTTAAATATCGAACATAAACAGTTCGAATAACGGTGAAATGGAGACTAGAACGTCATGTGACAGACTCTCACCCAACAGGTGCCCCCTGGCTCAGCAGCAGGAACCTGACTGTCAACCAAATACTGCTGATGTTGGAGGAAGAAGAAGAAGGAAAGGGGCCAGAACCAACTGGACGAAAGAATTGAATAGAACTGTTATGCAATGCTACCTGAAAAGTAACCCCAAGGAGAGGGGCTACAGGAGACGGATGCATAACATCTGGAACGAGATTGGTTTATTTAAATTAGATGAACAAAAATTGGCCGGGCAGGCTCGGGTAATAAGAACTAATGGGTGGATAAGCGAGCTGGAACTGGAGGAACTGAGCAGAGAGAATGGCTTGGAGATGGCGGGTGTAGTATGCCAGACAAGCGAGCCAGCGGGAAATGAAGGTGAGGAGGTCCTGAGAACGGAGGAACCACCCGAAGCAGACAATGATCTGAATACTGAGATAAATAATACCTGGAACAGAGATACGGCCACTGAGGAGATGAATGCTGACGGGCTAGGACAAGATTCGGTTGACATCCTAAATTTAGTGGTAGATGAGTTGAACAATGATAGTGGGAGACCTATGAACCTAAGATTTGTAGACAGGAAAAAGTTAAAAGAAACAACAGCTAGGGTAAACAAAGTCATCCCATACCTTGAGGCGAGGAACCTTCACCAGTGCAACAATATCCTCAAAGCAACAGCAAATACGGTGAGGAAACTACTTGGTATAAAAGCGAGAGGAAACAACAGACAAGAAAGAGCAGAGCCGTGGTGGAAGAAGCGACTGAGTGGGCAAATCGGGGAAATGAGAAATGACATAGGAAAGCTTGAGTCACTACTGAATGGGACACTAAAAAACGTAGGCACTAAAAATAGACTGGAAATAAAATACAAAACTAGGAGTAAAAAGCTAAATATTATCATAGAGGAATTGAAGCAACGCATTGTAGCAAAGAGTGCCAAAATCAGGCGATACGAGAACAGAGTCAGTCAGTATAAACAGAACCGCATGTTCGACAACAACCAGAAGATGCTGTTTGGACAGCTTGAGGGGAAAGAAAGAGGCAACGACTTGATCCCTGGGGCGGAACAAGCTAAAACATTCTGGAGAGGAATATGGGAGCAGGATGTTAGACACAATGCCCAGGCAGGGTGGATTGAGACAGTACAGAGGGAGATCGGTGAGCAGGCACAGCAACAAACTGATTTGAGTATCACAGTTGAAACTCTTAAGGGGCAAGCCAAAAAACTAACCAACTGGAAATCACCAGGCCCAGATGGTGTGCAGGGGTATTGGATTAAACATTTAACATCCCTCCACCCGAAGCTGACGGCCATGTTCAATGACTGCTTGGTGTCGGGTGAGGTGCCAGAGTGGTTGACAAAAGGTACCACAGTTCTGATAATGAAAGACCGAATCAAGGGTAATGATGCTACCAACTATAGACCTATCACATGTCTGCCCGTAATGTGGAAACTGTTGACGAGCATTGTGTCTGAGGAAATCTACCATCACCTCCACACAAACAACTTGTTACCGGACGAACAGAAAGGATGCCGAAAGAAGTCACGTGGTACAAAGGACCAGTTGCTTATTGATAAGATGGTAATGGGGAATTGCAGGAGGAGACACACTGATCTTGCCATGGGATGGATAGACTACAGAAAGGCATTTGACATGGTGCCTCATTCCTGGATCACCAAAAGCCTGGAGATCTTCAGGGTGGCAGATAACATCAGACAGTTGCTGGGCAGGAGTATGGGGTCCTGGGAGACAGAGTTGACATCAACTGGAGTATCCTTGGGAAGCGTGAAGATCAAGAGAGGTATCTTCCAGGGAGATAGCCTGTCCCCTCTGTTGTTTGTCCTTGCCCTGATGCCCTTGACCATTATGCTGCGAAAAGTGAGAGCAGGATACAAGTTGAGAAGGGGAGAGCTTACCATCAATCACCTCCTCTTCATGGACGATCTTAAGCTCTTCGGGAAAAGTGAGAAGGAGTTGGATGTGCTTGTTGACACTGTCCGTATTTTCAGCAGTGATATATGTATGCAGTTTGGTATTGGTAAATGTGGAGTCATTGTGATGAAGAGGGTAGGTTGAGCAGAAGTAACGGGATCCAGATACCAACAGGTGAGATGATAAAGGAAATTGACTCTGAGGAGGGATACAAGTATTTGGGCGTTCTGGAGGCTGATGGCATAAAGAACAAAAAAATGAAGGAATTGTTAAGAACTGAATACATTCGGAGAGTAAGGAGCGTATTGAAGTCACATCTGAACAGCAGAAATGCCATAAGCGCAGTAAATTCCCGAGCTGTGTCTATTATCAGGTACAGTGCGGGAATTCTGAGATGGAATGTTGCTGAACAAAAAGAAATGGATAGGAAGACTAGGAAGCTATTGACTATCTACAACATGTTCCACAAGAGGAGTGATGTCGATAGACTCTACCTAAGGAGATCTGAGGGTGGAAGAGGTCTTATCAGCATAGAGGACTGTGTTCAGATGGAGAAAAACAACCTATACAAATACGTGACCTATAGTAAGGAGCCAATGCTCAGAACTGTACTGAAGGAGGGGACAGTAGGCCAGGGGATGTCCAAGGAGGAAATAACATCAAGGAGGAAGAGCAGCCTTAAGGGAAAATCCCTTCATAGTACCTTCTTTGAGAAAACTGAATTTAGAGATCCACAGACATGGAACTGGTTGAGAAGAGGAGACCTCAAAAAGGCTACAGAAGGAATGCTAATGGCTGCGCAGGAGCAGGCCCTCAAAACGAAGTGGTTGAAGCACCATATCTACAAGGAGGAGGCTAGCCCACTGTGCAGGATCTGTGGAGAGAGAGAGGAGACTGTGGCTCACATTGTGTCCGAGTGTAAACACCTAGCCCAGACCCACTATAAGGGCTGGAGACACGATGTGATGGGCAGGGTGATCCACTGGCACCTGTGCAAAGTAAACAATCTACCACATTCTGAGAAATGGTATGAGCATAGGCCAGAGGCGGTGATGGAGAACAGTCAGGTGAAGGTGCTGTGGGATTTTAGGATACAGACGGACAAAAAACTGGAACACAATAGACCTGACCTGGTGGTTGTGGACAAAGAAAAAAGATCGTGCCTGATTGTGGATGTGGCCTGCCCGTTCGACACGAGAGTGCAAGAGAAGGAGAGGGAGAAAATTAACCGATACCAGGACCTAAAGTGGGAGGTGAAAAGGATTTGGAACTGCCATGAAGTCAAAGTGATCCCGATTGTCATAGGCGCACTGGGGACTATCTCCCAAAGTTTCCAGGGATGGTTAAAGAAAATCGGCCCCTTCACGCTTTTTGGAACGCTTCAAAAGGCATGCTTGCTTGGAACAGCAAGAACCCTCCGATACGTCCTGAATATCTGAGGCTGCAGGTAGTGGCTTGATATTCAATCCAACGGACTTTCCAGTTAACCAACATCAATGACTGAGATTCAAGGAATAACAATAATGATAATAATAATAATAATAATAATAATAATAATAATAATAATAATAATAATAATAATAATAATAATAATAATAATAATAATGATTTCTTTATTAACCACAAGGGTTTACATAAAGTAGACATTAAGGACAGTGCAGGACAATGAAGGACGGTACAAATGGGCATTTCTGCGTGTAAAAAAAACAAAAACAGAGGATGTAACAAAAATAACAATGAAAATAACAATGAAAAATTCCCCAATAGGGGGGAGACTTCGGAGGGACATTTGTGGAGAAAGCCCAGTAAAAAGCCACAATGACCCTGACCACCAAGGCAAGTGCCCTCTCCCAGTTTTCCACCTTTAGTTTACAGATATATACTCAGAGTCGGCCCATTCACTCGGGCCATTCTTGCTTCTCTCACCCATCTTTCAACAAAATGCTGGGAAGAGAGCACTTCCTTCTCTACTCTGATTTTCCTTTTCAAATGAAATTTGAAAAAGTCAATCAGAGCATCACCGAAGAGGTAAGTGCTCGTCTTCAGCCCTTTCAAACGTGTCCACCATACTATCTCTTTCGCCATGGCCACCAGACAGATAAAAACTGCCTGCCCTTCCCGGCTAAAGGAGGAGGGCGGGGCAATCCTCACGATAGACTCAGATGATAGCTGGATCCGTCCTAAACGCGACAGCAGGTGTTCGACATAAACCCACAAGTCAGCAATTTTCGGACACTGGACGAGTGCGTGTAGGACGGTTTCGTCGCCCTGCGCGCATCTCGGACATGCCCGGCTGACGGCACCTCCATGCCTGTAGAGTTTATCCCGAACTGGCAAGGCTCCTCGGTAGCACTGCCAGGCCAGAGATTTCTGGAAGTTGTCCATAGGCCCTGGCCCGAAAGTTCTTCCGAAGAGATTGGCTAGTTGATTTTCGTCGACGCCTAGAGTTTCCCCAAGTACGTCGTCGCTCTTCCCCTCCACTAATCCTCTATAGAACGCCGAGGTGGAGTTTCCACCGATCACATTGCCCGATTGGTCGAGGGCTGTGAGCGCCTGAAGACATTCCAGTCTCCAGGCGCTCCCTCTCGGTCTTCGCTTGACCCAGGACTGCAGCTCCGTCAAGGAAACGAGCTGGGGAAAAACGCGTCTAGCAAACGGCGACCACACCTGATCACCGTCGAGGAAGAGGTGGAGATGTCGTAGCCTGAGCGCGTGCCTGCGCATCATCAGCCACGGCATGCCCAGCCCTCCACGTAGCGGGTGTTGACAACAGATGGACCGCCTGACCATCGGAGCACGTCCCTTCCACAAAAAGCGAAAGAGCAAACGCTCCAGCGCAGTCAGGCGAGGCTTAGGACAAGGTACGACGGTTAGGCGGTAGCAGATGACAGACGCGATGTACGCGTTAGCCACCTCCGCTCGACCTTTCAGGGATAGCTTCCTCTCCGCCCATTTCTGGGTGAGAGAAGCCACCCTGCTCGTCACCTCGTCCCAGTTTTTGTCCGTCTGGAGGTCCGGACCGAACCAGACCCCTAGCAATTTAACCGGTCCGTCCGTCCAGCGCCCGACGACGCTGTTGGACGGCATGGACCTGCCTCTCCAGGTGCCGAGCTGCAGGCCCACTGACTTTTCCTGGTTGATCATTGCTCCTGTCACCGCTTCGTATTCTCTTAGTGTAGTGCCGATCGCCTCGATGTGTTTGGCGTTCGACACCACTACGGTGACATCGTCCGCATATGCTGACACGGATCTTCCGCATCCTAGTTCGCGCGGGACTCCCCTCAACGTCTCCAGTTTGTGCAGTAATGGCTCGAGCGTCAATACGTACAAGAGGGACGAGAGGGGACATCCTTGGCGGACCGAGCGCATGATGTTGAACGGTTCCGACAGGTGACCGTTCACTCTCACCACAGAGCAGATGTCGCTGTGCATGGCAGCGATCCAGCCTCTGAAGACGGGCCCAAAGCCAGCCGCCCTCAGGACTGCCGCTAGGTAACGATGGTCGACCCTATCGAAAGCTTTCGACTGATCTAAATTGATCAAGGACCCACCCGTGCCAGGTTCCCTAGCTACCCTCTCTACGATGTATCGCATGAGGTGGAGGTTGTCGTGGATGGATCTGTCGGGAATGGCGCATGTCTGCGCCTCTCCCACCAGACCACCAACGACAAGCGCCAACCTCTTTGCTAGCACCTTGGCCAAAATCTTAAACTCTGTGTTTAGCAGAGTTATGGGCCGGAAATTGTCTATGTTATCCCCCTTGTTCGGATCCTTTCTCAGCAGTGCCACCGCTCCTCGGCTCACAGAACTGGGAATTCTCCCGTTCTGTTGCCAGTTGCAGTAGACGTCCGCCAAGAGGCCTCCGAACAAGTCTGGCATCTGTACGTAAAGTTCATAGGGCAGACCATCCAAACCAGGCGATTTACCCCTTGTGCAGCCAGTCATTGCCTCCCTTACTTCAGCGGCTGTTATCGGCTTTTCGCAACACTTCGCCTCAGTGGCCGAGAGCCGCGGCAGCCCGTCGAGGTAGACACTAAAGTCCATCGCTCTACCCGGCCCACCGCTGCCCCCGAACAGCTGAGCGAAGTGTCGCTGAAAAGCTTCACACATTTGCCCGGGATCGAGTAGCATGCGCCCGTCGTGGTCCACCAAAGACCGGATCGTGGCTTTGTTGCCACGACGCGCCTCCGCCACTCGGGCCCATTGAACGGCTTTCGTCCCCTCGTGTCTGAGAGCACGCACCCTAGCTCTGACAACGCAGCCTTCGTGCTTTGCATTGAAGAATTGGTCAAGGGCCAATTTCGCCGCAAGCACGTCGGTCGCAATGCCTTTGCTAAGCGCCTCGTCTAATTTTCTAACTAGTTCTCCCTCTGCTCTATTTTTCTCTATTGCTAAAGCCTTACTAAACCTAATCGATTCTATTCTAATCGCTCTTTTCAGAGCAAACCACCACTTGTTGTTGACGATGGCCCCCGTCAACGCCCGCTTAACTAGTTCGCTAATCCGGTCTCTGTAGGCCTTGCGCGCTGGTAAGGACGCGTTTAGCTTCCAGTAGCCGGGTCCTCGTCTATGAAGCCTATCTAGGTCAAGCACACAGATCACGAATTTGTGGTCCGTGTAGCTGACTATCTTGAATTGTGGACAGCCTATGCTAGACCTATCTATTTCCCTACAAAATACTCTATCTAGATATGATCTGGATGACCCTATGCGGTTTGTCCAAGTCCACATTGGCACATTCGGGAAATCCAATCGGTACCTGTCAGACAGTTCAAAACGCCTGAGCAGGTTGGTGAGGCTCTTGCACCCTCCACCCCTATCCGCTAATCCCACACAGTCCCAGCGTGCATCTAAGATCCCGTTCCAGTCGCCCACTAACACTAAAGAGCGGGACGTTCCAAGAAAGGTCTCCAGACGCCGGAAGAAATCAGGCCGCCCTGCTCCTGTCGGGGCATAGACGGCCACTAGCCTGAAAGCTTGCCCGTCTCCGCTGGTCACGTCCAGCACCACCAGCTTACCCTCTGGGTCCAGGAAGATGGCCCGTATGGCGAGATCCAAACCTCTGCGAAAAAGCACAGCAACTCCTCCACCCGATCCAGGACGGCTGGGAGATGCGTACACATCGTAGCCGCCGAAGATCGGTGCGAAGGCCCGTGCTTCGGAGATTCTGGTCTCGCTGATGGCCACTACATCTATGTTTAGTGACCTGAGGTCGTTGAGCAGGTGACCCTGCTTCCATGACGACCCCAAGCCACGCGCATTTATGCTGCCTATTCTGAGTGAGGTCATGTTTAAATAGAGTGGAAAAGATGGGAAAGACCACTTACCGTACTTTTGGTAGAGGAGGGATGGTTTTTACATCCCTTTTCACTTGATCGTCTGGTGAAGGGACCGTTGAATCGTCCCTTCGGCTGGTCGTCGGCTCTTCTAAGAGAATGTCTGAATATACTCTTCGATTGATGGTTCCTCCTAGGTCCCTGAAATCACCAACTGCGTTGGGGAATTTCGTTTTAATGTTTGTGTATTGTTTCTGTGCTATTTTTAGCAGTCTTATGTTAGTTGGCGTTTTGATTGGTGCTGGTATTATGTAGTCCTGTTGTGAAATGTCTGTGTGTTCAATTATGTAAGTCATTAGTTTCTTGTTGTGTGTGTTTATTGCCGTGCATTTGTTTTTCTGGGGGTGGGGTGTGGTTCTGCTATTTTCTTGTCGTTGTTGCTGGGTGTGTGTGTTTTGTTGTTGTGTTTGCGATGTTGGTGCTTGTGGTGGTGGTGTTGAAGGTGTTGTTGGCGGTGGGGTTGTCGCCGGTGGTGATGGTGGTGCTAGTGTGGGTGGTGATGGTGTTGGTGTTGTTGCTGCTGTGGGTCTCTTTGCAGTAGACTTTACCCTTTTCTCATTTCTTTCCTCCCTTTTCAAAGGCGACGATGCGCTGCTTCTGCGTTTGTGCCTTCTTGCGACCTTTTGCCATCCCTCTCCCACCTCACACTCCATGTCTGATTCTGTGAGGTCGGGGAGGGGTACCAGCTCCACTCTTTCACTTGTTGTTGTTGGTGATGTTTGCACTGGAGTCTCTGTTGCAGCTGCATTTGGTATTGCTGTTGTTGTTGTTAATATTTCCACTGCTGCTGCTGTCTTTGATTTCCGTGGAGTGGGTATGGGTGCCACGGACCTATCGTTCCTGGTTGCCGCTTGTCCTGTTGCTGGTAGCCGTGGAGCCGGATTCGGAAGGAGGGGGGTTTTCTCCTTTCTCAGGGTCTTCTCGTTGCAGAAGGCCCTGAGGTGAGTCTTCGATCCACAGCGAAAGCATTTCGGGCGTTTGCCCTCAACACTTATGGGCAGTTGAGTGCCGTTATCGAAGTCTATCACATCCGGGATAGCTTCGATGCACTCCTGGTTGGTTTGGATTAGCATCTCAATGGAGGAGCCGACCCAATCTTCTCTTACTTTTTTCTGTACTTGCAGTACAGTTGTTTTGTCCTCGATTCCGACGAGGACAGACGCGGCCAGCCAAGAAGGGGTCATTCCGGGGGGGACGTGGGTCAGTTTGACCCTCACAATTTTTTGCCCGCAGTAGGAGGGCACCAACACCATTTCCTCGCTCCTTAGGGTCACTACTGATTGGGCCTTTGCCTCCTGGGGTGTGGCAAAAAGTACGTCTACGGTGGCGTATTTTTTGCCTCGGGTGATGTGCGTTTTCCTCTGCCACACAGACCCCAAGGCTTTTTGTATTTGGGCCTCTGTGGCTCTTTCCACCCTACGGGATTTTGTACTTACTGTACGGTACGTGACCGTACAGTGCTCTTGGGTTTCGAAAAAATTTTTCGCTGCCTTGCAGATTGCTCGGTGTCCGTTCTTTGTCACCATCTTCTTCGCTTCCTCTAATTCCTCATTTGTTATGAGGATTGTTTCCAAGTTTTTCGCAATACCTGCAAATGAGATTGGTTTGTCTCTGCTGTTGTTGTTGTCGTCAGAGCTGCTGGTACTTTTGTTGTTGCTGCAGGTACTACGACTACTGCCTCCGCCGCTGTTGCTGTGGTTGTTGTTGGTGTTGCTGCTGCTAATGCTGTTGTTGTTTATGCTGCTGGTGATGCTGTTGCGGCTGCTACTGTTGTTTTCATTGTCACTGTTGCTGTTGTTATTACGGCTGCTACTGCTATTATTCCTGACGTCAGACGAATGAACTGGGTTTTCGTATTTCCCGCACACCTGTTTCGTCGCTGTCGTCGTCGTCGTGGAGAAACTTTGCACGCTTTGCACGAGACTTTTCTTTTCTTTCGTCACTTGCGAAAGAGAAGGGAGGGAGAGAGACACATTTAAAGAAGGGAGGGAGAGAGACAATCTTCTCTCTGCTGTAGTGATGATTGAGGAAGAAGAAGACGGAATGAGTGGGAGTGACGTATGAAATTTCTTTTTGGTAGCCATGTTTTTTTGTTTAAAATGAAATTTTGGGTACAAAACCCCAATAACTGGTTATTTAACCCCGAAGGGCCAAATAACGGACAGAAAGACCCCTCTCACGAGGAGGAGGGTGTCTTTATCAACAATTTGGTTCAAGTTTTAAACAATTTACAATTGTTTTAACGGTTAAAAATTACTATACCTTACAGAGCCGAGCCTCCGTCAACCATGGCATTCAATAATAATAATAATAATAATAATAATAATGATTTCTTTATTAACCACAAGGGTTTACATAAAGTAGACATTAAGGACAGTGCAGGACAATGCAGGACGGTACAAATGGGCATTTCTGCGTGTAAAAAAACAAAAACAGAGGATGTAACAAAAATAACAATGAAAATAACAATGAAAAATTCCCCAATAGGGGGGAGACTTCGGAGGGACATTTGTGGAGAAAGCCCAGTAAAAAGCCACAATGACCCTGACCACCAAGGCAAGTGCCCTCTCCCAGTTTTCCACCTTTAGTTTACAGATATATACTCAGAGTCGGCCCATTCACTCGGGCCATTCTTGCTTCTCTCACCCATCTTTCAACAAAATGCTGGGAAGAGAGCACTTCCTTCTCTACTCTGATTTTCCTTTTCAAATGAAATTTGAAAAAGTCAATCAGAGCATCACCGAAGAGGTAAGTGCTCGTCTTCAGCCCTTTCAAACGTGTCCACCATACTATCTCTTTCGCCATGGCCACCAGACAGATAAAAACTGCCTGCCCTTCCCGGCTAAAGGAGGAGGGCGGGGCAATCCTCACGATAGACTCAGATGATAGCTGGATCCGTCCTAAACGCGACAGCAGGTGTTCGACATAAACCCACAAGTCAGCAATTTTCGGACACTGGACGAGTGCGTGCAGGACGGTTTCGTCGCCCTGCGCGCATCTCGGACATGCCCGGCTGACGGCACCTCCATGCCTGTAGAGTTTATCCCGAACTGGCAAGGCTCCTCGGTAGCACTGCCAGGCCAGAGATTTCTGGAAGTTGTCCATAGGCCCTGGCCCGAAAGTTCTTCCGAAGAGATTGGCTAGTTGATTTTCGTCGACGCCTAGAGTTTCCCCAAGTACGTCGTCGCTCTTCCCCTCCACTAATCCTCTATAGAACGCCGAGGTGGAGTTTCCACCGATCACATTGCCCGATTGGTCGAGGGCTGTGAGCGCCTGAAGACATTCCAGTCTCCAGGCGCTCCCTCTCGGTCTTCGCTTGACCCAGGACTGCAGCTCCGTCAAGGAAACGAGCTGGGGAAAAACGCGTCTAGCAAACGGCGACCACACCTGATCACCGTCGAGGAAGAGGTGGAGATGTCGTAGCCTGAGCGCGTGCCTGCGCATCATCAGCCACGGCATGCCCAGCCCTCCACGTAGCGGGTGTTGACAACAGATGGACCGCCTGACCATCGGAGCACGTCCCTTCCACAAAAAGCGAAAGAGCAAACGCTCCAGCGCAGTCAGGCGAGGCTTAGGACAAGGTACGACGGTTAGGCGGTAGCAGATGACAGACGCGATGTACGCGTTAGCCACCTCCGCTCGACCTTTCAGGGATAGCTTCCTCTCCGCCCATTTCTGGGTGAGAGAAGCCACCCTGCTCGTCACCTCGTCCCAGTTTTTGTCCGTCTGGAGGTCCGGACCGAACCAGACCCCTAGCAATTTAACCGGTCCGTCCGTCCAGCGCCCGACGACGCTGTTGGACGGCATGGACCTGCCTCTCCAGGTGCCGAGCTGCAGGCCCACTGACTTTTCCTGGTTGATCATTGCTCCTGTCACCGCTTCGTATTCTCTTAGTGTAGTGCCGATCGCCTCGATGTGTTTGGCGTTCGACACCACTACGGTGACATCGTCCGCATATGCTGACACGGATCTTCCGCATCCTAGTTCGCGCGGGACTCCCCTCAACGTCTCCAGTTTGTGCAGTAATGGCTCGAGAGTCAATACGTACAAGAGGGACGAGAGGGGACATCCTTGGCGGACCGAGCGCATGATGTTGAACGGTTCCGACAGGTGACCGTTCACTCTCACCACAGAGCAGATGTCGCTGTGCATGGCAGCGATCCAGCCTCTGAAGACGGGCCCAAAGCCAGCCGCCCTCAGGACTGCCGCTAGGTAACGATGGTCGACCCTATCGAAAGCTTTCGACTGATCTAAATTGATCAAGGACCCACCCGTGCCAGGTTCCCTAGCTACCCTCTCTACGATGTATCGCATGAGGTGGAGGTTGTCGTGGATGGATCTGTCGGGAATGGCGCATGTCTGCGCCTCTCCCACCAGACCACCAACGACAAGCGCCAACCTCTTTGCTAGCACCTTGGCCAAAATCTTAAACTCTGTGTTTAGCAGAGTTATGGGCCGGAAATTGTCTATGTTATCCCCCTTGTTCGGATCCTTTCTCAGCAGTGCCACCGCTCCTCGGCTCACAGAACTGGGAATTCTCCCGTTCTGTTGCCAGTTGCAGTAGACGTCCGCCAAGAGGCCTCCGAACAAGTCTGGCATCTGTACGTAAAGTTCATAGGGCAGACCATCCAAACCAGGCGATTTGCCCCTTGTGCAGCCAGTCATCGCCTCCCTTACTTCAGCGGCTGTTATCGGCTTTTCGCAACACTTCGCCTCAGTGGCCGAGAGCCGCGGCAGTCCGTCGAGGTAGACACTAAAGTCCATCCCTCTACCCGGCCCCCCGCTGCCCCCGAACAGCTGAGCGAAGTGTTGCTGAAAAGCTTCACACATTTGCCCGGGATCGAGTAGCATGCGCCCGTCGTGGTCCACCAAAGACCGGATCGTGGCTTTGTTGCCACGACGCGCCTCCGCCACTCGGGCCCATTGAACGGCTTTCGTCCCCTCGTGTCTGAGAGCACGCACCCTAGCTCTGACAACGCAGCCTTCGTGCTTTGCATTGAAGAATTGGTCAAGGGCCAATTTCGCCGCAAGCACGTCGGTCGCAATGCCTTTGCTAAGCGCCTCGTCTAATTTTCTAACTAGTTCTCCCTCTGCTCTATTTTTCTCTATTGCTAAAGCCTTACTAAACCTAATCGATTCTATTCTAATCGCTCTTTTCAGAGCAAACCACCACTTGTTGTTGACGATGGCCCCCGTCAACGCCCGCTTAACTAGTTCGCTAATCCGGTCTCTGTAGGCCTTGCGCGCTGGTAAGGACGCGTTTAGCTTCCAGTAGCCGGGTCCTCGTCTATGAAGCCTATCTAAGTCAAGCACACAGATCACAAATTTGTGGTCCGTGTAGCTGACTATCTTGAATTGTGGACAGCCTATGCTAGACCTATCTATTTCCCTACAAAATACTCTATCTAGATATGATCTGGATGACCCTATGCGGTTTGTCCAAGTCCACATTGGCACATTCGGGAAATCCAATCGGTACCTGTCAGACAGTTCAAAACGCCTGAGCAGGTTGGTGAGGCTCTTGCACCCTCCACCCCTATCCGCTAATCCCACACAGTCCCAGCGTGCATCTAAGATCCCGTTCCAGTCGCCCACTAACACTAAAGAGCGGGACGTTCCAAGAAAGGTCTCCAGACGCCGGAAGAAATCAGGCCGCCCTGCTCCTGTCGGGGCATAGACGGCCACTAGCCTGAAAGCTTGCCCGTCTCCGCTGGTCACGTCCAGCACCACCAGCTTACCCTCTGGGTCCAGGAAGATGGCCCGTATGGCGAGATCCAAACCTCTCCGAAAAAGCACAGCAACTCCTCCACCCGATCCAGGACGGCTGGGAGATGCGTACACATCGTAGCCGCCGAAGATCGGTGCGAGGCCCGTGCTTCGGAGATTCTGGTCTCGCTGATGGCCACTACATCTATGTTTAGTGACCTGAGGTCGTTGAGCAGGTGACCCTGCTTCCATGACGACCCCAAGCCACGCGCATTTATGCTGCCTATTCTGAGTGAGGTCATGTTTAAAATAGAGTGGAAAAGATGGGAAAGACCACTTACCGTACTTTTGGTAGAGGAGGGATGGTTTTTACATCCCTTTTCACTTGATCGTCTGGTGAAGGGACCGTTGAATCGTCCCTTCGGCTGGTCGTCGGCTCTTCTAAGAGAATGTCTGAATATACTCTTCGATTGATGGTTCCTCCTAGGTCCCTGAAATCACCAACTGCGTTGGGGAATTTCGTTTTAATGTTTGTGTATTGTTTCTGTGCTATTTTTAGCAGTCTTATGTTAGTTGGCGTTTTGATTGGTGCTGGTATTATGTAGTCCTGTTGTGAAATGTCTGTGTGTTCAATTATGTAAGTCATTAGTTTCTTGTTGTGTGTGTTTATTGCCGTGCATTTGTTTTTCTGGGGGTGGGGTGTGGTTCTGCTATTTTCTTGTCGTTGTTGCTGGGTGTGTGTGTTTTGTTGTTGTGTTTGCGATGTTGGTGCTTGTGGTGGTGGTGTTGAAGGTGTTGTTGGCGGTGGGGTTGTCGCCGGTGGTGATGGTGGTGCTGGTGTGGGTGGTGATGGTGTTGGTGGTGTTGCTGCTGTGGGTCTCTTTGCAGTAGACTTTACCCTTTTCTCATTTCTTTCCTCCCTTTTCAAAGGCGACGATGCGCTGCTTCTGCGTTTGTGCCTTCTTGCGACCTTTTGCCATCCCTCTCCCACCTCACACTCCATGTCTGATTCTGTAAGGTCGGGGAGGGGTACCAGCTCCACTCTTTCACTTGTTGTTGTTGGTGATGTTTGCACTGGAGTCTCTGTTGCAGCTGCATTTGGTATTGCTGTTGTTGTTGTTAATATTTCCACTGCTGCTGCTGTCTTTGATTTCCGTGGAGTGGGTATGGGTGCCACGGACCTATCGTTCCTGGTTGCCGCTTGTCCTGTTGCTGGTAGCAGTGGAGCCGGATTCGGAAGGAGGGGGGTTTTCTCCTTTCTCAGGGTCTTCTCGTTGCAGAAGGCCCTGAGGTGAGTCTTCGATCCACAGCGAAAGCATTTCGGGCGTTTGCCCTCAACACTTATGGGCAGTTGAGTGCCGTTATCGAAGTCTATCACATCCGGGATAGCTTCGATGCACTCCTGGTTGGTTTGGATTAGCATCTCAATGGAGGAGCCGACCCAATCTTCTCTTACTTTTTTCTGTACTTGCAGTACAGTTGTTTTGTCCTCGATTCCGACGAGGACAGACGCGGCCAGCCAAGAAGGGGTCATTCCGGGGGGGACGTGGGTCAGTTTGACCCTCACAATTTTTTGCCCGCAGTAGGAGGGCACCAACACCATTTCCTCGCTCCTTAGGGTCACTACTGATTGGGCCTTTGCCTCCTGGGGTGTGGCAAAAAGTACGTCTACGGTGGCGTATTTTTTGCCTCGGGTGATGTGCGTTTTCCTCTGCCACACAGACCCCAAGGCTTTTTGTATTTGGGCCTCTGTGGCTCTTTCCACCCTACGGGATTTTGTACTTACTGTACGGTACGTGACCGTACAGTGCTCTTGGGTTTCGAAAAAACTTTTCGCTGCCTTGCAGATTGCTCGGTGTCCGTTCTTTGTCACCATCTTCTTCGCTTCCTCTAATTCCTCATTTGTTATGAGGATTGTTTCCAAATTTTTCGCAATACCTGCAAATGAGATTGGTTTTTCTCTGCTGTTGTTGTTGTCGTCAGAGCTGCTGGTACTTTTGTTGTTGCTGCAGGTACTACGACTACTGCCTCCGCCGCTGTTGCTGTGGTTGTTGTTGGTGTTGCTGCTGCTAATGCTGTTGTTGTTTATGCTGCTGGTGATGCTGTTGCGGCTGCTACTGTTGTTTTCATTGTCACTGTTGCTGTTGTTATTACGGCTGCTACTGCTATTATTCCTGACGTCAGACGAATGAACTGGGTTTTCGTGTTTCCCGCACACCTGTTTCGTCGCTGTCGTCGTCGTCGTGGAGAAACCTTGCACGCTTTGCACGAGACTTTTCTTTTCTTTCGTCGCTTGCGAAAGAGAAGGGAGGGAGAGAGACACATTTAAAGAAGGGAGGGAGAGAGACAATCTTCTCTCTGCTGTAGTGATGATTGAGGAAGAAGAAGACGGAATGAGTGGGAGTGACGTATGAAATTTCTTTTTGGTAGCCATGTTTTTTTGTTTAAAATGAAATTTTGGGTACAAAACCCCAATAACTGGTTATTTAACCCCGAAGGGCCAAATAATGGACAGAAAGACCCCTCTCACGAGGAGGAGGGTGTCTTTATCAACAATTTGGTTCAAGTTTTAAACAATTTACAATTGTTTTAACGGTTAAAAATTACTATACCTTACAGAGCCGAGCCTCCGTCAACCATGGCATTCAATAATAATAATAATAATAATAATAATAATGATTTCATTTATTGGCCACAAGGGCCGACATATAGGGGACAACACAATAGACAGGGACAGTGGGGGTTTACATAGAGATCGAGTAAGTATAAATAACAAAAAAAACAAAATAACAATAAAAATACAACAATGAAAGTTCCCCAATAAGAGGGATCACCACCCAGGGTTGACTCAAGCACCCCACCAGTCCTGAGCCACCCGACGCTCCTAGGGCACCCGGGAAGGGCACCCCTCTCCTTCTCGAATTCACCAGCCTACAGGCGCATGATCAGAGTAGGCCCACTCACGCGGGCCATTCTCGCCACATTCACCCACCTTTCAGTAAATGTACTGGGGGGCAGCACTTCTCTCTCCACCCTCACCTTCCTTTCCAAGTGAAACTTGAAGAAGTTGATGAGGGATTGGCCGAAGAGAAAAGTGTCTGTCTTCAGTCCTTTCAACCTGGTCCACCATGCAACCTCTTTCGCTACTGCCACCAGGCAGAGGAAAATTGCCTGCCCTTCCTGACCAAAAGAAGGCGGCGGGTCAATCTTCACTATGGACTCGGACGATAGCCGGATCCATTCTACACGCGACAATAGCTGTTCGACATAACCCCACAAGTCAGCAATGCACGGACACTGGACGAGTGCGTGCAGAACGGTTTCGTCGCTCTGCGCGCATCTCGGGCAGGTTCGTCTGACAGCACTTCCGTGCCTGTAGAGTTTATCCCGAACCGGCAGCGCCCCCCGGTAGCACTGCCAAGCGAGGGATTTCTGGAAGTTATCCATCGTCCCCGGCTCGAAAGTCCTCCGGAACATACTGGTCAGTTCTACTTCGTTGACGCCCAGAGCCTCTCCTAGTACGTCATCGCACTTGCCCTCCACTAATCCTCTATAGAAATCTTGAGTGGAAGTTCCACTGACCGCATTGCCCACCTTGCAGAGTGCAGTGAGCGCCTGGCAACATTCCAGATGCCAGTCGCCCAGTCTCGGTCTCTTCTTGACCCAGGACTGCAGCTCAGTCAAAGAGATGAGCTGCGGAAAGGCCCGTCTAACAAACGGCGACCACACCTGTTCACCGTTTAGGCAAAATATCTGGAGATGTCGCAGCCTCAGCGCATGTCTGCGCATCATTAGCCACGGCATGCCCAGCCCTCCACGAAGAGGGTGCTGGCAGCAGATGGACCGCCTCACCAACGGGACCCGTCCCCTCCACAAAAATTTGAAAAGGAGCCGTTCCAAATTGGCGAGGCGTGGACGGGGGCAAGGCACGACGGTCAGGCGGTAGTAGATGACGGACGCGATGTACGCGTTCGCCACCTCCGCCCGCCCTTTCAGTGATAGCTTTCTCTCAGCCCATTTCTGGGTGAGGTTGGCTATCCTGCTCGTCACCTCGTCCCAATTCTTATCCACCTGGAGGTCTGGTCCGAACCAAACCCCGAGCAACTTTACCGGTCCGTCTGTCCAGCGCCCAACGACGCTGTTGGACGGCATGGACCTGCCTCTCCAGGTGCCGAGCTGCAGGCCCACTGACTTTTCCTGGTTGATCATTGCTCCTGTCACCGCTTCGTATTCTCTTAGTGTAGTGCCGATCGCCTCGATGTGTTTGGCGTTCGACACCACTACGGTGACATCGTCCGCATATGCTGACACGGATCTTCCGCATCCTAGTTCGCGCGGGACTCCCCTCAACGTCTCCAGTTTGTGCAGTAATGGCTCGAGCGTCAATACGTACAAGAGGGACGAGAGGGGACATCCTTGGCGGACCGAGCGCATGATGTTGAACGGTTCCGACAGGTGACCGTTCACTCTCACCACAGAGCAGATGTCGCTGTGCATGGCAGCGATCCAGCCTCTGAAGACGGGCCCAAAGCCAGCCGCCCTCAGGACTGCCGCTAGGTAACGATGGTCGACCCTATCGAAAGCTTTCGACTGATCTAAATTGATCAAGGACCCACCCGTGCCAGGTTCCCTAGCTACCCTCTCTACGATGTATCGCATGAGGTGGAGGTTGTCGTGGATGGATCTGTCGGGAATGGCGCATGTCTGCGCCTCTCCCACCAGACCACCAACGACAAGCGCCAACCTCTTTGCTAGCACCTTGGCCAAAATCTTAAACTCTGTGTTTAGCAGAGTTATGGGCCGGAAATTGTCTATGTTATCCCCCTTGTTCGGATCCTTTCTCAGCAGTGCCACCGCTCCTCGGCTCACAGAACTGGGAATTCTCCCGTTCTGTTGCCAGTTGCAGTAGACGTCCGCCAAGAGGCCTCCGAACAAGTCTGGCATCTGTACGTAAAGTTCATAGGGCAGACCATCCAAACCAGGCGATTTACCCCTTGTGCAGCCAGTCATTGCCTCCCTTACTTCAGCGGCTGTTATCGGCTTTTCGCAACACTTCGCCTCAGTGGCCGAGAGCCGCGGCAGCCCGTCGAGGTAGACACTAAAGTCCATCGCTCTACCCGGCCCACCGCTGCCCCCGAACAGCTGAGCGAAGTGTCGCTGAAAAGCTTCACACATTTGCCCGGGATCGAGTAGCATGCGCCCGTCGTGGTCCACCAAAGACCGGATCGTGGCTTTGTTGCCACGACGCGCCTCCGCCACTCGGGCCCATTGAACGGCTTTCGTCCCCTCGTGTCTGAGAGCACGCACCCTAGCTCTGACAACGCAGCCTTCGTGCTTTGCATTGAAGAATTGGTCAAGGGCCAATTTCGCCGCAAGCACGTCGGTCGCAATGCCTTTGCTAAGCGCCTCGTCTAATTTTCTAACTAGTTCTCCCTCTGCTCTATTTTTCTCTATTGCTAAAGCCTTACTAAACCTAATCGATTCTATTCTAATCGCTCTTTTCAGAGCAAACCACCACTTGTTGTTGACGATGGCCCCCGTCAACGCCCGCTTAACTAGTTCGCTAATCCGGTCTCTGTAGGCCTTGCGCGCTGGTAAGGACGCGTTTAGCTTCCAGTAGCCGGGTCCTCGTCTATGAAGCCTATCTAGGTCAAGCACACAGATCACGAATTTGTGGTCCGTGTAGCTGACTATCTTGAATTGTGGACAGCCTATGCTAGACCTATCTATTTCCCTACAAAATACTCTATCTAGATATGATCTGGATGACCCTATGCGGTTTGTCCAAGTCCACATTGGCACATTCGGGAAATCCAATCGGTACCTGTCAGACAGTTCAAAACGCCTGAGCAGGTTGGTGAGGCTCTTGCACCCTCCACCCCTATCCGCTAATCCCACACAGTCCCAGCGTGCATCTAAGATCCCGTTCCAGTCGCCCACTAACACTAAAGAGCGGGACGTTCCAAGAAAGGTCTCCAGACGCCGGAAGAAATCAGGCCGCCCTGCTCCTGTCGGGGCATAGACGGCCACTAGCCTGAAAGCTTGCCCGTCTCCGCTGGTCACGTCCAGCACCACCAGCTTACCCTCTGGGTCCAGGAAGATGGCCCGTATGGCGAGATCCAAACCTCTGCGAAAAAGCACAGCAACTCCTCCACCCGATCCAGGACGGCTGGGAGATGCGTACACATCGTAGCCGCCGAAGATCGGTGCGAAGGCCCGTGCTTCGGAGATTCTGGTCTCGCTGATGGCCACTACATCTATGTTTAGTGACCTGAGGTCGTTGAGCAGGTGACCCTGCTTCCATGACGACCCCAAGCCACGCGCATTTATGCTGCCTATTCTGAGTGAGGTCATGTTTAAATAGAGTGGAAAAGATGGGAAAGACCACTTACCGTACTTTTGGTAGAGGAGGGATGGTTTTTACATCCCTTTTCACTTGATCGTCTGGTGAAGGGACCGTTGAATCGTCCCTTCGGCTGGTCGTCGGCTCTTCTAAGAGAATGTCTGAATATACTCTTCGATTGATGGTTCCTCCTAGGTCCCTGAAATCACCAACTGCGTTGGGGAATTTCGTTTTAATGTTTGTGTATTGTTTCTGTGCTATTTTTAGCAGTCTTATGTTAGTTGGCGTTTTGATTGGTGCTGGTATTATGTAGTCCTGTTGTGAAATGTCTGTGTGTTCAATTATGTAAGTCATTAGTTTCTTGTTGTGTGTGTTTATTGCCGTGCATTTGTTTTTCTGGGGGTGGGGTGTGGTTCTGCTATTTTCTTGTCGTTGTTGCTGGGTGTGTGTGTTTTGTTGTTGTGTTTGCGATGTTGGTGCTTGTGGTGGTGGTGTTGAAGGTGTTGTTGGCGGTGGGGTTGTCGCCGGTGGTGATGGTGGTGCTAGTGTGGGTGGTGATGGTGTTGGTGTTGTTGCTGCTGTGGGTCTCTTTGCAGTAGACTTTACCCTTTTCTCATTTCTTTCCTCCCTTTTCAAAGGCGACGATGCGCTGCTTCTGCGTTTGTGCCTTCTTGCGACCTTTTGCCATCCCTCTCCCACCTCACACTCCATGTCTGATTCTGTGAGGTCGGGGAGGGGTACCAGCTCCACTCTTTCACTTGTTGTTGTTGGTGATGTTTGCACTGGAGTCTCTGTTGCAGCTGCATTTGGTATTGCTGTTGTTGTTGTTAATATTTCCACTGCTGCTGCTGTCTTTGATTTCCGTGGAGTGGGTATGGGTGCCACGGACCTATCGTTCCTGGTTGCCGCTTGTCCTGTTGCTGGTAGCCGTGGAGCCGGATTCGGAAGGAGGGGGGTTTTCTCCTTTCTCAGGGTCTTCTCGTTGCAGAAGGCCCTGAGGTGAGTCTTCGATCCACAGCGAAAGCATTTCGGGCGTTTGCCCTCAACACTTATGGGCAGTTGAGTGCCGTTATCGAAGTCTATCACATCCGGGATAGCTTCGATGCACTCCTGGTTGGTTTGGATTAGCATCTCAATGGAGGAGCCGACCCAATCTTCTCTTACTTTTTTCTGTACTTGCAGTACAGTTGTTTTGTCCTCGATTCCGACGAGGACAGACGCGGCCAGCCAAGAAGGGGTCATTCCGGGGGGGACGTGGGTCAGTTTGACCCTCACAATTTTTTGCCCGCAGTAGGAGGGCACCAACACCATTTCCTCGCTGCTTAGGGTCACTACTGATTGGGCCTTTGCCTCCTGGGGTGTGGCAAAAAGTACGTCTACGGTGGCGTATTTTTTGCCTCGGGTGATGTGCGTTTTCCTCTGCCACACAGACCCCAAGGCTTTTTGTATTTGGGCCTCTGTGGCTCTTTCCACCCTACGGGATTTTGTACTTACTGTACGGTACGTGACCGTACAGTGCTCTTGGGTTTCGAAAAAATTTTTCGCTGCCTTGCAGATTGCTCGGTGTCCGTTCTTTGTCACCATCTTCTTCGCTTCCTCTAATTCCTCATTTGTTATGAGGATTGTTTCCAAGTTTTTCGCAATACCTGCAAATGAGATTGGTTTGTCTCTGCTGTTGTTGTTGTCGTCAGAGCTGCTGGTACTTTTGTTGTTGCTGCAGGTACTACGACTACTGCCTCCGCCGCTGTTGCTGTGGTTGTTGTTGGTGTTGCTGCTGCTAATGCTGTTGTTGTTTATGCTGCTGGTGATGCTGTTGCGGCTGCTACTGTTGTTTTCATTGTCACTGTTGCTGTTGTTATTACGGCTGCTACTGCTATTATTCCTGACGTCAGACGAATGAACTGGGTTTTCGTATTTCCCGCACACCTGTTTCGTCGCTGTCGTCGTCGTCGTGGAGAAACTTTGCACGCTTTGCACGAGACTTTTCTTTTCTTTCGTCACTTGCGAAAGAGAAGGGAGGGAGAGAGACACATTTAAAGAAGGGAGGGAGAGAGACAATCTTCTCTCTGCTGTAGTGATGATTGAGGAAGAAGAAGACGGAATGAGTGGGAGTGACGTATGAAATTTCTTTTTGGTAGCCATGTTTTTTTGTTTAAAATGAAATTTTGGGTACAAAACCCCAATAACTGGTTATTTAACCCCGAAGGGCCAAATAACGGACAGAAAGACCCCTCTCACGAGGAGGAGGGTGTCTTTATCAACAATTTGGTTCAAGTTTTAAACAATTTACAATTGTTTTAACGGTTAAAAATTACTATACCTTACAGAGCCGAGCCTCCGTCAACCATGGCATTCAATAATCTTAATAATAATAATAATAATAATAATAATAATTGTGTCTACTATTGGCACAAGGCCAGCAATTTTCCAGTACATTACTGGTACTTTATTTTATCGATCCAGTAAGGATGAAAGGCAAAGTTAACCTCGTCGGGATTTGAACTCAGATTATAAAGAGCCGTAACTCTTTGCTGCAAAGCCAAATAATAATGATTTCTTTATTAACCACAAGGGTTTACATAAAGTAGACATTAAGGACAGTGCAGGACAATGCAGGACGGTACAAATGGGCATTTCTGCGTGTAAAAAAAACAAAAACAGAGGATGTAACAAAAATAACAATGAAAATAACAATGAAAAATTCCCCAATAGGGGGGAGACTTCGGAGGGACATTTGTGGAGAAAGCCCAGTAAAAAGCCACAATGACCCTGACCACCAAGGCAAGTGCCCTCTCCCAGTTTTCCACCTTTAGTTTACAGATATATACTCAGAGTCGGCCCATTCACTCGGGCCATTCTTGCTTCTCTCACCCATCTTTCAACAAAATGCTGGGAAGAGAGCACTTCCTTCTCTACTCTGATTTTCCTTTTCAAATGAAATTTGAAAAAGTCAATCAGAGCATCACCGAAGAGGTAAGTGCTCGTCTTCAGCCCTTTCAAACGTGTCCACCATACTATCTCTTTCGCCATGGCCACCAGACAGATAAAAACTGCCTGCCCTTCCCGGCTAAAGGAGGAGGGCGGGGCAATCCTCACGATGGACTCAGATGATAGCTGGATCCGTCCTAAACGCGACAGCAGGTGTTCGACATAAACCCACAAGTCAGCAATTTTCGGACACTGGACGAGTGCGTGCAGGACGGTTTCGTCGCCCTGCGCGCATCTCGGACATGCCCGGCTGACGGCACCTCCATGCCTGTAGAGTTTATCCCGAACTGGCAAGGCTCCTCGGTAGCACTGCCAGGCCAGAGATTTCTGGAAGTTGTCCATAGGCCCTGGCCCGAAAGTTCTTCCGAAGAGATTGGCTAGTTGATTTTCGTCGACGCCTAGAGTTTCCCCAAGTACGTCGTCGCTCTTCCCCTCCACTAATCCTCTATAGAACGCCGAGGTGGAGTTTCCACCGATCACATTGCCCGATTGGTCGAGGGCTGTGAGCGCCTGAAGACATTCCAGTCTCCAGGCGCTCCCTCTCGGTCTTCGCTTGACCCAGGACTGCAGCTCCGTCAAGGAAACGAGCTGGGGAAAAACGCGTCTAGCAAACGGCGACCACACCTGATCACCGTCGAGGAAGAGGTGGAGATGTCGTAGCCTGAGCGCGTGCCTGCGCATCATCAGCCACGGCATGCCCAGCCCTCCACGTAGCGGGTGTTGACAACAGATGGACCGCCTGACCATCGGAGCACGTCCCTTCCACAAAAAGCGAAAGAGCAAACGCTCCAGCGCAGTCAGGCGAGGCTTAGGACAAGGTACGACGGTTAGGCGGTAGCAGATGACAGACGCGATGTACGCGTTAGCCACCTCCGCTCGACCTTTCAGGGATAGCTTCCTCTCCGCCCATTTCTGGGTGAGAGAAGCCACCCTGCTCGTCACCTCGTCCCAGTTTTTGTCCGTCTGGAGGTCCGGACCGAACCAGACCCCTAGCAATTTAACCGGTCCGTCCGTCCAGCGCCCGACGACGCTGTTGGACGGCATGGACCTGCCTCTCCAGGTGCCGAGCTGCAGGCCCACTGACTTTTCCTGGTTGATCATTGCTCCTGTCACCGCTTCGTATTCTCTTAGTGTAGTGCCGATCGCCTCGATGTGTTTGGCGTTCGACACCACTACGGTGACATCGTCCGCATATGCTGACACGGATCTTCCGCATCCTAGTTCGCGCGGGACTCCCCTCAACGTCTCCAGTTTGTGCAGTAATGGCTCGAGAGTCAATACGTACAAGAGGGACGAGAGGGGACATCCTTGGCGGACCGAGCGCATGATGTTGAACGGTTCCGACAGGTGACCGTTCACTCTCACCACAGAGCAGATGTCGCTGTGCATGGCAGCGATCCAGCCTCTGAAGACGGGCCCAAAGCCAGCCGCCCTCAGGACTGCCGCTAGGTAACGATGGTCGACCCTATCGAAAGCTTTCGACTGATCTAAATTGATCAAGGACCCACCCGTGCCAGGTTCCCTAGCTACCCTCTCTACGATGTATCGCATGAGGTGGAGGTTGTCGTGGATGGATCTGTCGGGAATGGCGCATGTCTGCGCCTCTCCCACCAGACCACCAACGACAAGCGCCAACCTCTTTGCTAGCACCTTGGCCAAAATCTTAAACTCTGTGTTTAGCAGAGTTATGGGCCGGAAATTGTCTATGTTATCCCCCTTGTTCGGATCCTTTCTCAGCAGTGCCACCGCTCCTCGGCTCACAGAACTGGGAATTCTCCCGTTCTGTTGCCAGTTGCAGTAGACGTCCGCCAAGAGGCCTCCGAACAAGTCTGGCATCTGTACGTAAAGTTCATAGGGCAGACCATCCAAACCAGGCGATTTACCCCTTGTGCAGCCAGTCATTGCCTCCCTTACTTCAGCGGCTGTTATCGGCTTTTCGCAACACTTCGCCTCAGTGGCCGAGAGCCGCGGCAGTCCGTCGAGGTAGACACTAAAGTCCATCCCTCTACCCGGCCCCCCGCTGCCCCCGAACAGCTGAGCGAAGTGTTGCTGAAAAGCTTCACACATTTGCCCGGGATCGAGTAGCATGCGCCCGTCGTGGTCCACCAAAGACCGGATCGTGGCTTTGTTGCCACGACGCGCCTCCGCCACTCGGGCCCATTGAACGGCTTTCGTCCCCTCGTGTCTGAGAGCACGCACCTTAGCTCTGACAACGCAGCCTTCGTGCTTTGCATTGAAGAATTGGTCAAGGGCCAATTTCGCCGCAAGCACGTCGGTCGCAATGCCTTTGCTAAGCGCCTCGTCTAATTTTCTAACTAGTTCTCCCTCTGCTCTATTTTTCTCTATTGCTAAAGCCTTACTAAACCTAATCGATTCTATTCTAATCGCTCTTTTCAGAGCAAACCACCACTTGTTGTTGACGATGGCCCCCGTCAACGCCCGCTTAACTAGTTCGCTAATCCGGTCTCTGTAGGCCTTGCGCGCTGGTAAGGACGCGTTTAGCTTCCAGTAGCCGGGTCCTCGTCTATGAAGCCTATCTAAGTCAAGCACACAGATCACAAATTTGTGGTCCGTGTAGCTGACTATCTTGAATTGTGGACAGCCTATGCTAGACCTATCTATTTCCCTACAAAATACTCTATCTAGATATGATCTGGATGACCCTATGCGGTTTGTCCAAGTCCACATTGGCACATTCGGGAAATCCAATCGGTACCTGTCAGACAGTTCAAAACGCCTGAGCAGGTTGGTGAGGCTCTTGCACCCTCCACCCCTATCCGCTAATCCCACACAGTCCCAGCGTGCATCTAAGATCCCGTTCCAGTCGCCCACTAACACTAAAGAGCGGGACGTTCCAAGAAAGGTCTCCAGACGCCGGAAGAAATCAGGCCGCCCTGCTCCTGTCGGGGCATAGACGGCCACTAGCCTGAAAGCTTGCCCGTCTCCGCTGGTCACGTCCAGCACCACCAGCTTACCCTCTGGGTCCAGGAAGATGGCCCGTATGGCGAGATCCAAACCTCTCCGAAAAAGCACAGCAACTCCTCCACCCGATCCAGGACGGCTGGGAGATGCGTACACATCGTAGCCGCCGAAGATCGGTACGAAGGCCCGTGCTTCGGAGATTCTGGTCTCGCTGATGGCCACTACATCTATGTTTAGTGACCTGAGGTCGTTGAGCAGGTGACCCTGCTTCCATGACGACCCCAAGCCACGCGCATTTATGCTGCCTATTCTGAGTGAGGTCATGTTTAAAATAGAGTGGAAAAGATGGGAAAGACCACTTACCGTACTTTTGGTAGAGGAGGGATGGTTTTTACATCCCTTTTCACTTGATCGTCTGGTGAAGGGACCGTTGAATCGTCCCTTCGGCTGGTCGTCGGCTCTTCTAAGAGAATGTCTGAGTATACTCTTCGATTGATGGTTCCTCCTAGGTCCCTGAAATCACCAACTGCGTTGGGGAATTTCGTTTTAATGTTTGTGTATTGTTTCTGTGCTATTTTTAGCAGTCTTATGTTAGTTGGCGTTTTGATTGGTGCTGGTATTATGTAGTCCTGTTGTGAAATGTCTGTGTGTTCAATTATGTAAGTCATTAGTTTCTTGTTGTGTGTATTTATTGCCGTGCATTTGTTTTTCTGGGGGTGGGGTGTGGTTCTGCTATTTTCTTGTCGTTGTTGCTGGGTGTGTGTGTTTTGTTGTTGTGTTTGCGATGTTGGTGCTTGTGGTGTTGAAGGTGTTGTTGGCGGTGGGGTTGTCGCCGGTGGTGATGGTGGTGCTGGTGTGGGTGGTGATGGTGTTGGTGGTGTTGCTGCTGTGGGTCTCTTTGCAGTAGACTTTACCCTTTTCTCATTTCTTTCCTCCCTTTTCAAAGGCGACGATGCGCTGCTTCTGCGTTTGTGCCTTCTTGAGACCTTTTGCCATCCCTCTCCCACCTCACACTCCATGTCTGATTCTGTAAGGTCGGGGAGGGGTACCAGCTCCACTCTTTCACTTGTTGTTGTTGGTGATGTTTGCACTGGAGTCTCTGTTGCAGCTGCATTTGGTATTGCTGTTGTTGTTGTTAATATTTCCACTGCTGCTGCTGTCTTTGATTTCCGTGGAGTGGGTATGGGTGCCACGGACCTATCGTTCCTGGTTGCCGCTTGTCCTGTTGCTGGTAGCCGTGGAACCGGATTCGGGAGGAGGGGGGTTTTCTCCTTTCTCAGGGTCTTCTCGTTGCAGAAGGCCCTGAGGTGAGTCTTCGATCCACAGCGAAAGCATTTCGGGCGTTTGCCCTCAACACTTATGGGCAGTTGAGTGCCGTTATCGAAGTCTATCACATCCGGGATAGCTTCGATGCACTCCTGGTTGGTTTGGATTAGCATCTCAATGGAGGAGCCGACCCAATCTTCTCTTACTTTTTTCTGTACTTGCAGTACAGTTGTTTTGTCCTCGATTCCGACGAGGACAGACGCGGCCAGCCAAGAAGGGGTCATTCCGGGGGGGACGTGGGTCAGTTTGACCCTCACAATTTTTTGCCCGCAGTAGGAGGGCACCAACACCATTTCCTCGCTGCTTAGGGTCACTACTGATTGGGCCTTTGCCTCCTGGGGTGTGGCAAAAAGTACGTCTACGGTGGCGTATTTTTTGCCTCGGGTGATGTGCGTTTTCCTCTGCCACACAGACCCCAAGGCTTTTTGTATTTGGGCCTCTGTGGCTCTTTCCACCCTACGGGATTTTGTACTTACTGTACGGTACGTGACCGTACAGTGCTCTTGGGTTTCGAAAAAATTTTTCGCTGCCTTGCAGATTGCTCGGTGTCCGTTCTTTGTCACCATCTTCTTCGCTTCCTCTAATTCCTCATTTGTTATGAGGATTGTTTCCAGGTTTTTCGCAATACCTGCAAATGAGATTGGTTTTTCTCTGCTGTTGTTGTTGTCGTCAGAGCTGCTGGTACTTTTGTTGTTGCTGCAGGTACTACGACTACTGCCTCCGCCGCTGTTGCTGTGGTTGTTGTTGGTGTTGCTGCTGCTAATGCTGTTGTTGTTTATGCTGCTGGTGATGCTGTTGCGGCTGCTACTGTTGTTTTCATTGTCACTGTTGCTGTTGTTATTACGGCTGCTACTGCTATTATTCCTGACGTCAGACGAATGAACTGGGTTTTCGTATTTCCCGCACACCTGTTTCGTCGCTGTCGTCGTCGTCGTGGAGAAACTTTGCACGCTTTGCACGAGACTTTTCTTTTCTTTCGTCACTTGCGAAAGAGAAGGGAGGGAGAGAGACACATTTAAAGAAGGGAGGGAGAGAGACAATCTTCTCTCTGCTGTAGTGATGATTGAGGAAGAAGAAGACGGAATGAGTGGGAGTGACGTATGAAATTTCTTTTTGGTAGCCATGTTTTTTTGTTTAAAATGAAATTTTGGGTACAAAACCCCAATAACTGGTTATTTAACCCCGAAGGGCCAAATAACGGACAGAAAGACCCCTCTCACGAGGAGGAGGGTGTCTTTATCAACAATTTGGTTCAAGTTTTAAACAATTTACAATTGTTTTAACGGTTAAAAATTACTATACCTTACAGAGCCGAGCCTCCGTCAACCATGGCATTCAATAATCTTAATAATAATAATAATAATAATAATAATAATTGTGTCTACTATTGGCACAAGGCCAGCAATTTTCCAGTACATTACTGGTACTTTATTTTATCGATCCAGTAAGGATGAAAGGCAAAGTTAACCTCGTCGGGATTTGAACTCAGATTATAAAGAGCCGTAACTCTTTGCTGCAAAGCCAAATAATAATAATAATAAATTATATATATATATACGCACACACTCACACACACACACGCGCGCACACACATCTATATATACATATACACATACAAATACATAACAATTAACGGTGCTGAGATCGAATGTGGCTTTTTAACCAAGCCAATGATCTAAAATGTATTGCATAGAGTTGTTAACCAAAACATTCACTGGCAGTAGCCGGCTGTTGTTGGAATTCATGTACCTTTGCATGTCGTTTGAGCCCTCCTGCTGATCTACACATGCTTGGCAGGCATGATGAGTAGCATCTCCTGTAACATACATACACACATACATACATACATACATACATACATACATACATACATACATACATACATACATACATACATTCATACATTCATACATACATACATGGTGGCTGCCAACTCGTTTTCGAGTACGGCCACTACTTTATATCCATGTAGGAGAACCGCTACCGATGCGCTGAACGAGTGTGACTTTTTAGTCCAGCCAGCCACTTGAAAACTCTGGTACAAACACTACACTTGTGACAATTATTGACACATAGTGCTGGGCCCATGGTACCATGTGACGACAAGTGCAGAGAGATCTCCAGATATAAAGCAATGCCTGTACCGTGAAGCTTTTATAGTGAGCAAAGGAACTGCACAAAGCCAGTCCCACTCTCTTAACCAAGATAATATTTACCAAAAAGAAGAACAAGTCAACATCATTGGATACCATCAGGGTTGCAGGTGTTATATCAGAGTTTTCCTTCTCCTAGAATTCTGCCTTGACAAAGGATAAGGGTCATCACATACATACATACATACATACATACATACATACATACATACATACATACATACATACATACATACATACATACATAATTCATAGTCTACAAATGGCTGCGATAGCTGGCACCTTCAAAATTTGCAAAACATTCTTGCGATTCAAGGGATGACAATTTCTTTTCTATTACAACCTTGCCACCAGGAAGGTGGCCGGTCAAAAAAATATACTCGAAATTAAGAGAAAGAGATAACATACATACATACATACATACATACATACATACATACATACATACATACATACATAATTCATAGTCTACAAATGGCTGCGATAGCTGGCACCTTCAAAATTTGCAAAACATTCTTGCGATTCAAGGGATGACAATTTCTTTTCTATTACAACCTTGCCACCAGGAAGGTGGCCGGTCAAAAAAATATACTCGAAATTAAGAGAAAGAGATAACATACATACATACATACATACATACATACATACATACATACATACATACATACATACATGATGGCAGCAAACTCTGCTAAGAGTACTGCAATAACTTGCCTGATTGTAGAGTTTGGTGCACCTTTAGGTTTCGGCTAGACACACGAAGCTGTAACAGACCCTGGACAAGCAATGCCCGTGCTTTGAAGGTTTTTTTACACTCGACCAATCCCACTCTCTGATCGTCGAAAATACTACCCGAATAGGAGAACAAGTCAACGTCATCGGATGCTTCCGAAGCCGCAGGGTTTTTTTCAGAGTTTCCCTCTCCTAGAAAGGTGTTGTGACAACAACAGGGGGCCCTTCACTCCTAGGTGAAAAATAAAAAAAAAGTACTATTAGGATGGCCGTTGACTCTGCTGAGTCCCTCCGCCTTTTACCAAGTGTTAGATAAGTCAAACTTTACATAGACACTCTACGCTACCATTTTTGACTTATACACGCCGAAATTATATTTTTCTCTTGTTTTTTTTTTTATTCCTTTGAATTAAAGTTTACCGTTTCTAAAGATTATAGATAGTTGTATAGCATAACATCTCTCTTAATGCCGTGCGTGCACGCCTGAGTGGGTTGGCATCCTCAGGTCAGTCCGCCTTCTTACACCTTCTCCCTTATATTTCGGCCTGTTTAGCCCCCCCCCCCACACACACACACCGCCCGCCGCCATGAAGGTAATAAACTATGTAGATAACAATGGAATGGTCGCTGTGCGGCATATCATCGTTCTAGGTTGGGCAGCTTTCAACAAGAACAAGGAACTACTAACATCAAAACGAGTTTCCTACCATTTGAAGGCTAAGATCTTTGATACTTACATCGGACCAGTTGTGTTATATGGTCTTGACTGTGTTAATTAGACGACAAGGTCACTTCAGAAGCTCTCTACATTCCAGAACCACATCATGAGACTTATGACTGGCAAGCGGCTCAGCGACTGTATCTGTATCAGTGAGCTGCTCAACATTACCAAACTTAGACCAATTACATCAATTGTCAAGTCAAGAGTACTCAAACTATACGGTCATATAAAAATATCAACTCGGGGTGTGAATACGTTATGCCTGGAAGGGAGGTTGGCTGGTAAGAGAAGCAGAGGCCGGCAGCCAAAATGATGACTTGACAATATCAACTTATGGACTGGACTTGATCTTTGCTCTTTGAACTCTGCTGCTGGTGATCGAACTTTGTGGAGAAAAATATTTCACGTTGATGCGCAGTGTCACAAGAAGACGACATCCCAGATTATTGACCACTTCCTGTGACAAAAAAAACATCAAACTTTTAAGATTTTTTGCTTAGATTTTTTTTGCTTTTTTTGCTTTGACTATATGCCCATAAATAGACTGTACCTTTGATGAGTTCAGCTAGATTCCCGCTGTTCTAATACTGCTGACTCAGTTCGGATCTGGCTGTCGAAACGGCCGGAGGTCAACCATTGCAATCCTGAATCTTTTCATAAAACCCACTCTAATACCCCAAGTATCGAATACTATTTGGGTTATGGTCCACCTGGTATTTTACAACAACCTCTTTGTTATATATACACACACATACACACACACATATATATATTTATATATATATATATAAAGAGAGAGAAAGAGAGAGAGATAGAGAGAGAAAGAGTAGAGGAGGGAAAGAAATCTGTATATGTGTGTGTATATATCTGCTTGTGTACGTGTATGTGGAGAGAGAGAGAGAGAGAGAGAGAGAGAGAGAGAGAGAGAGAGAGAGAGAGAGTGTGTGTGTGTGTGTGTGTGTGTGTTTGAGTGTGTGAGAAAGAGAGAGAGAAAGAATGAAAAAAAGAAAGAGAAATAAAGAGATGTAGTGAAACAGTTAAGCGGATATAATTACTATGACATATATTTAAATATACTTAAGTGCAGATTAACATACTTCATGTAGTGTGCCAAAAATAATTTTAATCAATTGAATTTACACACGTAATGAGAGGAGTGAAAAGGAAAAAATCATTCGTGTTGATGTCAATACTGGTCTAGGAAAACAAGGGGAGATAATTCCGAAATTTAATTGATTAAAAAAATAAATGCAGACATTCAGTAAGGCTTGTGTATGGTCTTTAGCATGTACGATGTTTATCGGTGCTGTCTGTTTATATATATATATATATATATATGTGTATATACGTGTGTGTGTGTGTGTGTGTGTGTGTGTGTGTGTGTGTGTGTGTGTGTGTGTGTGTGTGTGTGTGTGTGTGTGTGTGTGTGTGTGTGTGTGTGTGTGTGTGTGTGTGTGTGTGTGTGTGTGTGCGGGTGTGTGTGTGCGGGTGTGTGCGTGCGTGTGTTGTGTGTTTGTGTGTGTCTGTGTGTTGTGCGTTTGTGTGTGAGTGTATGTGTGTGTCTGTCCTTGCCTGTGCCTCTCTGTGTATATGTATATTTATGTGTGTGCGTGTGTGTGTCTGAATATGTGTGTGTGTGTGTGTGTGCATGTGTATATATGTGTGTCTGTGTGTGTATATATGTGTGTCTGTGTGTGTGTCTGTGTGTGTATATAAATATATATATGTGTGTGTGTGTGTGTGTGTGAAAGACATTACGACAAGGAAATTAAAATCAATGAGATATATTTTCCATTGAGTTACAATTATTTAAGGGTCACATCTTAAATACGTTAACCTACACACAACTATGAATTCTTCATGCCGAAGACATTGATGATAGGTCTCTTGATGTCATATATTCAAATTTGTCTCAATATATATATTTAAATCATATATTCAAATTTGTCTCAATATAAATATTTAAATCATATATTTAAATTTGTCTCAAGGATAAATATTTAAATCATATATTTTAATTTGTCTCAATATAAATATTTAAATCATATATTTAAATTTGTCTCAATATATTTAAATCATATATTTAAATTTGTCTCAAGGATAAATATTTAAATCATATATTCAAATTTGTCTCAATATAAATATTTAAATCATATATTCAAATTTGTCTCAATATATATATTTAAATCATATATTCAAATTTGCCTCAATATAAATATTTAAATCATATTTTTAAATTTGTCTCAAGGATAAATATTTAAATCATATATTTAAATTTGTCTCAATATATATTTAAATCATATATTTTAATTTGTCTCAAGGATAAATATTTAAATATATTCAAATTTGTCTCAATATAAATATTTAAATCATATATTCAAATTTGTCTCAATATAAATATTTAAATCATATATTCAAATTTGTCTCAATATAAATTTAAATCATATATTTTAATTTGTCTCAATATATATTTAATTCATATATTTAAATTTGTCTCAAGGATAAATATTTAAATCATATATTCAAATTTGCCTCAATATAAATATTTAAATCATATATTAAAATTTGTCTCAATATATATATTTAAATCATATTTTTAAATTTGTCTCAAGGATAAATATTTAAATCATATATTTAAATTTGTCTCAATATATATTTAAATCATATATTTTAATTTGTCTCAATATATATTTAATTCATATATTTAAATTTGTCTCAAGGATAAATATTTAAATCATATATTTTAATTTGTCTCAATATAAATATTTAAATCATATATTTAAATTTGTCTCAATATATTTAAATCATATATTTAAATTTGTCTCAAGGATAAATATTTAAATCATATATTCAAATTTGTCTCAATATAAATATTTAAATCATATATTCAAATTTGTCTCAATATAAATATTTAAATCATATATTTAAATTTGTCTCAATATGTTTAAATCTTATATTCAAATTTGTCTCAAGGATAAATATTTAAATCTTATATTCAAATTTGTCTCAATATAAATATTTAAATCATATATTCAAATTTGTCTCAATATAAATATTTAAATCATATATTCAAATTTGTCTCAATATAAATATTTAAATCATATATTTAAATTTGTCTCAATATATTTAAATCTTATATTGAAATTTGTCTCAAGGATAAATATTTAAATCATATATTCAAATTTGTCTCAATATAAATATTTAAATCATATATTCAAATTTGTCTCAATATAAATATTTAAATTATATATTTAAATTTGTCTCAATATATATATTTAAATCATATATTCAAAATTGTCTCAATATAAATATTTAAATCATATATTCAAATTTGTCTCAATATAAATATTTAAATCATATATTCAAATTTGTCTCAATATAAATATTTAAATCATATATTTAAATTTGTCTCAATATATATATTTAAATCATATATTTAAATTTGTCTCAATATAAATATTTAAATCATATATTCAAATTTGTCTCAATATATATATTTAAATCATATTCAAATTTGTCTCAATATAAATATTTAAATTATATATTTAAATTTGTCTCAATATATATATTTAAATCATATATTCAAATTTGTCTCAATATAAATATTTAAATCATATATTTAAATTTGTCTCAAGGATAAATATTTAAATCATATATTTAAATTTGTCTCAATATATATATTTAAATCATATATTTAAATGTGTCTCAATATAAATATTTAAATCATATATTTATATTTGTCTCAATATATATATTTAAATCATATATTTAAATTTGTCTCAATATAAATATTTAAATCATATATTCAAATTTGTCTCAATATATATATTTAAATCATATTCAAATTTGTCTCAATATAAATATTTAAATTATATATTTAAATTTGTCTCAATATATATATTTAAATCATATATTCAAATTTGTCTCAATATAAATATTTAAATCATATATTTAAATTTGTCTCAAGGATAAATATTTAAATCATATATTTAAATTTGTCTCAATATATATATTTAAATCATATATTTAAATGTGTCTCAATATAAATATTTAAATCATATATTTAAATTTGTCTCAATATAAATATTTAAATCATATATTTAAATGTCTCAATATAAATATTTAAATCATATATTTAAATTTGTCTCAAGGATAAATCAAGGCTTTGTTTTTTTTCTCAATATGTTGCGTGTAATTGTGTGTATGGGGGTGGTGGTGTGTGTGTGTGTGTGTGTGTGTGTGTGTGTGTGTGTGTGTGTGTGTGTGTGTGTGTGTGTGTGTGTGTGTGTGTGTGTGTGTGTGTGTGTGCGGGTGTGTGTGCGGGTGTGTGTGCGGGTGTGTGCGTGCGTGTGTTGTGTGTTTGTGTGTGTCTGTGTGTGTGTGTGTGTGCGGGTGTGTGTGCGGGTGTGTGCGTGCGTGTGTTGTGTGTTTGTGTGTGTCTGTGTGTTGTGCGTTTGTGTGTGAGTGTATGTGTGTGTCTGTCCTTGCCTGTGCCTCTCTGTGTATATGTATATTTATGTGTGTGCGTGTGTGTGTCTGAATATGTGTGTGTGTGTGTGCATGTGTATATATGTGTGTCTGTGTGTGTATATATGTGTGTCTGTGTGTGTGTCTGTGTGTGTATATAAATATATATATGTGTGTGTGTGTGTGTGTGTGTGAAAGACATTACGACAAGGAAATTAAAATCAATGAGATATATTTTCCATTGAGTTACAATTATTTAAGGGTCACATCTTAAATACGTTAACCTACACACAACTATGAATTCTTCATGCCGAAGACATTGATGATAGGTCTCTTGATGTCATATATTCAAATTTGTCTCAATATATATATTTAAATCATATATTCAAATTTGTCTCAATATAAATATTTAAATCATATATTTAAATTTGTCTCAAGGATAAATATTTAAATCATATATTTTAATTTGTCTCAATATAAATATTTAAATCATATATTTAAATTTGTCTCAATATATTTAAATCATATATTTAAATTTGTCTCAAGGATAAATATTTAAATCATATATTCAAATTTGTCTCAATATAAATATTTAAATCATATATTCAAATTTGTCTCAATATATATATTTAAATCATATATTCAAATTTGCCTCAATATAAATATTTAAATCATATTTTTAAATTTGTCTCAAGGATAAATATTTAAATCATATATTTAAATTTGTCTCAATATATATTTAAATCATATATTTTAATTTGTCTCAAGGATAAATATTTAAATATATTCAAATTTGTCTCAATATAAATATTTAAATCATATATTCAAATTTGTCTCAATATAAATATTTAAATCATATATTCAAATTTGTCTCAATATAAATTTAAATCATATATTTTAATTTGTCTCAATATATATTTAATTCATATATTTAAATTTGTCTCAAGGATAAATATTTAAATCATATATTCAAATTTGCCTCAATATAAATATTTAAATCATATATTAAAATTTGTCTCAATATATATATTTAAATCATATTTTTAAATTTGTCTCAAGGATAAATATTTAAATCATATATTTAAATTTGTCTCAATATATATTTAAATCATATATTTTAATTTGTCTCAATATATATTTAATTCATATATTTAAATTTGTCTCAAGGATAAATATTTAAATCATATATTTTAATTTGTCTCAATATAAATATTTAAATCATATATTTAAATTTGTCTCAATATATTTAAATCATATATTTAAATTTGTCTCAAGGATAAATATTTAAATCATATATTCAAATTTGTCTCAATATAAATATTTAAATCATATATTCAAATTTGTCTCAATATAAATATTTAAATCATATATTTAAATTTGTCTCAATATGTTTAAATCTTATATTCAAATTTGTCTCAAGGATAAATATTTAAATCTTATATTCAAATTTGTCTCAATATAAATATTTAAATCATATATTCAAATTTGTCTCAATATAAATATTTAAATCATATATTCAAATTTGTCTCAATATAAATATTTAA
The DNA here is from genome assembly GCA_964016885.1 of Eledone cirrhosa. NCBI lineage: Eukaryota > Metazoa > Mollusca > Cephalopoda > Octopoda > Eledonidae > Eledone > Eledone cirrhosa. The sequence continues at coordinate 97,216,699 of OZ024744.1, forward strand.
ATCATATATTTAAATTTGTCTCAATATATTTAAATCTTATATTGAAATTTGTCTCAAGGATAAATATTTAAATCATATATTCAAATTTGTCTCAATATAAATATTTAAATCATATATTCAAATTTGTCTCAATATAAATATTTAAATCATATATTCAAATTTGTCTCAATATAAATATTTAAATCATATATTTAAATTTGTCTCAATATATATATTTAAATCATATATTTAAATTTGTCTCAATATAAATATTTAAATCATATATTCAAATTTGTCTCAATATATATATTTAAATCATATTCAAATTTGTCTCAATATAAATATTTAAATTATATATTTAAATTTGTCTCAATATATATATTTAAATCATATATTCAAATTTGTCTCAATATAAATATTTAAATCATATATTTAAATTTGTCTCAAGGATAAATATTTAAATCATATATTTAAATTTGTCTCAATATATATATTTAAATCATATATTTAAATGTGTCTCAATATAAATATTTAAATCATATATTTATATTTGTCTCAATATATATATTTAAATCATATATTTAAATTTGTCTCAATATAAATATTTAAATCATATATTCAAATTTGTCTCAATATATATATTTAAATCATATTCAAATTTGTCTCAATATAAATATTTAAATTATATATTTAAATTTGTCTCAATATATATATTTAAATCATATATTCAAATTTGTCTCAATATAAATATTTAAATCATATATTTAAATTTGTCTCAAGGATAAATATTTAAATCATATATTTAAATTTGTCTCAATATATATATTTAAATCATATATTTAAATGTGTCTCAATATAAATATTTAAATCATATATTTAAATTTGTCTCAATATAAATATTTAAATCATATATTTAAATGTCTCAATATAAATATTTAAATCATATATTTAAATTTGTCTCAAGGATAAATCAAGGCTTTGTTTTTTTTCTCAATATGTTGCGTGTAATTGTGTGTATGGGGGTGGTGGTGTGTGTGTATGTGTGTGTGCATGTGTGTGTGTGGGGGGGTATGTGTTTGTGTGTATGTGTGTGCATGTGTGTGTTATGTGTGTGTGGGGGGCATGTGTGTGTGCATGTGTGTCTGCATGCTTGTGCCTTTGTGTGTGTGTGAGTGTGTGTGTCTTTGTGTGTGTGTGAGTGTGTGTGTGTGAGCATGTGTATGTGCGTGTAATTGTTTGTGTGTGGGTAATAGTGTGTGTGTGTTTGTGTGTGTATGTGTGCATGAGTGTGTGTGCATGCATGTATGTGTGTGTGTGTTCGTGTGTGTTCTGTGTGTTCGTGTGTGTGTGTGTGTTCGTGTGTGTTCGCGTGTGTTCGTGTGTATGTATGTTGAGTATAGCTGAGGAAATATACCTTAACCCAGCGATCTGTAAAATAAATATAAATTAGGTAGGGTTAATGATACATTGAGTTGGAATTTGTCGATTAAATGAGACCACCCATGCAATTAAAAGCCTAAAATCCCCTCTAGGAGAGCTTAATATCTAAAAACACTATAAACCTTCAATAGAATCACTAATTGAAAATTTTGAAAAAAAACAAAAAACTAAAATTTCCAGTATTTGAAGCGGGGTCTGGTCATTCGAAATAACTATAATGAAAGTAACGGCCATGTTTCGTTCTTAATAGTCCTCCCAGTGAAGTATATTTTACACACTTGGCAGGACCAAGAATGACCAATACACACACACACATATATGTATATATGTATATATATATATATATATATATAGAAAAATAGCCGTTTCGACGAAACAGCTTGAGTTCTGCCGTCGGAGTCATACATTTTCCTATTACCCACTAAGTACTCTGGTGCGTTGTGGTCCATCTGGTTCCTTCGTTGTATATAATATATATTTGAAAAATGGAAAAGAATGACTTCACTTGTAGTTCTAAATAATTTGATTTAATTTTATAATATTATAATATTCTTTTCCTTTTTTGCAAATATACATAACTGTATCACGGATCTCATACATTTTCCAATATAATATATTAATATAATATATTTGATAAGATTCAGGACCCTGACGGCTGAGCTCCGGCCGTTTTGACAGCTAGATCCACGCCCTATCTGGTGTATATATGTATATGTATAACTTTTGTTTTTTTGTTTTTATTTCTTAGACATTAATTTAGACCTTCGCACACACACACCCACAGACCCTTCCATAAGCTAAACGAGAAACTCAGTTACATTCACAAGGACTCATGCCACCCTCCCACTGTTTTTAGAAACTTCGTTAAGAATATCAGTACTAGAATATCAAACCTCTCCTCTAATAAGGCTATCTTTGACAGGGCGGCACCCTACTATAACACGGCGTTGGCTAACAGCGGCTTCTCACAACCTATCACCTACTCTCCCACTAGCAACAACACCTTTAAGAAAAGTAAGCGCATCAATAGACAAACTATCTGGTTCTCTCCTCCCTTCTCACTCAACGTTAAAACCAATGTAGGAAAGAAATGTCTAGCCCTCTTAGATAGACACTTTTCCATAGGTCATAAATACCGCTCCATCTTTAACCGACACAAAGTTAAACTAGGATACTCCTGCGCTAAGAACATGAAGGCCCACATCCCCAGCAGCCCTAGGAGCAACACCCCCACCAGGGTGCTCTTGCCTCCTTCAACAGCAATGCAATACACCAGATGTAATTTATGAAGCTGTGATCACTTCCAACCGACCAAACGAACCACAGGAGGTCAAATCCTATGTGGGAATGGCGGAGGGCCGATTTAAGGAACGTTTCCTGAAACACCAGTCTACCTTCAGGTACCCGGACAGACGTTCATCCATGAAACTCGCGAGTCACGTAAGGTTCCTCAAGGACTCAAGTATAGATTACTCCATCCAATGGAAAGCCATCACTAAGTCCAAGCCATACGCAAGGGGAAATCCGACGTGTGGCTTATGTACTGACAAACGAATAACTATTCTAAAGAGATTACGCAATAGTGATTTCCTAAACAGAAGAAATGAATTTTTCACACGTTGTCCACACGTCACCAAACACCTATTGCATAACTACAATGCTCCGGACTGATTTCTTGTAATTTTATTTTCAGCTAAAAAATTTCGGACTTTCGCAGTTATCTCCCTTACACTCCTCGCACGCATTCTAGTATTGCCTGTGTGAGGTGACCGGGTTTCTACGCATGCGCGTTCGTACGGTTGTCCTTCCTGTTCCTATAACCATGTCCAATACGAGCTGAGGATCCGGTAAGGTGAAACAATTGTTCTCGGTATGGTGACTTAACTGTTGTGTAACCACTTCTCTCTCTCTCTCTCTCTCTCTCTCTCTCTCTCTCTCTCTCTCTCTCTCTCTCTCTCTCTCTCTCTCTCTCTCTAATATATATATATATATATATATATATATATAACATTGATGCAATTCCATTCAAGAACTCAACGTACTTTATCCGCATAGGGATGACGGAGTATTTATAGAATAATGAAATACAAAGTAGTTCAGATGTTAACATTCCTTTATTGATAGTCCGTTATATATATTTCAATGACAGCAGAGGCGACGTAATTCCGTGTTAAATCCAATGCCATGATTTAATCAGACAGCTTCTTGCATAATAAGGTTACTTTTATTAGGCAATCCAAGTGCGAAGTGACAAGAGAACGGACGAACACGATGTTTTTGAAGCGATCGCCCGTTTCCCTATGAGCTTCAATCATCTACCGCTGTGCGCAGGCGTAAAAGAAAACCACAGCAGCCCAGTTCTATGTAGTTTCCTTTCTTCATTCTTGAAGGGTCAGAGAGTTCATGCTAGCCATCTCTATTGGTGTTGCAGGCTATTTGGGACGTGTGGTAGTGGATGGTTATGATTATTAACAAGTTTCATATTAACCTCCTAGTTCAGTTTGGACAATATAACTCGTAAATTTGCCGGTTACATATTTATTTGTATTGTCTTTCTCTCTCTCGTCTTTCCTCCTACCCTCCTTTCCATCTGTCCTCCTTCCTCTGTTTCTCTCTATATCTTTATTATTAATATTAATATTGATGTGGTAATTTGAATTTGTAAATTTACCGTTACGCATATTTATTTTATTTTCTCTTGGTCTCTGACGAAATGATAGAGATAATTTGTATTTTAAATTGAGTGCCACTACCTTCTGTGTTTAGCAATTTTTAGACAACTCTATCATAGAAACAATTGTTAGACTGTAAATAAATTTCCTTGTTTGTACTGTCGACCATGTTATTCTTCAATTTTTCAATTTTATTACTCCAAGATATACTTACACAGGAATACAAGTGAAGTCATAAACTCGTGATCCACGTAAACCTCTTGTTGAGTCTTACAACGCCGTACGCTTAAACTATTCATGATAAGAAGGTTTCACAACCTCTAATCGGATTGCCTTTAACGATATCTTGTTTTATATATATATATATATATATATATATATATATATATATATATACGAGAGTGTTGAAGTTTGCTTGAAGCATTATGGAATAATAAAAATGGTCATTTTGGAAGCCTCAACAATGCAGATGGGTAAATCTCCAGGTAATCGAATCAGGTGGTAATGAGAGAGAAATGTAAGCGGAAGTATAGAAAGAGACGTAGAGAGCGTAAGGAACATCCACAGTTGATGGATGCCAAATCCGAAAATATAGGGACTATTATATCACTTCCAAGGTAACTCTATCTCGTGCTATTATTATTTTTTACCGGTAGAGGGTCTGACGCCATGCTTTGCAACAAAGAATTAGGGCCCTTTATGAGTTCAAATCCCGCCAAGGTTAACTTTGTCTTTCATCCTTACGGAATCGATGAAATAAAGTACCAGTAATACACTGAGTATAATTGCTGGCCTTGTGCCAAAAGTAGACACAATTATTTTTTACACTTTTCCTACGTTCCTTTACGCTCTCTACGTCCCTTTCTACACTCCCTCTTATATTTCTCTTTCATTACCACCTGATTCTGTTACCTGGAGATTTACCCATCTGCATTGTTGGGGCTTCCAAAACAACCATATATATATATATATATATAACGAAGGAAATGTGGTAAGGAACCAGGTGGACCATAACGCACCAAAGTACTCAATACTTGAGGTAGTAGAGTGGGTAATAGGAACCAGTAAGACCCCGACAGCTGAGCTCAAGCCGTTTCGACGGCTAATTCAATATATATATATATATATATATATATATATATATATATATATATATATATATATATGGTTGTTTTGGAATATATATATATGTGTGTGTGTGTGTGTGTGTGTGTGTGTGTGTCTGTGTGTGTGTGTGTGTGTGTATGCGTGCTTGTGAATGTATGCATGACAAATATCAACTATATAAACACAAGAGAAATCCACGATACAATAATGATGTATTAGTTCAACGCTTGATATGATTGGAAAGAAAATCCTTAACGTTTTGGACGTTAGTCTTTCGTCCGACGAGAGATAGAAAAAGATAGAATGAAAAAAAAGGATAGACAAGCGAGAGCAAAAAAAAAGGAAAGAACGTAGAAAAGAGAGGAGAGGAAACAGGTGTTGTTGTTAGTCGGCCATCATTCACACACACACACTCACACACACACATAGATAGACACATACACAAAGACACAGACAGACAGACAGACACACACACACACACATATATATATGTCTGTGTGTGTGTATGTGTGTGTATGTGTGTGTTTGTGTCTATGTACGTATGTGTGTTTGTTTGTGTTTATGTATATATGTGTGTTTGTGTATGTATATATATGTGTGTGTATGTGTGTGTATGTGTGTGTATACGTGTGTGTGTGTATGTGCGTGTGTATGTGTGTGTGCATGTTTGTATACGTGTGTGTGTGTGTGTATGTGTGTGTGTATGTGTGTGTGTGTGTGTGTAGTCTGAGATGTGGAAACGTAGTGGCACTTGATATATATATTTATATAATTTTTTTTTTTCTGGGGTTCAAAAATTCCACTTAAGTGATTGTATTGGAGTTATCGTCCTTGGTTGTTGTTTTCAGATTGTAAACATCACTAGAGGGAGTTTTTATAATCAACTTTTATACTCAACATTGCTGTAAGGAATCTGATTTAAGAAATACATGACGTATATCCGTTCAGAAATAAAAACAAAAATAAGTTATTTGTGTATTTTGTTGGACTGTTGTGGTGTTTGTTAACCCTTTTACATTTAAACCGGCAGTTCCGGCCAGAATTTTCTTGCCCCTTTCTGTTCAAACCGGCTATTACCAGCCATTCATACTTACGTTAAATTATGGTTCTCGAAATAAATAACATCAAAATCTCATAGAGTCGATATTATGTGAGGTATTATATGAGGTAAAGCCTTTACCATGAAAATACAATAGTAAATATAGTGAATAATGTGAATTATAAAGGGTTAAGGCGTGCGGTTTAATTGTTGCAGTGTTCGGTTCATGAGTTCGATTCCCGGCATCGTTTGGAGTCCTTAAGCAAGACACTGTATTTCACGTTCCTCCAGCCCTCTTATTTCGTAAAAAAAAAAAAAAAATTGTAACTGTAATTCAAAAAGCCAACCTTTTCAGGCTCTGAATCTCCCTACGAACTACGTTAACAAAGTACACATATATGTCTGTGGAATACTCATCCACTTGCACCTTATTTACACATGAACAGGATGTTCTATTTATTATTATTATTATTATTATTATTATTATTATTATTATTATTATTATTATTATTATTATGGTCACGAAAACCGGACACCGAGCAATCTGCAAGGCAGCCGAAGAATTTTTCGAAACCCAACAGCACTGTACGGTCACGTACCGTACAGTAAGCACAAAATCACGTAGGGTTGAAAGAGCCACAGAGGTTCAAATACAAAAAGCCTTAGGGTCTGTGTGGCAGCGGAAAACACATATCACCCGAGGCAAGAAATATGCCACCGTGGACGTGCTTTTTGCCACACCCCAGGAGGCAAAGGTTCAATCCTTAGTAACCCTAAGGAGCGAGGAAATGGTGTTGGTGCCCTCCTACTGCGGGCAAAAAATTGTGAGGGTCAAACTAACCCAAGTACCCCCCGGGATGGCTCCTTTTTGGCTGGCTGCGTCTGTTCTCGTCGGAATCGAGGACAAAAAAACCGTACTGCAAGTACAGAAAAAAATACGAGAAGATTGTGTCGGCGCCTCCATTGAGATGTTAATTCAAACCAACCAGGAGTGTATCGAAGCTATCCCGGATGTGATAGACTTCGATAACGGCACTCAACTTCCCATAAGTGTTGAGGGCAAACGCCCGAAATGCTTTCGCTGTGGGTCGAAGACTCACCCCAGGGTTTTCTGCAAAAAGAAGATCCTGAGAAAGGAGAACCCCCCCTCCTTCCGGAACCGGCTCCCCTGCTACCAGCAACAGGACAGGCGGCAACCAGGAATGATAGGTCCGTGGCACCCATAGCCACGCCACGGAAATCAAGAACAGCAGCAGCAGTGGAAGTATTAACAACAACAACAGTAATACCAACTGCAGCTGCAACAGAGACTACACTGCAAACATCACCAACAACAAAAAGTGAAAGAGTGGAGCTGGTACCCCTCCCCGACCTCACAGAACCACCGCCAACAACAACAACACCTTCAACAACACCACCACAAGCACCAACATCGCAAACACAACAACAAAACACACACACCCAGCAACAACGACAAGAAAATAACAGAACCACACGCCACCCCCAGAAAAAAAATACACAGCAATAAATACACACAACAAGAAACTAATGACTGACATAACTGAACACAGACATTTCACAGCACGACTACATAATACCAGCACCAATCAAAACTCCTACGAACATAAGACTGGTAAGAATATCACAGAAACAATACTCAAAATTAAAATGAAATTCCCCAACGCAGTTGGTGATTTCAGAGACCTAGGAGGGACACTCAACCGGAGAGTATACTCGGATATACTCACAGAAGAGCCGACGACCAGCTGAAGGGTCGATTCAACGGCATTCAACAGCGACATCCCCTCAGTTGTGAGGGTGAACGGTCACCTGTCGTAGCCGTTCAGCATCATGCACTCGATTCGCCAGGGTTGTCCCCTCTCGTCCCTCTTGTACGTATTGGCTCTCGAGCCGCTACTGCTCAAACTGGGGGCGATGAGGGGCATCCCACGCGAACTAGGATGCGGGAAATGCGATTCGGCTTACGCCGACGACGTCACCGTGCTGGTGTCGAGCACCAGACACGTCCAGAACTCGACACCGATTTCAAAGAATACGAAGCGGTGACAGGAGCAAAGATAAACCAGGAAAAGTCGGTGGGCTTTCAGCTCGGCACCTGGAGAGGCAAGTCCATGCCGTCCGACAGCGTCGTAGGGGCGTTGGACGGACGGACCGGTTAAATTGCTCGGGATCTGGTTCGGACCGGCATTCCAGATGGAGAAAAACTGGGGCGAGGTGACGAGCAAGGTGGCCTTCCTCACCCAAAAATGGGCCGCGAGGAAACTGTCCCTGAAAGGCCAGACGAAGGTGGCGAATGCGTACATCGCATGCGTCATCTGCTACCGCCTCGCCGTCGTCCCTTGCCCCTGCCGAACTCTCACCAAAATGGAGCGCCTCCTCTTCCGCTTTTTGTGGAAGGGACGCGCTCCCATGGTCAGACAATCCATCTGCTGTCAACACCCGTTGTGTGGAGGACTGGGCATGCCATGGCTGATTATGCGCAAACATGCGCTGAGGCTGCGAGATCTCTGGTGCTTCCTTGACGGTGAACAGGTGTGGTCGCCGTTCGCCAGGCACGTTTTCCCACAGTTCATCTCCTTGACGGAGCTGCAGTCATGGGTCAGGAAAAGACCGAGGGATAGCGCTTGGAAACTGGATGTCTCCAGGCGCTCACTGCCCTCTGCCAGCTGGGCACCAGTATCGGCGGAACATCCACCTCGGCGTTCTATAGAGGACTAGTGGAGGGGAAGAGTGACGACGTTCTCGGAGAGATCCTGGGCGTCCAAGAAAATCAGCTGTTTGCTCTCTTCCGGAGAACTTTCAGCCCAGGGCCTATGGATAACTTCCAGAAATCCCTTGCCTGGCAGTGCTACCGGGGAGTGTTGCTGGTTAGAGATAAGCTCTACAGGCACGGAAGTGTCGTCAGCCGAGCCTGTCCGAGATGCGCGCAGAGTGACGAATCTGGCGTGCACGCACTCGTTCAGTGCCCGAGTATTGCTGACTTGTGGAGCTATGTCGAACAGTTGCTGTCGCGTGTATGACTGATCCGGTTATCGACTGAGTCCATTGTGCAGATGGTCTCGCCGTCTTCCTTCGAGGAGGAAGGGCAGGCGGTTTTCATCTGCCTGGTGGCCATGACGAAAGAGATTGTGTGGTGGACAAGGTTGAAAGGGTTAAAGACAGACACTTTCGTCTTCGGCGAATCCCTGATTAACTTTTTCAAGTTTCAGACTGAAGAGGAAAATCAGGGTGGAGAGGCAAGTGCTGCCTTCTAGCAAGTTTGTTGAAAGGTGGGTGAATGTAGCGAGAATGGTCCGAGTGAACGGACGCTCTGAATATACGTCTGTAGTTTGAGAAATGGAAAAATTGAGAGAGGGCGCTTGCCCTGGTGGTCAGTGTGGCCGTGGTCTTTTGTGTGGTTTTCGCCACGAGTCACCCTCGGAGGTTTCCCCCATATTGGGGAATTTTTCATTGTTTCAATTTTCATTTTTATTGTTTATATATATATATGTTTCTATGTCTTTTTTTTCTTTTCTTATATAAATAATGTTTCATTGTTTATATATAAATATGTGTTTCCATGTCTTTTTTTTTCTTTTCTTATATAAATAATAAAAATATTTACACGCACAAAACCCATATCGTACCGTCCTGTGCCGTCTGTAATGTTTTTCTTGATGTCAGCCCTTGTGCCCGATCCTTGACGGAGCTGCAGTCCTGGGTCAGAAAAAGACCGAGAGATAGCGCTTGGAAACTGGAATGTCTCCAGGCGCTCACTGCCCTCTGCAAGCTGGGCACCAGTATCGGTGGAACATCCACCTCGGCGTTCTATAGAGAACTAGTGGAGGGTAAGAGCGACGACGTTCTCGGAGAGAACCTGGGCTTCGAAGAAGATCAGCTGTTTGCTCTCTTCCGGAGAACTTTCAGCCCAGGGCCTATGGATAACTTCCCAAAATCCCTGGCCTGGCAGTGCTACCGGGGAGCGCTGCCTGTTCGAGATAAGCTCTACAAGCACGGAAGTGCCGTCAGCCGAGCCTGTCCGAGATGCTCGCAGAGCGACGAAACCGTCGTGCACGCACTCGTTCAGTGCCCGAGCATTGTTGACTTGTGGAGCCATGTCGAACAGTTGCTGTCGCGTGTAGGACTGATCCGGTTATCGACTGAGTCCATTGTGCAGATGGTTTCGCCGTCTTCCTTCGAGGAGGAAGGGCAGGCGGTTTTCATCTGCCTGGTAGCCATGGCGAAAGAGATTATGTGGTGGACAAGTTTGAAAGGGTTAAAGACAGACACTTTCCTCTTCAGCGAATCCCTGTTTAACTTTTTCAAGTTTCACTTGAAGAGAAAAATCAGGGTGGAGAGGCAAGTGCTGCCTTCTAGCAAGTTTGTTGAAAGGTGGGTGAATGTAGCGAGAATGGTCCGAGTGAACGGGACCGCTCTGAATATACGTCTCTAGTTTGAGAAATGGAAAAATTGAGAGAGGGCGCTTGCCCTGGTGGCCAGGGTGGCCGTGGTCTTTTGTGTGGTTTTCGCCACGAGTAACCCTCGGAGGTTTCCCCCCTATTGGGGAATTTTTCATTGTTTCAATTTTCATTTTTATTGTTTATATATATATATGTTTCTATGTCTTTTTTTTCTTTTCTTATATAAATAATAAAAAATATTTACACGCACAAAACCCACATCGTACCGTCCTGTACAGTCCTGAGCCGTCTGTAATGTTTTTCTTGATGTCAGCCCTTGTGGCCAATAAAGAAATCATTATTATTATTGTTATTATTATTATTATTATTATTATTATTACAGCTGCATTTATCTTGCTTTATGTTCATACGAGTTATCACCAAGTCACAACCAGTGACCTCAAGAGACAACAAGGTCCACCATATTCAAGAAAGAACATACATACTCACACATGCATCTTTAGTGTTTAGACTTGTGATGTACTTATATTGACAGGATCTTCCTTAGTATATGGGCAGTTCCCATTAGTACTATCTTTTGTATTTCTCCTATACGCGGGTTTCCTGGGATTTGCGATAAGTAATCATTAGACCCCTTAGGTATCATTCCTAGAGCGCCTACAACCACTGGTATTGTTTTAGTTCTCAATTTCCACATTTTTCCAATTTCTATCTCCAGGTCCTTATACTTGCTCAATTTTTCAAATGTTTTTATAGATACATTCTTGTCTATTGGAACAGACATATCAATTAGCAGGCATACCCTCTTTTTAAAGTCCTTCAATATTATATCAGGTCTATTTGCATCTATTTTTCTGTCTGATTGGATGCTAAAGTTCCACAAGATTGAGATGTGATCTTTTTCAAGTATGGGAGGTGGTTGATGCTCCCACCAATTCTTTTGATGGGGCAGGTCAAAATGCTTACACATTATCCAATGTATGTATTGTGCAGCTCTGTCATGCCTGTTTAGGTATTCGGTTGGAGCTATAGGACTGCACATTGAAATTATATGGTCAATGGTCTCTGGTTGTTTTTTACATACACGGCCTAATGGGCTGCATCCATTTTTTATTATGTTGGCTTGGTAATATTTTGTTTCAAACACTGATCTTGTGCTGATATAATCAGTCCTTCAGTCTCCGATTTCAGTCCAGATGATGCCAACCACTGATGGGTTAAAGTTTTGTCAACATCAGGATTGTTAGCTCGTTCTGGGTATTTTCCATACAGAGGCTTTTCTTGCCATTTCTTAGCCAGTTTCTGTAGCAGTTCTTTCTTTGCAGTTACTTTTTCTATGTTTTCCATTTCAGCAGTAAATGGGACTTCTGAAATGTGTAGTCCATTACTGTATCTTTGTGCATCTTTTGTAATGGAGTATGATCTTTTGATGCTTTCGTGTTTCAAAACGAGTTTGATCATCCAATCATGTGATTCCCTTAGATATGTAGATAATCCAATTGTTGCAGTTTTCAACGCAATGTCTAACTGGAATAACCCACGTCCTCCTTCTTTCCTAGGGAGATATATTCTATCTGTATTTGCCTTAGGGTGATATATTCTGTGCATGGTTAAGAATTTTCGAATTTTTGTATCGAGCCTACGGATCTCTGTACTTGACCAGTTGATGACATTGTAACTGTAGGTTACTACTGGTATGGCAAGCGTGTTTATGGCATCGATCCTATTCCTTGCATTCAATTCCGTTCTTAAGATTGCTCTTACTCTGCGGTAACATTCCTTCCTTATCCTTTCCCTCATTGTCGAGTGCTTGATTCCGTCTCCTTCACAAACACCTAGATATTTGTAAGTTTCCTCTTGTTCAAGTTCTCTTATCACATTCCCTCGTTCAAGATTAATGTCTGAACTTTTCAGCAGCTTTCCTCTGGTGAACGTTGCTTTGGCGCATTTATCTAGTCCAAACTCCATTTTAATGTCATCACTGAACTGCTCCACAGTGGATAATAGCCCTTGCAATTGTTCATCCTTTTTTTGCAAATAGTTTCAGGTCATCCATGTAGAACAAGTGATTAATGGTTTTGTCATAGACTTTATATCCATGTTTTGTTTCATTGAGCATTTTACTTAATGGTATAAGTGCGATGCAGAATAAAAGCGGTGATAAAGAGTCACCCTGAAAAATTCCACAATTAATATTAACTTCTCCAGCTTCCAGTGATTTTGTTTCACTATTCAAAAGGAGTGTCGTTTTCCATGTCTTCATACCGAATGACAAAAACCTCCTGACAACGGGGGATGTTTTGAAAATCTCTAAACATTTTTCAATCCAACTGTGTGGCAAACTATCGAATGCTTTTTTATAATCTATCCAAGCAATTGATAGATTTTTGTGTCTATTACGACAATCTTCCAGTATCATTTTGTTAACCAAAAGCTGATCCTTACAGCCATATGAGCCTCGTTTACACCCTTTCTGCTCAATGGGAAATAGGTCATTTGTTATCAGGTGGTCATATGTATATTCAGTTAGGACTGATGTTAAAATTTTATACATTGTGGTCAAGCAAGTTATCGTTCTGTAATTTTTGGGATTGTTTGTCTCATCATTCTTCGGAAGCAGGAATGTAATGCCGTTAACTAGCCATGGTGGTATCTTTTCTGGCTTATTTCATTGTAAAGTTGGGCTAACAGCTCATGAGACTCTGTGAAGGCATTTATCCAAAAATTTGGTATTTTGTCTTTTCCTGGGGATTTCCATTTGCTGGTTTTTCTTAGAGCCAAACGCAACTGTTCAACTGTTATATTTTCCCATATTTGTTCCTCAAGGTGAGCTGTATCTTTCATTTGTCTGTCTATCCATGGGGCATGTATATTATGAACTTATTATTATTATTATTATTATTATTATTGTTGTTATTCCTTGAATCTCAGTCATTGATGTTGGTTAACTGGAAAGTCCGTTGGAATGAATATCAAGCCACTACCTGCAGCCTCAGATATTCAGGACGTATCGGAGGGTTCTTGCTGTTCCAAGCAAGCATGCCTTTTGAAGCGTTCCAAAAAGCGTGAAGGGGCCGATTTTCTTTAACCATCCCTGGAAACTTTTGGAGATAGTCCCCAGTGCGCCTATGACAATCGGGATCACTTTGACTTCATGGCAGTTCCAAATCCTTTTCACCTCCCACTTTAGGTCCTGGTATCGGTTAATTTTCTCCCTCTCCTTCTCTTGCACTCTCGTGTCGAAAGGGCAGGCCACATCCACAATCAGACATGATCTTTTTTCTTTGTCCACAACCACCAGGTCAGGTCTATTGTGTTCCAGTTTTTTGTCCGTCTGTATCCTAAAATCCCACAGCACCTTCACCTGATTGTTCTCCATCACCGCCTCTGGCCTATGCTCATACCATTTCTCAGAATGTGGTAAATTGTTTACTTTGCACAGGTGCCAGTGGATCACCCTGCCCATCTTATTATTATTATTATTATTATTATTATTATGGCCGCACATGTGTGAAGACAGACAAGTCTGCGGGGAAAAGGTTCGTAGCTTTAAGCTGTTTTAAAGTGTCTTTTTTTTGTATTTTCTTGTCATTAACGAAACTTAAGGTACACATCTTGATTTAAAGAGAGGGATACCTCTCAATATTCGGGCTTTAAGCCCGAATATTCAGATTTATTTTTTAAAATCTTCGATAAAAATCGCTGCTCCACCAAAAGAAAATTATGGAAATTTTCGACCTTGAAACGGTAAACAACGTTCAGGTCAAAAGTTTAAAGGCAGCCACTGCAGATTTCACCATGACTACGACGGCTACAGTCATGCCTGTCATCCACTCTACTGAATGTGAAGGCAAAACTAAAAAGCTACCATTACAACCTTCTGCCATAGCAGCAGTATCATCTGAAAACGACATCACCACCACCGCCACCACCACCACCACCACCACAACAACAACTCAGAGCAATAACGACAAAAACACCGACAGCTTCAATGTAAACAAGGATGGCGGTGGCAACAGCAAGAATGACAACAACAACAATAAGAGCATCAGAAACACCACATTTGCTGCAGCAGCAGCAGCAAAAACAAAGCGCTTATTGAATATCGATATTGATATTAGCGATAAAGACGAACAGTTGGCCAAAGCGTGGAGGCTAATTAAACGGGAGAAGTCCTGGGCAAACCTGGCCATCCCGGACGGGGCAATAGCGGCCATGCAAAGGAGGATGGTGTTCTTTCCATGCATTTCGGTGCAGACACGAAAAGTGGAACTTGCGAGCCAAGCAGAGGTAGAGGCTGCTTTGGAGTACATCGGAAGTAACATAGAGTACAAAGCAAGAGGCAAACAGTTCGGTACCATCTCGGTACTGTTCAAATCCGAGGCCCTCGCTATTAAGCACTCGGTGACCCCTGCAGAACGGAACGCATTATCATGCATCCGTCCTATATGGGTAAAAGGACAGTGAAGGTACGCATTCCCAGCATCCCACCAGGAATGAACATATGGTGGCTGCTGGGATGCGTAATCGAGGAGGGGACAGACACCACCCTCCTGAACATCAAAAGGACAGAGAGAGAAGACTGGTCCGGAATGGATTTGGAGATTCTTCTCCAAATGAAACCGGAGGATATAAATAACATCCCAGATTTTGCCCGCCTGCAGGACGGGACAACAATCCAACTAATGATTGACGGAAGAAGGCCACGTTGCTTCGTTTGCGGGGAAGCCACGCATCTTCAAGCCTTCTGCCCTCAGCGCAAAAATGCAGGGGGTCGCAAACCTCCTTTGTTGCCAACGCCAGTGTCAGCACGGAAAGCTGCACCACCACCACCACCAAAAACAACATCAACAAAAACACGGACACCAACATCAAAAGCAGCCGGATCACCACCAACACCAAAACCAATCCAAGGAGAAAACGAGGAAAGCTCTCCCACTCCCCCCCCCCCCCCCCAACTATATACATAGACAAAAAAAAAATAAACGCACACACAGACACAGAGACACTCACAGACACAGACCCTTTGTCTTCCAGCAGCGAAGATGAAGGAAAACCCAAAAGTGCAAAAAAAACAGAAAACTCACAAAAAAAAAAAAAGCCCCAACAAAACACAAAAACACACACAACAAAAAATACAGACACCACTAACGCAGACACTTCCCCAATAACATCAGCACCATCAGCAACATCGACACCACCTCCACAATCCCCGAAACGCAAACAACCTAAACAAACAAGTACAAATAAACACACAAATACCTGAAATTGCAGACACCACACCTACAACAAACATAGACATACCCGAAACAACACCACCAAAACCATCGCCACCACCTTCACCAAAACGAAAACAAATAAAACCACACCAACAAAATGTTAAAAACTTCGTGCTTGTCAGAAGGGCCAACGATAAACTGATGGCCCTCTTAGCGCGAAGCGAGGACATTCAAACAGAGGGGGAGATTTTTGAAATGAGCACATTTTGCGTGCCAGACGATTTGCTTCTGGTCCGAATGTCACTCAATTCCTTCAAAGAAATTCGAGAGAGCTTTCCTCAAGACGTGGGAAACCCGAATGTGAAACCCACATCAAGACTTTTAAAGGGGTTCCCAAAAGAAACCCCACCAACCATGGAGGTCGAACCACCCGACCTTCACAAGACCCGGGAGGTAAGTAAACCTTCCCTCTCTCTCTCTCTCTTAGCTTACCAATATGGCCATATTAAGAGTAGGAAGTTTAAATGTTCGCGGCCTGGGGTCACCCTGGAAGCAGGGTCGCCTGATCAACGACCTCCGGTCGCTGGAAATGGATGTGATTGCCGTAAGCGAGACCAGAATTTCCGACACGCGTGCACTAGCCCCCATTTTCGACGACTATCAGATCTTCGCATCTGTTAGCAGGCCGGGAATGGGGGTGGGGTGGCAGTGCTGTTTAGGAAAGGACTGGATCTCGAGGTAAGGTCGATCTTCCGGGACCCGGACGGTAAGTTGGTGGTCTTGGATGTGAGCAGTAGCGAAGGTGGTGCCTTTAGACTGCTGGCCGTCTACGCCCCTACAGGGGCCGGACGACCTGACTTCTTTAGGCGCCTGGAGACCTTTCTGGGTACGTCTCGCCCTTTACTGTTAGCGGGGGACTGGAATGGCATCTTAGACGCACGCTAGGATTGTGTGGGAGTAGCCGATAGGAGCGGGGGGTGCAAAAGCCTCAAGCACCTACTCAGCCAGTTCCAACTGTTTGACAGGTATCGACTAGACCACCCCAATGTGCCAGTATGGACATGGACCAACCGAATGGGGTCATCTAGATCGTATATAGACAGAATCTTCATTAGGAAAATAGATAGCAATAGTGTGGGCTGTCCGCTTTTTAAAACGGTCGCCTATTCAGATCACAAATTTGTGATCTGTACGGTCGACCTAAATAAAACGCGTAGGTTAGGACCGGGTTACTGGAAGCTGAACATGTCATTTCCGGCACGTAAGGCTTACAGGGACCGAGTCAATAAGTTAGTTAAGCAAAAGTTGACAGGGGGGATCATCAACAACAGATGGTGGGGGGCTCTCAAAAGAGAGATTAGAGTAACTTCGATAGAGTTCAGCAAAGAACTAGCGTTAGAGAAAAATAGAAAGGAGGGGGAGCTGGTAGATAAGTTAGACGAGGCTATTTGTAGTGGCATCGCAACTGACGTGCTAGCGGCGAGAATGGCATTAGACCATTTCTTCAATGCCAAACACGAAGGTTGCATTGTCAGAGCTAAGGCGCGTGCGCTGAGAAACGAGGGAACTAAAGCTGTTCGATGGGCCCGCGTGGCGGAGGCGCAGCGTGGTAATAAAACCACAATTCGGTCTTTGGCGGACCGAGACGGACACGAGATAAGCGATTCCAAGCGGATGTGTGAGGCCTTTCGCCAGCACTTTGCTCGGTTGTTCGGGGAGAGTGGCGAGTCAGAGAGAGTAGCGGATTTTAGTCCCTACCTTGACGGCTTGCCGCGCATCTCGACGGTCGACGCTGAGCGCTGCGAAAGGCCGATTACTTCAGCCGAAATTCAGGACGCCCTTGTCGGCTGCATGAGGCGCAAGTCACCCGGTTTGGATGGCCTGCCCTACGAGCTTTACGTAAATATGCCAGACTTATTCTCCGAACTCCTCGAAGCACTCTACTGTAACTGGCAGCAGAATGGCAGTATTCCCAGTTCTGTGAGCAGGGAAGTGGTGACGCTGATAAGGAAAGACGAGAACAAGAGGGATACATTAGACAACTTCAGGCCCATAACTCTGCTCAACACAGAGTTTAAGATTTTGGCCAAGGTGTTAGCAAAGAGATTGGCGCTTGTCGTCGAGGATTTGGTTGGGGAGGCGCAAACTTGCGCAATCCCAGCCAGGTCCATACACGACAATCTCCACCTCATGCGATACATCATAGAGAGGGTAGGTGTAAACCTGGCTTGGGGGGGGGGGGGGCACTGATCAATTTAGATCAATCGAAAGCATTCGATAGGGTCGACCATCGGTATCTGGAGTTTGTCCTCAAAGCAGCTGGCTTCGGCCCTGTCTTTAGAAGCTGGATCGTTGCAATGCACAGCGGCACACGCTCGGTGGTCAAGGTTAATGGCCATCTCTCGGAACCATTTCGGCTCTCCCGATCGGTCCGTCAAGGGTGCCCTCTCTCTTCCCTTCTGTACGTATTGACTCTCGAGCCTTTACTGCGGAAGCTGGAGCTGTTGCAGGGCATCCCGCTCGAACCGAGACGTGGAAAGGCGGTGTCGGCTTATGCGGACGACATCACCGTGATGGTGTCGAACACCTCAGAAATCGAGGTGGTCGGCACCTTATTGAAGGAATATGAAAGGTTGACAGGAGCCAAACTTAACCCGGAAAAGTCGGTGGGCTTGCAGCTCGGAACCTGGAGAGGCAAGCCCATGCCGTCCAACAGCGTCGTGGGGCGCTGGACGGACGGACCAGTAAAGTTGCTCGGGGTTTGGTTCGGACCAGACCTCCAGGTGGAAAAGAATTGGTACGAGGTAACGAGCAGAGTAGCCAGTCTCACCCAAAAATGGGCTGGGAGGAAGCTATCACTGAAAGGTCGCGCGGAGGTGGCGAATGCGTACATCGCGTCCGTCATCTATTACCGCCTAACCGTCGTGCCTTTCCCCCGTCCGCGCCTCGTCAAGTTGGAACGGCTCCTCTTCAAATTCTTGTGGAGGGGACAAGTTCCGTTGGTGAGGCGGTCCATCTGCTGCCAGCACCCTCTGCGCGGAGGGCTGGGCATGCCGTGGCTAATGATGCGCAGACATGCGTTGAGGCTGCGACATCTCCAGCCTTAATGGTGAACAGGTGTGGTCGCCGTTTATCAGACGGGCCTTTCCGCAGCTCATTTCTTTGACTGAGCTGCAATCCTGGGTCAAGAAGAGACCGAGACTGGGTGACTGGCACCTGGAATGTTGCCAGGCACTCACTGCCCTCTACCAAGCGGGCAATGCGATCAGTGGAACTTCCACTCTCGAGTTCTATAGAGGATTAGTGGTGGGCAAGTGCGATGACGCACTCGGAGAAGCTTTGGGCCTCGACGAAGTCGAACTGACCAGTCTGTACCGGAGGACTTTTGAGCCGGGGACGATGGACAATTTACAGAAATCCCTCGCTTGGCAGTGCTACCGGGGGGCACTGCCGGTTCGGGATAAACTCTACAGGCACGGAAGTGCTGTCAGATGGACCTGCCCGAGATGCGCGCAGAGCGACGAAACCGTTCTGCACGCATTTGTCCAATGTCCGTGCATTACTGACTTGTGGAGTTATGTCGAACAGCTACTGTCGCGTGTGGAACGAATCCGGGTATCGGCCGAGTCCATAGTGAAGATCGAGCCGCCACCTTCCTTAGGTCAGGAAGAGCAGGACATTTTCCTCTGTCTGGTGGCAGTTGCGAAAGAGATTATATGGTGGACCAGGTTGAAAGGCCTGAAGACAGACACTTTTCTCTTCGGCCAATCCCTCATCAACTTCTTCAAGTTTCACCTGGAAAGGAAGGTGAGGGTGGAGAGAGAAGTGCTGCCCCCCAGTACATTTGCTAAAAGGTGGGTGAATGTGGCGAGAATGGCTCCTGTGAATGGGCCTACTCTGACCATGCGCCTATAGGCTAGCTAACTTGAGGAGAGGGGTGCTCTCCTGGGTGCCCTAGAAGCGCAGGGTGGTTCAGGATTGATGGGGTACCCGAATCACCCCCGGGTCGTCCACCCCCTATCGGGGAATTTATTTTGTTATATTTTGCATAGTTTATTTTATATTTTTATATTTTCATTGTTAAATTAGTCTTGCCATTGTGCACTTTTACTCGACCTTATTGTAAACCCCCACTGTCCCTGTCTTTGTATTGTCCCCTACATGTCGGCCCTTGTGGCTAATAAATGAAATCATTATTATTATTATTATTATTATTATTATTATCTAATGCTATGGTTGACGGAGGCTCGGTTATGTAAGGTATTGTAAATTTTGACCGCTTTAACAATTGTAAATTTTTTAAAACTTTAACCAAATTGTAGACAAAAACACCCTCCTCCTCGTGAGAGGGGTCTTTCTGCCCGTTATTTGGCCCTTCGGGGTTAAATAACTGCTTATTGGGGTTTCGTACCCAATATTTATTTTAAACCAAAAAAAAACATGGCTACGAAAAAGAAATTTCATACGTCACTCCCACTCATTCCGTCTTCTTCTTCCTCAATGGTCAATACAGCAGAGAGAAGATTGTCTCTCTCCCTCCCTTCTCTAAATGTGTCTCTCTCCCTCCCTTCTCTTTCGCAAGCGACGCCAATAAAGAAAAATCTCGTAGAAAGCGTGCAACATTTCTCCACGACGACGACGACAACGACGAAAAAGGTGTGCGGGAAATACGAAAACCCATTTCATTCATCTGACGTCATGAATAATAGCAGTAGCAGCCGTAATAACAGCAGCAGCAGCAACAGTGACAAGGATAACAACAGTAGCAGCCGCAACAGCATCAGCAGCAGCATAAACAACAACAGCATTAGCAGCAACAGCAACAACAGCAGCAGCAGCAGCAACAACAACAACAACCACAGCAACAGCGGCGGCGGCAGTAATCGTAGTACCTGCTGCAACAACAAAAGTAACAGCAGCTCTGACGATAACAACAGCAGCAAAGAAAAACCAATCTCGTTTGCAGGTATCGCAAAGAACCTGGAAACCATCCTCATAACAAATGAGGAATTACAGGAAGCGAAGAAGATGGTGACGAAAACCGGACTCTGAGCAATCTGCAAGGCAGCCGAAACATTTTTCGAAACCCAACAGCTCTGTACGGTCACGTACCGTACAGTAAGCACAAAATCCCGTAGGGTTGAAAGAGCCACAGAGGCTCAAATACAAAAAGCCTTAGGGTCTGTGCGGGAGCGGAAAACGCATATCACCCGAGGCAAGAAATATGCCACCGTAGACGTGATTTTTGCCACACCCCAGGAGGCAAAGGCTCAATCCTTAGTGACCCTAAGGAGTGAGGAAATGGTGTTGGTGCCCTCCTACTGCGGGCAAAAAATTGTGAGGGTCAAACTGCCCCCCCCCCCCCGATGGCCCCTTCTTGGCTGGCCGCGTCTGTCCTCGTCGGAATCGAGGACAAAACAACTGTACTGCAAGTACAGAAAAAAGTAAGAGAAGATTGGGTCGGCACCTCCATTGAGATGTTAATCCAAACCAACCAGGAGTGCATCGAAGCTATCCCGGATGTGATAGACTTCGATAACGGCACTCAACTGCCCATAAGTGTTGAGTGCAAACGCCCGAAATGCTTTCGCTGTGGATCGAAGACTCACCTCAGGGTCTTCTGCAACGAAAAGACCCTGAGAAAGGAGAAAACCCCCTCCTTCCGAAACCGGCTCCACGGCTATCAGCAACAGGACAAGCGGCAACCAGGAACGATAGGTCCGTGACACCCATACCCACGCCACGGAAATCAAGAACAGCAGCAGCAGTGGAAGTATTAACAACAACAACAACAGTAATACCAAATGCAGCTGCAACAGAGACTCCACTGCAAACATCACCAACAACAACAAGTGAAAGAGTGGAGCTGGTACCCCTCCCCGACCTCACAGAATCAGACATGGAGTGTGAGGTGGGTAAGGGATGGCAAAAGGTCGTAAGCAGGCACAAACGCAGAAGCAGCGCATCGTCGCCTTCGAAAAAGGGAGGAAAGAAATGAAAAAAGGGTAAAGGGCAAAGAGACTCACAGCAGCAACACCACCAACATCATCACCACCGCCAACAACAACAACACCTTCAACACCACCACCACAAGCACTAACATCGCAAACACAACAACAAAACACACACACCCAGCAACAACGACAAGAAAATAGCAGAACCACACCCCACCCCCAGAAAAACAAATGCACGGTAATAAATACACACAACAAGAAACTAATGACTTACATAATTGAACACACAGACATTTCACAACAGGACTACATAATACTAGCACCAATCAAAACGCCAACGAACATAAGACTGGTAAAAATAGCACAGAAACAATACACAAACATTAAAACGAAATTCCCCAACGCAGTTGGTGATTTCAGAGACCTAGGAGGGACTCTCAACCGGAGAGTATATTCGGATATACTCACAGAAGAGCCGACGACCAGACGAAGGGACGATTCAACGGTCCCTCCACCAGACGATCAAGTGAAAAGGGATGGTGAAACCATCCTTCCTCTACGAAAAGTACGGTAAGTGGTCTTTCCTATCTTTTCCACTCCATTTTAAACATGACCTCACTCAGAATAGGCAGCATAAATGCGCGTGGCTTGGGGTCGTCATGGAAGCAGAGTCACCTGCTCAACAACCTCAGGTCACTAAACATAGATGTAGTGGCCATCAGCGAGACCAGAATCTCCGAAGCAGGGGCTTTCGCACCGATCTTCGGCGGCTACGTGTGGACGCATCTCCCAGCCGTCCTGGATCGGTGGGAGGAGTTGCTGTGCTTTTTCGGAGAGGTTTGGATCTCGCCATACGGGCCATCTTCCTGGACCCAGAGGGTAAGTTGGTGGTGCTGGACGTGACCAGCGGAGACGGGCAAGCTTTCAGGCTAGTGGCCGTCTATGCCCCGACAGGAGCAGGGCGGCCTGATTTCTTCCGGCGTCTGGAGACCTTTCTTGGAACGTCCCGCTCTTTAGTGTTAGTGGGCGACTGGAACGGGATCTTAGATGCACGCTGGGACTGTGTGGGATTAGCGGATAGGGGAGGAGGGTGCAAGAGCCTCACCAACCTGCTCAGGCGTTTTGAACTGTCTGATAGGTACCGATTGGATTTCCCGAATGTACCAATGTGGACTTGGACAAATCGCATAGGGTCATCCAGATCATATCTAGATAGAGTATTTTGTAGCGAAATAGATAGGTCTAGCATAGGCTGTCCACAATTCAAGATAGTCAGCTACACGGACCACACATTCGTGATCTGTGTGCTTGACTTAGATAGGCTTCATAGACGAGGACCCGGCTACTGGAAGCTAAACGCGTCCTTACCAGCGCGCAACGCCTACAGAGACCGGATTAGCGAACTAGCTAAGCGGGCGTTGACGGGGGCCATCGTCAACAAGAAGTGGTGATTTGCTCTGAAAAGAGCGATTAGAATAGAATCCATTAGGTTTAGTAAGGCTTTAGAAATAGAGAAAAATAGAGCAGAGGGAGAACTAGTTAGAAAATTAGACGAGGCGCTTAGCAAAGGCATCGCGACCGACGTGCTTGCGGCGAAATTGGCCCTTGACAAATTCTTCAATGCAAAGCACGAAGGCTGCGTTGTCAGAGCTAGGGTGCGTGCTCTCATACACGAGGGGACGAAAGCTGTTCAATAGGCCCGAGTGGCGGAGGCGCGTCGTGGCAACAAAGCCACGATCCGGTCTTTGGTGGACCACGACGGGCGCATGCTACTCGATCCCGAGCAAATGTGTGAAGCTTTTCAGCGACACTTCGCTCAGCTGTTCGGGGCAGCGGTGTGCCGGGTCGAGGGATGGACTTTAGTGTCTACCTCGACGGACTGCCGCGGTTCTCGGCCACTGAGGCGGAGTGTTGCGAAAAGCCGATAACAGCCGCTGAAGTACGGGAGGCAATGACTGGCTGCACAAGGGGTAAATCGCCTGGTTTGGATGGTCTGCCCTATGAACTTTACGTACAGATGCCAGACTTGTTCGGAGGCCTCTTGGCGGATGTCTACTGCAACTGGCAACAGAACGGGAGAATTCCCAGCTCTGTGAGCCGAGGAGCGGTAGCACTGCTGAGAAAGGATCCGAACAAGGGGGATAACATAGATAATTTCAGGCCCATAACTCTGCTAAACACAGAGTTCAAGATTTTGGCCAAGGTGCTAGCAAACGTGCGAGCCATTACTGCACAAACTGGAGACGTTCTGGGGGGTCCCGCGCGAACTAGGATGCGGAAGATCCGTGTCAGCATATGCGGACGATGTCACCGTAGTGGTGTCGAACGCCAAACACATCGAGGCGATCGGCACTACACTAAGAGAATACGAAGCGGTGACAGGAGCAATGATCAACCAGGAAAAGTCAGTGGGCCTGCACCTCGGCACCTGGAGAGAAAGGTCCATGCCGTCCAACAGCGTCGTCGGGCGCTGGATGGACGGACCAGTTAAATTGCTCGGCGTCTGGTTCGGTCCGGATCTCCAGACGGACAAAAACTAGGACGAGGTGACGAGCAGGGTGGCTTCTCTCACCCAGAAATGGGCCGAGAGGAAGCTATCCCTGAAAGGTCGAGCGGAGGTGGCTAACGCGTATATCGCGTCCGTCATCTACTTCCGCCTGACCGTCGTACCTTGTCCTAGCCCCGCCTGACTGCGCTGGAGCGTTTGCTCTTTCGCTTTTTGTGGAACGGACGCGCTCCGATGGTCAGGCGGTCCATCTGCTGTCAACACCCGCTACGTGGATGGCTGGGAATGCCGTGGCTGATGATGCGCAGACGGTGATCAGGTCTTTCCCCAGCTCGTCTCCTTGGCGGAGCTGCAGTCCTGGGTCAAGCGAAGACCGAGAGGGAACGCTTGGCGACTGGAATGTCTTCAGGTGCTCACAGCCCTCGACCAATCGGGCAATGTGATCAGTGGAAACTCCACCTTGGCGTTCGATAGAGGATTAGTGGAGGGGAAGAGCGACGACGTACTTGGGGAAACTTTAGGCGTCGACGAAAATCAACTAGCCAATCTCTTCAGAAGAACTTTCGGGTCGGGGCCTATGGACAACTTCCAGAAATCCCTGGCCTGGCAGTGCTACCGAGGAGCTTTGCCAGTTCGCGATAAACTTTACAGGCATGGAGGTGCCGTCACCGGGCATGTCCGAGATGCGCGCAGGGCGACGAAACCGTCCTGCACTCACTCGTCCAGTGTCCGAGCATTGCTGACTTGTGGGTTTATGTCGAACACCTGCTGTCGCGTGTAGGACGGATCGAGCTATCAGCTGAGTCCATCGTGAGGATTGCCCCGCCCTCTTCCTTTAGCCGGGAAGGGCAGGCTGTTTATATCTGTCTGGTGCCCATGGCGAAAGAGATAGTATGGTGGACACGTTTGAAAGGGCTGAAGACGAACACTTACCTCTTCGGTGATGCCCTGATTAACTTTTTCAAATTTCATTTGAAAAGGAAAATCAGGGTAGAAAGGGAAGTGCTCTCTTCCCAGCATTTTGTTGAAAGATGGGTGAGAGAAGCAAGACTGGCCCGAGTGAATGGCCTACTCTGAGTATGTGTCTGTAAATTAAAGGTGGAAAACTGGGAGAGGGCACTTGCCCTGGTGGTCAGGGTCACTGTGGCTTTTTAATGGGCTTTCTCCACCAATGTCCCTCGGAAGTCTCCCCCCTCCCCCTATTGGGGAATTTTTTCATTGTTCTATTATTACATCCTCTGTTTCTTTTTTTTACACGCAGAAATGCCCATTTGTACCGCCCTGTATTGTCCTGTACTGTCCTTAATGTCTACTTTATGTAAACCCTTGTGGTTAATAAAGAAATCATTATTATTATTATTATTATTATTGTTGTTATTCCTTGAATCTCAGTCATTGATGTTAACTGGAAAGTCCGTTGGATTGAATATCAAGCCACTACCTGCAGCCTCAGATATTCAGGACGTATCGGAGGGTTCTTGCTGTTCCAAGCAAGCATGCCTTTTGAAGCGTTCCAAAAAGCGTGAAGAAGCCGATTTTCTTTAACCATCCCTGGAAACCTTTGGAGATAGTCCCCAGTGCGCCTATGACAATCGGGATCACTTTGACTTCATGGCAGTTCCAAATCCTTTTCACCTCCCACTTTAGGTCCTGGTATCGGTTAATTTTCTCCCTCTCCTTCTCTTGCACTCTCGTGTCGAACGGGCAGGCCACATCCACAATCAGGCACGATCTTTTTTCTTTGTCCACAACCACCAGGTCAGGTCTATTGTGTTCCAGTTTTTTGTCCGTCTGTATCCTAAAATCCCACAGCACCTTCACCTGACTGTTCTCCATCACCGCCTCTGGCCTATGCTCATACCATTTCTCAGAATGTGGTAGATTGTTTACTTTGCACAGGTGCCAGTGGATCACCCTGCCCATCACATCGTGTCTCCAGCCCTTATAGTGGGTCTGGGCTAGGTGTTTACACTCGGACACAATGTGAGCCACAGTCTCCTCTCTCTCTCCACAGATCCTGCACAGTGGGCTAGCCTCCTCCTTGTAGATATGGTGCTTCAACCACTTCGTTTTGAGGGCCTGCTCCTGCGCAGCCATTAGCATTCCTTCTGTAGCCTTTTTGAGGTCTCCTCTTCTCAACCAGTTCCATGTCTGTGGATCTCTAAATTCAGTTTTCTCAAAGAAGGTACTATGAAGGGATTTTCCCTTAAGGCTGCTCTTCCTCCTTGATGTTATTTCCTCCTTGGGTATCCCCTGGCCTACTGTCCCCTCCTTCAGTACAGCTCTGAGCATTGGCTCCTTACTATAGGTCACGTATTTGTATAGGTTGTTTTTCTCCATCTGAACACAGTCCTCTATGCTGATAAGACCTCTTCCACCCTCAGATCTCCTTAGGTAGAGTCTATCGACATCACTCCTCTTGTGGAACATGTTGTAGATAGTCAATAGCTTCCTAGTCTTCCTATCCATTTCTTTTTGTTCAGCAACATTCCATCTCAGAATTCCCGCACTGTACCTAATAATAGACACAGCTCGGGAATTTACTGCGCTTATGGCATTTCTGCTGTTCAGATGTGACTTCAATACGCTCCTTACTCTCCGAATGTATTCAGTTCTTAACAATTCCTTCATTTTTTTGTTCTTTATGCCATCAGCCTCCAGAACGCCCAAATACTTGTATCCTTCCTCAGAGTCAATTTCCTTTATCATCTCACCTGTTGGTATCTGGATCCCGTTACTTCTGCTCAACCTACCCCTCCTCATCACAATGACTCCACATTTACCAATACCAAACTGCATACATATATCACTGCTGAAAATACGGACAGTGTCAACAAGCACATCCAACTCCTTCTCACTTTTCCCGAAGAGCTTAAGATCGTCCATGAAGAGGAGGTGATTGATGGTAAGCTCTCCCCTTCCCAACTTGTATCCTGCTCTCACTTTTCGCAGCATAATGGTCAAGGGCATCAGGGCAAGGACAAACAACAGAGGGGACAGGCTATCTCCCTGGAAGATACCTCTCTTGATCTTCACGCTTCCCAAGGATACTCCAGTTGATGTCAACTCTGTCTCCCAGGACCCCATACTCCTGCCCAGCAACTGTCTGATGTTATCTGCCACCCTGAAGATCTCCAGGCTTTTGGTGATCCAGGAATGAGGCACCATGTCAAATGCCTTTCTGTAGTCTATCCATCCCATGGCAAGATCAGTGTGTCTCCTCCTGCAATTCCCCATTACCATCTTATCAATAAGCAACTGGTCCTTTGTACCACGTGACTTCTTTCGGCATCCTTTCTGTTCGTCCGGCAACAAGTTGTTTGTGTGGAGGTGATGGTAGATTTCCTCAGACACAATGCTCGTCAACAGTTTCCACATTACGGGCAGACATGTGATAGGTCTATAGTTGGTAACATCATTACCCTTGATTCGGTCTTTCATTATCAGAACTGTGGTACCTTTTGTCAACCACTCTGGCACCTCACCCGACACCAAGCAGTCATTGAACATGGCCGTCAGCTTCGGGTGGAGGGATGTTAAATGTTTAATCCAATACCCCTGCACACCATCTGGGCCTGGTGATTTCCAGTTGGTTAGTTTTTTGGCTTGCCCCTTAAGAGTTTCAACTGTGATACTCAAATCAGTCTGTTGCTGTGCCTGCTCACCGATCTCCCTCTGTACTGTCTCAATCCACCCTGCCTGGGCATTGTGTCTAACATCCTGCTCCCATATTCCTCTCCAGAATGTTTTAGCTTGTTCCGCCCCAGGGATCAAGTCGGTGCCTCTTTCTTTCCCCTCAAGCTGTCCAAACAGCATCTTCTGGTTGTTGTCGAACATGCGGTTCTGTTTATACTGACTGACTCTGTTCTCGTATCGCCTGATTTTGGCACTCTTTGCTACAATGCGTTGCTTCAATTCCTCTATGATAATATTTAGCTTTTTACTCCTAGTTTTGTATTTTATTTCCAGTCTATTTTTAGTGCCTATGTTTTTTAGTGTCCCATTCAGTAGTGACTCAAGCTTTCCTATGTCATTTCTCATTTCCCCGATTTGCCCACTCAGTCGCTTCTTCCACCACGGCTCTGCTCTTTCTTGTCTGTTGTTTCCTCTCGCTTTTATACCAAGTAGTTTCCTCACCGTATTTGCTGTTGCTTTGAGGATATTGTTGCACTGGTGAAGACTCCTCGCCTCAAGGTATGGGATGACTTTGTTTACCTTAGCTGTTGTTTCTTTTAACTTTTTCCTGTCTACAAATCTTAGGTTCATAGGTCTCCCACTATCATTGTTCAACTCATCTACCACTAAATTTAGGATGTCAACCGAATCTTGTCCTAGCCCGTCAGCATTCATCTCCTCAGTGGCCGTATCTCTGTTCCAGGTATTATTTATCTCAGTATTCAGATCATTGTCTGCTTCGGGTGGTTCCTCCGCTCTCAGGACCTCCTCACCTACATTTCCCGCCGGCTCGCTTGTCTGGCATACTACACCCGCCATCTCCAAGCCATTCTCTCTGCTCAGTTCCTCCAGTTCCAGCTCGCTTATCCACCCATTAGTTCTTATTACCCGAGCCTGCCCGGCCAATTTTTGTTCATCTAATTTAAATAAACCAATCTCGTTCCAGATGTTATGCATCCGTCTCCTGTAGCCCCTCTCCTTGGGGTTACTTTTCAGGTAGCATTGCATAACAGTTCTATTCAATTCTTTCGTCCAGTTGGTTCTGGCCCCTTTCCTTCTTCTTCTTCCTCCAACATCAGCAGTATTCCGTTGACAGTCAGGTTCCTGCTGCTGAGCCAGGGGGCACCTGTTGGGTGAGAGTCTGTCACATGACGTTCTAGTCTCCATTTCACCGTTATTCGAACTGTTTATGTTCGATATTTAAACACTCTTATCGAGGATTGGCGAATGTATGTTTACATAGCCATCTGTGGATCCGCCATCCCACTTGGCCCTTGTGTGGCATTATCACCACGCTGTATACGGACACACATAAACAAACAAACACACGGGCAGAAAGGGCCCCAAAAATGAATAAGCATAAGTTTCATTGTAATGTAGTATTCGAATGTCTGACTTAGTTTTTGTTTTTTAAGTTTTACTTTTTCCCCCCTCTTCTCTGTCCGTCCGCCTGCTTCTCTCTTCATTCTTATTTTCTTTACGTTTTTGGGGTTTCTTTTTTTGTTTTTGTTTTTCTCTGTTTTTCTCGTTTTTTACTGTTGTTGCTGTGCTGCTTTTGTTGTTTGTTTTTTCTTTTTTCTTTTGAGTCTATCTATATATTTTGATGCCTTCCTCTTTGTTAGTAGTAGGAATTCTATAATGTGGAAGTGGTAGCCAGCAGAGACTGGCGGCGTTGGCGATACTGAGACAGTGGTGGTGGTGATGTCGATACCGAGGCAGTGGTGGCGGTGATGCGACCGTATTACTGTAGTGATGGTGCTGTAGCGGTGGCAGCAGCAGTGAAGGAGTCAGGAGGTGGTGGCGGCGGTGATGGGATAGTGGTGGTAATGATGGCCGTAGTGAGCGGTGGCGGTGAAGGTGAAAATGCTGTTGTGTTTAGTGTACACAGATGATGGGGTGAGTGGTGTATCTAGTTTCTGGTGTTGGTGAGTTTCGCTGTCCTATATAGTGTAGCCAGAGGAGAGGAGGGGGGGGGGGTTCTTCTTCTTCCATTTATAGCCATTTTATTTTTTTTTTTGGATATACAGTGTACAATACAAAGTTGAATATTTGAATATTTGAGCCGCATTACTGTAGTGATGGTATCATTATTATTATTATTATTATTATTATTATTATTATTATTATTGAATGCCATGGTTGACGGAGGCTCGGCTCTGTAAGGTATAGTAATTTTTAACCGTTAAAACAATTGTAAATTGTTTAAAACTTGAACCAAATTGTTGATAAAGACACCCTCCTCCTCGTGAGAGGGGTCTTTCTGTCCGTTATTTGGCCCTTCGGGGTTAAATAACCAGTTATTGGGGTTTTGTACCCAAAATTTCATTTTAAACAAAAAAACATGGCTACGAAAAAGAAATTTCATACGTCACTCCCACTCATTCCGTCTTCTTCTTCCTCAATCATCACTACAGCAGAGAGAAGATTGTCTCTCTCCCTCCCTTCTTTAAATGTGTCTCTCTCCCTCCCTTCTCTTTCGCAAGCGACGAAAGAAAAGAAAAGTCTCGTGCAAAGCGTGCAAGGTTTCTCCACGACGACGACGACAGCGACGAAACAGGTGTGCGGGAAATACGAAAACCCAGTTCATTCGTCTGACGTCAGGAATAATAGCAGTAGCAGCCGTAATAACAACAGCAACAGTGACAATGAAAACAACAGTAGCAGCCGCAACAGCATCACCAGCAGCATAAACAACAACAGCATTAGCAGCAGCAACACCAACAACAACCACAGCAACAGCGGTGGAGGCAGTAGTCGTAGTACCTGCAGCAACAACAAAAGTACCAGCAGCTCTAACGACAACAACAACAGCAGAGAAAAACCAATCTCATTTGCAGGTATTGCGAAAAACTTGGAAACAATCCTCATAACAAATGAGGAATTAGAGGAAGCGAAGAAGATGGTGACAAAGAACGGACACCGAGCAATCTGCAAGGCAGCGAAAAATTTTTTCGAAACCCAAGAGCACTGTACGGTCACGTACCGTACAGTAAGTACAAAATCCCGTAGGGTGGAAAGAGCCACAGAGGCCCAAATACAAAAAGCCTTGGGGTCTGTGTGGCAGAGGTAAACGCACATCACCCGAGGCAAAAAATACGCCACCGTAGACGTACTTTTTGCCACACCCCAGGAGGCAAAGGCCCAATCAGTAGTGACCCTAAGGAGCGAGGAAATGGTGTTGGTGCCCTCCTACTGCGGGCAAAAAATTGTGAGGGTCAAACTGACCCACGTCCCCCCCGGAATGACCACTTCTTGGCTGGCCGCGTCTGTCCTCGTCGGAATCGAGGACAAAACAAATGTACTGCAAGTACAGAAAAAAGTAAGAGAAGATTGGGTCGGCTCCTCCATTGAGATGCTAATCCAAACCAACCAGGAGTGCATCGAAGCTATCCCGGATGTGATAGACTTCGATAACGGCACTCAACTGCCCATGAGTGTTGAGGGCAAACGCCCGAAATGCTTTCGCTGTGGATCGAAGACTCACCTCAGGGCCTTCTGCAACGAGAAGACCATGAGAAAGGAGAAAACCCCCCTCCTTCCGAATCCGGCTCCACGGCTACCAGCAACAGGACAAGCGGCAACCAGGAACGATAGGTCCGTGGCACCCATACCCACTCCACGGAAATCAAAGACAGCAGCAGCAGTGGAAATATTAACAACAACAACAGCAATACCAAATGCAGCTGCAACAGAGACTCCAGTGCAAACATCACCAACAACAAAAAGTGAAAGAGTGGAGCTGGTACCCCTCCCCGACCTTACAGAATCAGACATGGAGTGTGAGGTGGGAGAGGGATGGCAAAAGGTCGCAAGAAGGCACAAACGCAGAAGCAGCGCATCGTCGCCTTTGAAAAGGGAGGAAAGAAATGAGAAAAGCGTAAAGTCTACTGCAAAGAGACCCACAGCAGCAACACCACCAACACCATCACCACCCACACCAGCACCACCATCACCACCGGCGACAACCCCACCGCCAACAACACCTTCAACACCACCACCACAAGCACCAACATCGCAAACACAACAACAAAACACACACACCCAGCAACAACGACAAGAAAATAGCAGAACCACACCCCACCCCCAGAAAAACAAATGCACGGCAATAAACACACACAACAATAAACTAATGACTTACATAATTGAACACACAGACATTTCACAACAGGACTACATAATACCAGCACCAATCAAAACGCCAACTAACATAAGACTGCTAAAAATAGCACAGAAACAATACACAAACATTAAAACGAAATTCCCCAACGCAGTTGGTGATTTCAGGGACCTAGGAGGAACCATCAATCGAAGAGTATATTCAGACATTCTCTTAGAAGAGCCGACGACCAGCCGAAGGGACGATTCAACGGTCCCTTCACCAGACGATCAAGTGAAAAGGGATGTAAAAACCATCCCTCCTCTACCAAAAGTACGGTAAGTGGTCTTTCCCATCTTTTCCACTCTATTTAAACATGACCTTACTCAGTATAGGCAGCATAAATGCGCGTGGCTTGGGGTCGTCATGGAAGCAGGGTCACCTGCTCAACGACCTCAGGTCACTAAACATAGATGTAGTGGCCATCAGCGAGACCAGAATCTCCGAAGCACGGGCCTTCGCACCGATCTTCGGCGGCTACGATGTGTACGCATCTCCCAGCCGTCCTGGATCGGGTGGAGGAGTTGCTGTGCTTTTTCGGAGAGGTTTGGATCTCGCCATACGGGCCATCTTCCTGGACCCAGAGGGTAAGCTGGTGGTGCTGGACGTGACCAGCGGAGACGGGCAAGCTTTCAGGCTAGTGGCCGTCTATGCCCCGACAGGAGCAGGGCGGCCTGATTTCTTCCGGCGTCTGGAGACCTTTCTTGGAACGTCCCGCTCTTTAGTGTTAGTGGGCGACTGGAACGGGATCTTAGATGCACGCTGGGACTGTGTGGGATTAGCGGATAGGGGTGGAGGGTGCAAGAGCCTCACCAACCTGCTCAGGCGTTTTGAACTGTCTGACAGGTACCGATTGGATTTCCCGAATGTGCCAATGTGGACTTGGACAAACCGCATAGGGTCATCCAGATCATATCTAGATAGAGTATTTTGTAGGGAAATAGATAGGTCTAGCATAGGCTGTCCACAATTCAAGATAGTCAGCTACACGGACCACAAATTCGTGATCTGTGTGCTTGACTTAGATAGGCTTCATAGACGAGGACCCGGCTACTGGAAGCTAAACGCGTCCTTACCAGCGCGCAAGGCCTACAGAGACCGGATTAGCGAACTAGTTAAGCGGGCGTTGACGGGGGCCATCGTCAACAACAAGTGGTGGTTTGCTCTGAAAAGAGCGATTAGAATAGAATCGATTAGGTTTAGTAAGGCTTTAGCAATAGAGAAAAATAGAGCAGAGGGAGAACTAGTTAGAAAATTAGACGAGGCGCTTAGCAAAGGCATTGCGACCGACGTGCTTGCGGCGAAATTGGCCCTTGACCAATTCTTCAATGCAAAGCACGAAGGCTGCGTTGTCAGAGCTAGGGTGCGTGCTCTCAGACACGAGGGGACGAAAGCCGTTCAATGGGCCCGAGTGGCGGAGGCGCGTCGTGGCAACAAAGCCACGATCCGGTCTTTGGTGGACCACGACGGGCGCATGCTACTCGATCCCGGGCAAATGTGTGAAGCTTTTCAGCGACACTTCGCTCAGCTGTTCGGGGGCAGCGGGGGGCCGGGTAGAGGGATGGACTTTAGTGTCTACCTCGACGGACTGCCGCGGCTCTCGGCCACTGAGGCGAAGTGTTGCGAAAAGCCGATAACAGCCGCTGAAGTACGGGAGGCAATGACTGGCTGCACAAGGGGTAAATCGCCTGGTTTGGATGGTCTGCCCTATGAACTTTACGTACAGATGCCAGACTTGTTCGGAGGCCTCTTGGCGGACGTCTACTGCAACTGGCAACAGAACGGGAGAATTCCCAGTTCTGTGAGCCGAGGAGCGGTGGCACTGCTGAGAAAGGATCCGAACAAGGGGGATAACATAGACAATTTCCGGCCCATAACTCTGCTAAACACAGAGTTTAAGATTTTGGCCAAGGTGCTAGCAAAGAGGTTGGCGCTTGTCGTTGGTGGTCTGGTGGGAGAGGCGCAGACATGCGCCATTCCCGACAGATCCATCCACGACAACCTCCACCTCATGCGATACATCGTAGAGAGGGTAGCTAGGGAACCTGGCACGGGTGGGTCCTTGATCAATTTAGATCAGTCGAAAGCTTTCGATAGGGTCGACCATCGTTACCTAGCGGCAGTCCTGAGGGCGGCTGGCTTTGGGCCCGTCTTCAGAGGCTGGATCGCTGCCATGCACAGCGACATCTGCTCTGTGGTGAGAGTGAACGGTCACCTGTCGGAACCGTTCAACATCATGCGCTCGGTCCGCCAAGGATGTCCCCTCTCGTCCCTCTTGTACGTATTGACTCTCGAGCCATTACTGCACAAACTGGAGACGTTGAGGGGAGTCCCGCGCGAACTAGGATGCGGAAGATCCGTGTCAGCATATGCGGACGATGTCACCGTAGTGGTGTCGAACGCCAAACACATCGAGGCGATCGGCACTACACTAAGAGAATACGAAGCGGTGACAGGAGCAATGATCAACCAGGAAAAGTCAGTGGGCCTGCAGCTCGGCACCTGGAGAGGCAGGTCCATGCCGTCCAACAGCGTCGTCGGGCGCTGGACGGACGGACCGGTTAAATTGCTAGGGGTCTGGTTCGGTCCGGACCTCCAGACGGACAAAAACTGGGACGAGGTTACGAGCAGGGTGGCTTCTCTCACCCAGAAATGGGCGGAGAGGAAGCTATCCCTGAAAGGTCGAGCGGAGGTGGCTAACGCGTACATCGCGTCTGTCATCTGCTACCGCCTAACCGTCGTACCTTGTCCTAAGCCTCGCCTGACTGCGCTGGAGCGTTTGCTCTTTCGCTTTTTGTGGAAGGGACGTGCTCCGATGGTCAGGCGGTCCATCTGTTGTCAACACCCGCTACGTGGAGGGCTGGGCATGCCGTGGCTGATGATGCGCAGGCACGCGCTCAGGCTACGACATCTCCACCTTTTCCTCGACGGTGATCAGGTGTGGTCGCCGTTTGCTAGACGCGTTTTTCCCCAGCTCGTTTCCTTGACGGAGCTGCAGTCCTGGGTCAAGCGAAGACCGAGAGGGAGCGCCTGGAGACTGGAATGTCTTCAGGCGCTCACAGCCCTCGACCAATCGGGCAATGTGATCGGTGGAAACTCCACCTCGGCGTTCTATAGAGGATTAGTGGAGGGGAAGAACGACGACGTACTTGGGGAAACTCTAGGCGTCGACGAAAATCAACTAGCCAATCTCTTCGGAAGAACTTTCGGGCCAGGGCCTATGGACAACTTCCAGAAATCTCTGGCCTGGCAGTGCTACCGAGGAGCCTTGCCAGTTCGGGATAAACTCTACAGGCATGGAGGTGCCGTCAGCCGGGCATGTCCGAGATGCGCGCAGGGCGACGAAACCGTCCTGCACGCACTCGTCCAGTGTCCGAAAATTGCTGACTTGTGGGTTTATGTCGAACACCTGCTGTCGCGTTTAGGACGGATCCAGCTATCATCTGAGTCTATCGTGAGGATTGCCCCGCCCTCCTCCTTTAGCCGGGAAGGGCAGGCAGTTTTTATCTGTCTGGTGGCCATGGCGAAAGAGATAGTATGGTGGACACGTTT
Source organism: Eledone cirrhosa (assembly GCA_964016885.1). Taxonomy (NCBI): domain Eukaryota; kingdom Metazoa; phylum Mollusca; class Cephalopoda; order Octopoda; family Eledonidae; genus Eledone; species Eledone cirrhosa. The sequence continues at coordinate 97,252,419 of OZ024744.1, forward strand.
GAAAGGGCTGAAGACGAGCACTTACCTCTTCGGTGATGCTCTGATTGACTTTTTCAAATTTCATTTGAAAAGGAAAATCAGAGTAGAGAAGGAAGTGCTCTCTTCCCAGCATTTTGTTGAAAGATGGGTGAGAGAAGCAAGAATGGCCCGAGTGAATGGGCCGACTCTGAGTATATATCTGTAAACTAAAGGTGGAAAACTGGGAGAGGGCACTTGCCTTGGTGGTCAGGGTCATTGTGGCTTTTTACTGGGCTTTCTCCACAAATGTCCCTCCGAAGTCTCCCCCCTATTGGGGAATTTTTCATTGTTATTTTCATTGTTATTTTTGTTACATCCTCTGTTTTTGTTTTTTTACACGCAGAAATGCCCATTTGTACCGTCCTGCATTGTCCTGCACTGTCCTTAATGTCTACTTTATGTAAACCCTTGTGGTTAATAAAGAAATCATTATTATCCAAAACTTTCTTTGAAAAAAATGGCTAATTCCCCTCTGCACGAAGCAGCTGAAAGCCTTCCTCACAAAATAACACCTCACACCGACACCACCATTGTAAATGTTACTACGTTTGCCAACACAAAAAAATATATAAGCAGTAGCAATATTTTAAATTTGTCTCAGGCAGACATTCATTTCCCGCCATTACCTATGACTGCAGGTGTTAAACCCTCCACCACCACCACCACCGCGACAACCACCACCACCACCACCACCACCGCGACAACAGAAACAAAAGAAGAAAAAAATAAATTAACTCGTGACGTCGAAATGAAATCAAGCAAAATGGACTCTTCCCCACCAAAGACGACTGACGTCACAACCACCACAACTGAAAATAAAATTAATATTAACGATAGCAACAACAACAACAATGACATTATAAAACCGACCCTCAGTTTCGCCATCGTAGCAAAACAATTCGAAGCGTTCACGGTAACCCAAGAAGATTTAGAAAATGCCAAACAAATGGTAAAGAAAGATGGGTACAGGGTCAGCCTCACCCCCCCCACCTAATAAAATGGAGCATCGGCGCCTGTGCACCGTGTCGTATAGAACAATAAATGTAAAATCGCGCCGAGTGTAACGGGCATCCGAGTCCCAAATCCAAAAAGCTTTGGGACATGTGTGGGCAAGAAAAACCCACATCAGACGTGGGCAAAAGTATGGAACCGTGGATGTGTTCTTTGAAACACCAGAGGAGGCTAGAGAACACTCCATGGCCCCATTAAAAAGTGACGACCTCACACTCGTCCCAAGCTATTGTGGCCAGAGACTCGTAAAGATCAGGGTGACCCACGTTCCACCGGCCATCGAAATTCCCTGGCTAATAGCGGCCGTCCTCACCGGCATCGAAGCCAACACGAAAATAATAGCAGTAGCAAAAGAAAAGCAGGAAAACTGGTCCGGATCTGGGATGGAGCTCCTGATCCAAGCGGACCAAAAAAGCATTGAGGAGATCCCAGAGGTAATAGACCTCACTGACGGCAGCCACCTCACGGTAATTGTCGAGGGCAGAAGACCTAGGTGTGTCGTTTGTGGTGAAGGAACCCACCTAAGGGCTTTCTGCCCTCAGGCTAAAAGGTTGAGGCCACCTCTCCTACCCACCCCAGTGACAAAACCATCAACACCACCAGTAGCAGAGATGGCAGCAACAACTGTAGCAGCAACAACAGAAGCAACTATAACAGCAACAACCCCAGCAACAGTAGCAAAACCAACACCACTACCACCACCAGCAAAACCAACACCACCACCCAACGCTTCAGAACTAGCACCAGCGCCTACACCATCCACCACACCACAACCAAAACTAACGGCTGTGGAGGATTTTCCACTCCCCGGCCTATCACAACTGGAGACAGATTGTGACGACGAGGAGTGGGAAACGATATCCGGAAAAAAAAAAAGAAACCAAAAAAGAAAAAATTCTCTTCCTTCCCCCTCCAAAAACAAAATACAGAGGGAAACAAATAAACTAAGAAACAAAAAAGTTAGGACAGATATGCCACCATCCACACCAGCATCACCAACCCCATCAACCCAAACACCAACACCATCACCATCATCATCCCCAGCACCACCATCACCTACACCACAAAAGTCACCAAAAAGCGAAACAGAAACAAACCCACAACAAACGCAAACAAAACAAAACAACCAAAACGATACACACTACACAGCATTAAATTTGAACAACAAGCAATTATTACACTACATCCAACACAACACCAGCATCACAGAAAAAGACTACACAACAACCCCAAAATTCACACCACCCCCACACATACAAATCACTCGCATCACACAGAAAACGTACATGACACTAAAACAAAAATTCCCCAAAGACATCGGAGACTTCCGACAAGCACTCTCCAGGAGGATTTATAAGGACATCCTTCCTGAGGAGGCCACAAGCAGTGAAAAGGATGGAAAAGCCGTCCTTCCCCTACGAGAAGTAAGGTAAGTGGTCTTTCCCATCTTTTCCACTCCTTTTCAACATGACCTCACTCAGAATAGGCAGCATAAATGAGCGTGGCTTGGGGTCGTCATGGAAGCAGGGCCACCTGCTCAACGACCTCAGGTCACTAAACATAGATGTAGTGGCCATCAGCGAGACCAGAATCTCCGAAGCACAGGCTTTCGCACCGATCTTCGGCGGCTACGATGTGTACGCATCTCCCAGCCGTCCGGGATCGGGGGGAGGAGTTGCTGTGCTTTTTCGGAGAGGTTTGGATCTTGCCATACGGGCCATCTTCCTGGACCCAGAAGGTAAGTTGGTGGTGCTGGACGTGACCAGCGGAGACGGGCAAGCTTTCAGGTTAGTGGCCGTCTATGCCCCGACAGGAGCAGGGCGGCCTGATTTCTTCCGGCGTCTGGAGACCTTTCTTGGAACGTCCCGCTCTTTAGTGTTAGTGGGCGACTGGAACGGGATCTTAGATGCACGCTGGGATTGTGTGGGATTAGTGGATAGGGAAGGAGGGTGCAAGAGTCTCACCAACCTGCTCAGACGTTTTGAACTGTCTGACAGGTACCGAATGGATTTCCCGAATGTACCAATGTGGACTTGGACAAGTCGCATAGGGTCATCCAGATCATATCTAGATAGAGTATTTTGTAGGGAAATAGATAGGTCTAGCATAGGCTGTCCACAATTCAAGATAGTCAGCTACACGGACCACAAATTCGTGATCTGTGTGCTTGACTTAGATAGGCTTCATAGACGAGGACCCGGCTACTGGAAGCTAAACGCGTCCTTACCAGCGCGCAAGGCCTACAGAGACCGGATTAGCGAACTAGTTAAGCGGGCGTTGACGGGGGCCATCGTCAACAACAAGTGGTGGTTTGCTCTGAAAAGAGCAATTAGAATAGAGTCCATTAAGTGTAGTAAGACTTTAGCAATAGAGAAAAATAGAGCAGAGGGAGAATTAGTTAGAAAATTAGATGAGGCGCTTAGCAAAGGCATCGCGACCGACGTACTTGCGGCGAAATTGGCCCTTGACCAATTCTTCAATGCAAAGCACGAAGGCTGCGTTGTCAGAGCTAGGGTGCGTGCTCTCAGACACGAGGGGACGAAAGCCGTTCAATGGGCCCGAGTGGCGGAGGCGCGTCGTGGCAACAAAGCCACGATCCGGTCTTTGGTGGACCACGACGGGCGCATGCTACTCGATCCCGGGCAAATGTGTGAAGCTTTTCAGCGACACTTCGCTCAACTGTTCGGGGGCAGTGGCGGGCCGGATCGAGGGATGGACTTTAGTGTCTACCTCGACGGACTGCCGCGGCTTTCGGCCACTGAGGCGGAGTGTTGCGAAAAGCCGATAACAACCGCTGAAGTACGGGATGCAATGACTAGTTGCACAAGGGGCAAATCGCCTGGTTTGGATGGTCTGCCCTATAAACTTTACGTACAAATGCCAAACTTGTTCGGAGGCCTCTTGGCGGACGTCTACTGCAACTGGCAACAGAACGGGAGAATTCCCAGCTCTGTGAGCCGAGGAGCGGTGGCGCTGCTGAGAAAGGATCCGAACAAGGGGGATAACATAGATAATTTTAGGCCCATAACTCTGCTAAACACAGAGTTCAAGATTTTGGCCAAGGTGCTAGCAAAGAGGTTGGCGCTTGTCGTTGGTGGTCTGGTGGGAGAGGCACAGACATGCGCCATTCCCGACAGATCCATCCACGACAACCTCCACCTCATGCGATACATCGTAGAGAGGGTAGCTAGGGAACCTGGCACGGGTGGGTCTTTGATCAATTTAGATCAGTCGAAAGCCTTCGATAGGGTCGACCATCGTTACCTAGCGGCAGTCCTGAGGGCGGCTGGCTTTGGGCCCGTCTTCAGAGGCTGGATCGCTGCCATGCACAGCAACATCTGCTCTGTAGTGAGAGTGAACGGTCACCTTTCGGAACCGTTCAACATCATGCGCTCGGTCCGCCAAGGATGTCCCCTCTCGTCCCTATTGTACGTATTGACTCTCGAGCCATTACTGCACAAACTGGAGACGTTGAGGGGGGTCCCGCGTGAACTAGGATGCGGAAGATCCGTGTCAGCATATGCCGACGATGTCACCGTAGTGGTGTCGAACGCCAAACACATCGAGGCGATCGGCACTACACTAAGAGAATACGAAGCGGTGACAGGAGCAATGATCAACCAGGAAAAGTCAGTGGGCCTGCAGCTCGGCACCTGGAGAGGCAGGTCCATGCCGTCCAACAGCGTCGTCGGGCGCTGGACGGACGGACCGGTTAAATTGCTAGGGGTCTGGTTCGGTCCAGACCTCCAGACGGACAAAAACTGGGACGAGGTGACGAGCAGGGTGGCTTCACTCACCCAGAAATGGGCCGAGAGGAAGCTATCCCTAAAAGGTCGAGCGGAGGTGGCGAATGCGTACATCGCATCCGTCATCTACTACCGCCTGACCGTCGTACCTTGTCCTAAGCCCCGCCTGACTGCGCTGGAGCGTTTGCTCTTTCGCTTCTTGTGGAAGGGACGCGCTCCGATGGTCAGGCGGTCCATCTGCTGTCAACACCCGCTACGTGGAGGGCTGGGCATGCCGTGGCTGATGATGCGCAGACACGCGCTCAGGCTACGACATCTCCACCTCTTCCTCGACGGTGATCAGGTGTGGTCGCCGTTTGCAAGACACGTTTTTCCCCAGCTCGTCTCCTTGACGGAGCTGCAGTCCTGGGTCAAGCGAAGACCGAGAGGGAGCGCTTGGAGACTGGAATGTCTTCAGGCGCTCACAGCCCTCGACCAATCGGGCAATGTGATCGGTGGAAACTCCACCTTGGCGTTCTATAGGGGATTAGTGGAGGGGAAGAGCGACGACGTACTTGGAGAAACTCTAGGCGTCGACGAAAACAACTAGCCAATCTCTTCGGAAGGACTTTCGGGCCGGGGCCTATGGACAACTTCCAGAAATCCCTGGCCTGGCAGTGCTACCGAGGAGCTTTGCCAGTTCGGGATAAACTCTACAGGCATGGAGGTGCCGTCAGCCGGGCATGTCCGAGATGCGCGCAGGGCGACGAAACCGTCCTGCACGCACTCGTCCAGTGTCCGAGCATTGCTGACTTGTGGGTTTATGTCGAACACCTGCTGTCACGTGTAGGACGGATCCAGCTATCAGCTGAGTCCATCGTGAGGATTGCCCCACCCCCTTCCTTTAGCCTGGAAGGGCAGGCAGTTTTTATCTGTCTGGTGGCCATGGCGAAAGAGATAGT
>OZ024744.1:97263134-97313134 GCA_964016885.1 Eledone cirrhosa
ACAATTTTAAATATAACTTTACATGTATATATATATATATATATATATAAATGGAAAAAATGAAACGAAATTTCATTTCCCACTCTTAATACGGCTGTTACTTAAATATAAGTATGTACACGTACATACATATATATATACAGACATACAGTAGTATGTATATATATATATATATACATACATGCACACATATATATATATGTACGTATGGATTCGCCGAACATTTATTATAATGCTCGGTGTGTTTGTAAACAAACATCCTGAATTAAGCCGTAGTGTCTAGCAACCATTGTTGCTCATTTGTTCAACACTGACAAAGGAACGCTGTACTAGTTTCAAGCTTATTAGCTATCGTCAGCAACGTATACCGTCCCGCCGATTGTTGAACATATACTTACCTTATGCATATTAACGGCTGAGTAGCCCAATTTGCATATCGAGTGGGTTAATCGGCCGGGTGCACCGAAAACGATAAACGGAAAAAATGAAACGAAATTTCATTTCCCACTCTTAGTACGGTTGTTACTTAAATATAAGTATGTACACGTACATACATATATGTATACAGACGTACAGTAGTATGTATATATATATATACATACATGCACACATATATATATGTACGTATAGAGTCACCGAACATTTATTATAATGCTCGGTGTGTTTGTAAATAAATCATCCCGTATTAAGCCGTAGTGTCCAGCAACCATCGTTGCTCGTTTGTTCAACACTGACAAAGGAACGCTGTACTAGTTTCAAGCTTATTAGCTATCGTCATCAACGTATAACTTCCTGCCAGATTGTTGAACATATACTTACCTTTTGCATATCGAGTATATATATATATATATATATATATATATATATATATATATATATATATATATATATATATATATATATATACGATATTAACAAATGGAAACTATATTTATAAAACCATATTTATTTCATTATACATATTTCAAGGAAATCCAAGTTAAATTATGGTGTGCTTTCATTAGATAAAATATAATATAGAGCAGTTTTATAAATAAATATTGACATACCCTTAAAGAATGCGACCATTACTGTTGGAAGCTCCCGGATAGATATGGTTTTATAAATATAGTTTCCATTTGTTAATATCGTATTTTTACTCCAATTATTTGTTGAGTGCTTTATATCAGTTATAAAAGTATTTGCTTGTTGTATCCCAACAATTTAAATGGAATTTCTCTCTCTCTCTCTCTCTCTCTCTCTCTCTCTATATATATATATATATATATATATATATATATATATATATATATATATATATATATATATATATATAGAGAGAGAGAGAGAGAGAGAGAGAGAGAGAAATTCCATTTAAATTGTTATATATATATATATATATATATATATATATATATATATATATATATATATATATATATATATTGTTATACTTGGGGAGGGTCATATTTGTGTAATATTGCCAGAATTAATAACAGAACACACTCACTGTTTGGTTGGTTTTCACTTTTCGTTTCTGTGTCTTTTATATCGGTAATCTAATTTATTCGGTCCTCAATGTTGCCATTGACTGACCAACTGTCAAAAATAATACAGATACAATATAGACACAAACACATATATATAGTTTATCAAAGTTCTTTCGTTGCACATCTGCAACATCGTCAGTGGTGCTATTGTTTCCTCCCGTTGCATTGTATTTTCTACGCCATCTTTATTTAGTCTGTTTATATATTTATTTATTTGTTTATTTTATTTTGTCTTCTTTGCGCATGCGTTTGCGTGTGTGTATAGTGTTTTGTTTGATGTGTGTTCGTGATTGGGTGACTGTGTATTGGTTAATGTATTCTATCTTAGTGTGTGTTTATATGTGTTTGTTGTTATTGTGCTTGTGTATGTATTTATTTATTTTCCAAAATACAAACTACATTATTGATAACGAATCATGGTCTGTCATTGTCAGAGTCTGTGGTTATAAAGGTCTTCACACTACTCAGACTATGAGATCGATCTCGTCTGTGAGGAGCAAGCCAGAGTTGTGTCCTCAATGCTAACAGAAAGACAGCAACACACTAGTAGTGATGTGTTGCATTCATTTTGTGGGTCTCATAAGCAGCCTTTAAATCAACATAGCCACAGAAGCAATAGCTTCATTTAAATCTTCCATTTTGTAAGAACCTTTTCTTGATAAGAAAATGAGTTATATTTTCTTTCACCGTGTAAATAGAATGTTACTAACTGAGATCTGAAGACAAGTATATTATTACAATGTTCGTCACAGAGCCGAACTCCCATCACCATCACCCCCCATCTCTCTCGCCCTCATCATCTCTCTGTATAGTGAGCAAAAGGGGACCCACGAGCTGGCCGCCCCACGGCCCCGGCAGCTTTGTTGCTACCCCTTTTTTTATTCCAACTTCGATATGTTCGCACTGGTCTGATATCCATTTCTCTTTGGCTTCCCTCATTTTCTTCTTGCCCTTTCAATTAACAGCGTTTTATTGTTGTCTTGCCTCCTGGTATGTTAGCTTGGTTTTCCTCAAGTCACGTCTTAAATCACATATGACTAAGATGTCATCAGTGACCCATGGTTTACATTTGTTTTCTATTTCTCCCCCAGAACTTCTAAAGCTGTTTTATGAAGAGCTTCCTTGATGTCGGTTAAGGAGTTAATAGCTTCTCCTAGAAGTGTGAGGGCGAAGACAACATAGCTTGACAACAGTGATGTCACGACATATTTCTACAGCTGAGTGAACAGTAACAATTTAACATAAAGTGTCTTGTTCAAGGACTCAACACATCATCTAGTCCAAGAATCGAACTCACAACCTCACGATTGCAAACCCAACGCTCTACCAATAAATCCATATACATTCACACACACAGACACAGACACACACACACACACACACATATATATATATATATATATAAATGTGTGTGTGTGTGTGTGTGTGTGTGTGTGTGTGTGTGTGTGTGTGTGTGTGTGTGTGTGTGTGTGTGTGTGTGTAATGCATATATGTATGTAAAAAGTAAACAGAAATAATAACACAAACGGTACAGTATATGGAAGGAATATATTACTTTCCGGCTTGAAATAGCAGGAAGAAGGTCTTAACGTTTCGGACGCTAGTCCTTCATCAGAAGAAAGAATGAGAAATAAGAAGTGAGCGAGAGACACAGAGGGATGTAGAGAAAGAGAGAGAGAGAGAAATATAGAGAGAAGGGAGAGAGAGAGAGAGAGAGAGAGAGAGAGAGAGAGAGAGAGAGAGAGAGAAATAGTCATTTATCGGCGTGTCTTCGTTCTTGTCCTGATAACATACTGATAACATACAACGAGAAACTGAGTAGAGACTTTAAAAAACTCAACTTAGTGATGATTTCTCCCGAATGAAACAGTTCTAGTCCTGTAGAAGCCTTTCTATATTAAATAGTTATACTCTACTATGTAGTCAGTGATCATGAGTGAGTTGGGTCTTCCATACGAGAGGTGAACGAGGAGGGTAAATGGAAAAGGACTCGTTTGAGACACATCTCTAGGACGTAAACTGTCTAAGGCTGTTGAAGGCGTTTGTCATGTCCAGCTTCACAAGGTGGGGGTGATGAAGGAGGCGCGTGCTCTATAAAATATCTGACCGTATGAGCTGCGGCCTCACATCCGTACGTGATTCCCATTCCGGGCTGTACAGGGCTTAACACCTCACTCACATCGTCTTTGACTGACTTGCAAGTCGTCGGAAGATGTTGCCCACAATCTGTGTGTTGTTATTTTTAACATTACCTGCCTTCATAATAATTGTTTCTATTTTTGGCACAAGGCAAGCAATTACCCCAGTACATTACTGGTACTTTATTTTATCAACCCCATAAGGATGAAAGGCAAAGTTAAGCTCGGCGAGATTTGAACTCAGATCATAAAGGACCGTAACTCTATGTTGCAAAGCATGACGTCCGACCCTCTGCCAATACTGCCAATCCAATGCTTTCTGATTTAGGCACAAGGTCAACAATTTTGGGAGAGCGGAAAGTCAATTAAGTCGACCCCAGTACATTACTGATGCTTAATTTTATCTACGCTTAATTATGAAAAACAAAGCTAACCTCGACAGGATTTTAACTCAAACCGTAAAGGGGCGCAACTCCATGCTTCAAAACATGGTGTCTGACACTCTTACCGGCAAAATAGCTTGGGCGTCTATTTTACCGGGCCCGTCAAAATAGCCTCTTCTTGTTTTTGTAATTTTAAATTTAAGATTTAGAATCATGAGCTTTCTGGTAATCTAGAAGGCAATTATTGTATCGTTGTCAGAGCCTCTATATCGCATGGACACACTGGTTTCTATTTGTTTTATATATTTGCTATGTTTGGAAGAAGGGTATGCATCCACAGTCTTCACAGGCGCTCTGGAACAGGAGAGGGCGATGCCGTTAATATTGAACTTAGACTATTGGCAGTCCACTGTTTTGGGGGAAAGACATGAACAGAGAGGGACTAACAAGTTGGACACAACATGGGTGTAGTGAGTCGGGAACACCTGAGTGGATGTGGCGTAACACAAGTAAGCACTAACTAACAGAGACCATTGCTGTAGCAGTAGAAGAGACAGAAATAGCACATCTGTGGGTTAGATACTGGAGAATGTCTGTGAGTGGTTTTATTTCGGTTAACTGGAAGGAGGGACGCTTTTCTCTGGACGCAGTCTAGGATGTCAGTGTAAGTAGTATATTATTATCGTGGGCTTTACATAAACTTTGTAGAGAGCTAGTACTTGTTGGGGGTTGAAATATATACAGGGTGCGGACGATATTTGTTCGCAAGATTACTGTCTAGGAAAAAGTAACACAGTTGTTTTATTTTTAAAGATATATTTATCAAACTTGGGTCAGTTTGTCTTCATGACTTGTTCGTTCGATCACACGTGATAAACCCGCCATTGGCTTTGATGACAGCCTCAAGGCGGCCTCGAAATCGGCTACAGGCCTTCGTCACTGTCCCCCGACTTAGGCCCCTAAAGGCACTTGTGATCCTGGCCTTCAGATCGTCTTTCGTATTGCAGCTAGATCTGTTGGTGTCTCGTTCCACTGCGGCCCACACAAAGAAGTCGAGGGGGTTGCAATCAAGCGAGCTGGGAGACCAGATGTCAGGTGAAGTGTGGTCGACAAAGTTCTCTGACAGCCAGGGTTGTGTCTTTCGGCTGGTATGGCAGGGTGCTGAGTCTTGCTGCCACACGTACGGCCTACCTGCAGCTACCTGGTCGATCCAGGGCTTTACTACCTCGCTCAGAACGCGGATGTAGCCATCGGTGTTCAGCTTGAGGCCCTCAAGGAAGAAGTGAGGTGGCATGACGTCACCTTGACTGCTGACGACACCTAACACCAATGTTGTCGCTGGAAACTTTGTCTGCATGACTCTGGGCACGTCTTTGGATGAGACAGCGAGCCACCTGTTGTACTGGGAGTTGATCTTCTGGTCTTATTTGTCCTCCAGACGTGGATCCCAAGAAGAACTCCGTGTCTCTTCCACAAATTTGGAGGTTCAAAATTATTCATAATCAATTATTCTGAAGATAAATAATGGAAATATAGTCACTGTTTTTATGAAGACAAGAGTAACAACGTAAGTAAATAAGAAATTGCATAAAATTAGCAGTTGAAAATTGCGAACAAATATCGTTAACACCCTGTATATATATATATATATATATATATATATATATATATATATATATATATATATATATATATATATATATATATATATATATATACAGGGTGTTTAGCAAGATTCTTTATCTGAAAACGTGTGTTGAAACCGATATTGTTATGCTTTGGGAAGGTTATGTTGACAATAATAAACACACGTACCAGTTGCTTTCACTTCAATTTATTATAAATTAAATTTATAAATTTAAGAATTTATAAATTTCCGGTTGGTTGGTTCCATAACCGGACGGTTGTTCATATATTGTCAAAGTTCTTTCGTCACAGATTCTGTGACCTCTTCAGTGACTGGGGATTCTTTTCTTTGTTTTGTGCCTCTCCTTTGTTCTGTCCTACGCCATCTTGTTTTGTGTGTTGTGTGCTTAGTTTGCGCATGTGTTACATCCGGGTGTCTGTGTGTGTTTTTATTTGTTTATTTATTTGTTTATTTGCATGTTGCTGGTTGGTTGTTTGTTCTATGTGTGTGTGTGTTTTCATTTTGTCCTTAATTGTAAGTTGTGATGTTGCTATTCCATTCATGTTTTCCATTTAATTTTGGTTGGAGTTCATTTATATTTATTGCCTCTGTGATTTGTCTAAACATTGCGTCTTTTCTGTGTGTAGATTCTATTTTTATTTCTATGTTCTCTAATTTACCCCTATGTTCTATTTTAGCATGTTGGTGGAGTACAGATGATTCTTTTCTATCTTGAAGCTCTCGCCAGTGTTCATTTAACCGTTCTCCTATACTACGAGCTATCTCACCTATGTACACTATATTTTTATCGTTACATTGTCCTTCAGTACATCTTATGCTATATACTACATTTCTAGTTTTACAGTTAATATGGGGGCTTAGTTTACAGACTGTGCATTTCTTATCTATACAGAGAGGTCTTTGAAAAGGGTATGTATTGCTAATAAGTGTTTTTATGGAGGTACCTGGTCCTTCTACTATCTTAATATTAAGTTTAATGTTATCTTGAGCCCTTCTAAATTTGTAAGCTAATTGACCTCTAGGGGTTGTATTGATGAACATTACCCTCTGGTATTTATTGCTATCATACCATGAGTTTATTCTATTAACCTTATTCCTAGTTCTCTCTATTCTATTCCAAAATTTGCTCCTATACTAGGGGCAGGTCCCGTTTGTATCATTATTTACCATTTTTTCCCATTTGGTTCTGGCTCCTCTATATACTCTGATTTTATCTCTCTGATTGTAGCCAGAGAACTGCATACGGTGGATGAAGTGTTGTATGTGTCTCTCCAGTTCTTTGGAGTTGCATATGCGGGACACGTTTCTCATCACCCGTACCAAATCCGCAATCAGTATGTTGATTTTGGTGTGATCCGAAACAGCTGAGTTTCGGTGGATCAGATATTTGGAAGTCATGGGTTTGGCATAATGGGAATGGAGGATTTATTTTTTGTTATTAATGGTTTCTAACCAGAGCTCTGTGTCTAGTACAGGTGATCGATGGTTGGGGTGTTTGCTTGGGTAGTTTATAGTAACTCTAATACTCTGGTGGATGGAGTTAGCTATTTGCTGGATGCTTTCCATGGTGTTTTTCTCTAATTCCTGACTGTTCTCTAGTGGGGGTATTTTTACTACGATGTTTATATCATCAACGTAGCGGGAGTACATTATCAGGGTTAAGAGGTTGCTGTTTTCTAATTGTTCTTTAAGTTTAAGTTTAAGTTTATTGTCCCACCATACCATGAATAGGTTAGCTATGTCACCTGCAATGCTAACACCAATGGCTGCTCCCTCCTCTTGGGCATATGTTTTTCCATTAAATTTGAACATATGTTCCTTAAGGGTTAGTTTTATACCTATATAGGTGTTATGTAACATTTAGTCTTATCTCTCGCTGACGAAATGCCTACGGATTACTTGTTACAAACACGATTCATTCAGGGCGAAACAGATTAAATCTTTAGTCTGTCCGGGAGAAGAAATGGCTATTGATATGGTATGTATGAGAAATCTTGTAAGAAATCTTGTAAAATCCCATATGATTCAGGTTGAATGATATATAACATTTGTGGTGTAATCTACCCTCGTAATTTTAGACACGGGTTTACTGTGTTTACTTCTACACATATTAATATTATAATGCTCAGTATTTATACTTTGAGATTGTTAATTGCAGGGTATCTATATGAGTTAATAACTCTATATTTTATTTGTATTTTATTTGTATATATATATATATCTTTATATATCTTATATATAAAAGTGAGGATGTGTGTGTGTCTGTGTACAACTTTGCATGCATAAGGCTTTCACAATTACCAACTGAATTTGACCAAATGTTCTGTGCATGTTGCACACGTTGCTAAGATTGTCACATCACAAACATTTTTCAAATCGACCCAAGTTGAGCAATAAAAAATCGATATCAAAATTATCGGTAGAAAAATTGATGTAACGGAGATAACAAACTTTATTGACAATCCTTATAAAAAAGGGAGATAACCAACTTTTCAGAAATTGGTTGACCTCCTAATACATTGGTTCTGAAAGAGGGAACACCAGTTATTTTGCTGAGAAATATCACTCCTCCAAAACTATGCAATGGTACACGCCTTGTGGTTAAAAAACTGTCTCCACTTAGTATTGACGCTACCATTCTATCCGGATGTGGAAAAGGCGAGGATGTGAGAATAACAAAAATTAGCCTGACTACATCAGGCATGGATACTCCCTTCTCCTTTCGCCGAACCCAATTTCCCCTTCGTGTTGCCTTTGCTATGTTCATAAACAAGTCGCAAGGTCAAACTCTGTCCGTCACTGGAATTCACTTGGATGAACCTTGCTTTTCGCACGAACAATTCTACGTTGCCTGATCACGAGTTGGCAGTCGAGATAATCTCTTTGCGTTTGTTCCGAAAAGAAAAACAAAGAATATCGTCTATCCTCAAGTGTTTTAGTGTTAACAAAATAACTTATTACAGCTCTGCCTTGGCTTCACCTTACTCATTACAAAACATACCAATGAATATGTCATGCAGGATATTTTGGATTATAAGTTAAAAATTTAACTATACACAGCAAAGGATGCTCTCAAAGAATAGATTTTCTCTTATTCTACTCTCATTGTTTTTTTTTGTTTTTTTTTTTTATACAACTCTGCTTTCATTACAACTTTTTGTACTTTAGCAAAACTGCCTGTTTTTTTTACAGATTTGCAACGTGTATTGTCTTTAATCATTTGTATAACTACATCTTGTTCAGTGTTTTCCTTCATTATCAGCATAGTTTTATGTGTTCAAAGATTGCACTAAATATTCGTTTGCATTAATTATTGAAGACTTCTGCTTATTTTGACAGGCTGGGGACAAATAATGTTCTTCTTTTACTTCCTAGCTGTATATTCTTAGCATAATTTCAAACCCGAGCCACGCGGAGTTAATCTGATAGTATCAACTAGAAATAGATTGACACATATATATATAAAATAAACACATGAAATTAATTTAATTTTGTATATATATATATATATATAAAAGTTTACATATATATATACATACATATACATATACGTGTTTTGCAACGGGTCACTTTGTGGCTCAATGAAAATTTAATAAATTAAACAATCAGAGCTATATATCATAAAACATGTCTATAGAATCTTTTATGATATATATATATATATATATATATATATATATATATATATATATATATACGATATTAAATAAATGGAAACTATATTTATAAAACCATATTTATTTCATTATATATATTTCAGGGATATCATATTAAAAATATGTTATGCCTTCTTCAGACAAAATACAATATAAACAGTCTTATAAATAGATAGATTTGACATACCTTTCAACTTCAACTTCCATTTAAAAAGTTGATTTGGTAGTTTTTAAATGGAAGTTGAAGTTGAAAGGTATGTCAAATCTATCTATTTATAAAACTGTTTATATTGTATTTTGTCTGAAGAAGGCATAACATATTTTTAATATGATATCCCTGAAATATATATAATGAAATAAATATGGTTTTATAAATATAGTTTCCATTTATTTAATATCGTAAATATACTCCAAATACTTGTTGAGTGCTTTTATATCAGTTATAAATATTTACTCGTTGTAACCCAACAATTTAAATAAAACTTTGCATATATATATATATATATATATATATATATATATATATATATATATATATAATATAAAATTGAAAGATGGTTAAAAGAGTTCCAAGTATTTTATTATGCGCATTTAAAAAACAAATATCATCATGGGATGCTATCTGCGTTTTCATCAGATAAAATAGGGATACATGATATGAAGCTTAAAAAACACTTGTGTATAATGAAGTTTTAAATCAACATATGAAAAATAATTTAAGATTGATGTGTGAGATTGTGAAAAAGTGAGCGGGGGGAGGGGGATATATATGTATATATATTTATATATTTCATTAGAGATTTAAAGACGCTGGTCTGAGACCTTTACTTCCCTCCGAAGAAGAGATATTATCTCGAAAATTAAGGATATTTAAATAAATTCAAGGTAAAAGACGAATTCACATCAATATCTTTCACTATTGCATTCTTTTTTCTATGTCCATACCTGCATTGTCTTGGCCTTATTACACATATTCTAACGTTTATATATATATATATATATATATATATATATATATATATATATATATATATACATACACACACACATAAGGTGAGAGTGTACTATTGTGATCAAACCAACTGAAGCAGAAGTTGCACTTTATCTGCGGCTGCAGTGATGGACGACTCACTGTAAAATGTTAATGAATGTAGACTGGATGGCGTGGAGGACATGTTTGTGTCATGTATTGATCACAGACGCCATATACACCACCACCGTTCTTATACACCTGCATATGTGTCTGCATGTGTATATGTGTATGTGTGTGTGTATATGAGAGTGTTTATGTGAGTATGTGTGAGAGTGTATGTGAGTGTATGTGTGAGAGTGTGTGTGAGTATGTGAGAGTGTATGTGTGAGTGTTTATGTGTGTATGTGTGAGAGTATGTATGTGTGAGAGTGTGTGTGTGTGTGTGTGAGAGTATGTGTGAGTGTTTATGTGTGTATGTGTGAGAGTATGTATGTGTGAGAGTGTGTGTGAGTGTGTGTGAGAGTATGTGTGAGTGTTTATGTGTGTATGTGTGAGAGTGTATGTGTGAGAGTGTATGTGAGTGTGTGTGAGAGTATGTGTGAGTCTTTATGTGTGTATGTGTGAGAGTATGTATGTGTGAGAGTGTATGTGAGTATGTGTGAGAGTATGTGTGAGTCTTTGTGTGTGTATGTGTGAGAGTATGTATGTGTGAGAGTGTATGTGAGTGTGTGTGAGAGTATGTGTGAATGTTTATGTGTGTATGTGTGAGAGTATGTATCTGTGAGAGTGTATGTGAGTGTGTGTGAGAGTATGTGTGAGTGTATGTGTGAGAGTGTGTGTGAGTATGTGAGAGTGTATGTGAGTGTGTGTGAGAGTGTATCTGAGTATGTGTGAGAGTATGTGTGAGTGTGTATGTGTGTATGTGTGAGAGTATGTGTGAGTGTTTATGTGTGAGAGTATGTATGTGTGAGTGTGTAAATGCATGTGTATATGTGTATGTGTGTGTGTATATGAGAGTGTTTATGTGAGTATGTGTGAGAGTGTATGTGAGTGTATGTGTGAGAGTGTGTGTGAGTATGTGAGAGTGTATGTGTGAGTGTTTATGTGTGTATGTGTGAGAGTATGTATGTGTGAGAGTGTGTGTGTGTGTGAGAGTATGTGTGAGTGTTTATGTGTGTATGTGTGAGAGTATGTATGTGTGAGAGTGTGTGTGAGTGTGTGTGAGAGTATGTGTGAGTGTTTATGTGTGTATGTGTGAGAGTGTATGTGTGAGAGTGTATGTGAGTGTGTGTGAGAGTATGTGTGAGTCTTTATGTGTGTATGTGTGAGAGTATGTATGTGTGAGAGTGTATGTGAGTATGTGTGAGAGTATGTGTGAGTCTTTGTGTGTGTATGTGTGAGAGTATGTATGTGTGAGAGTGTATGTGAGTGTGTGTGAGAGTATGTGTGAATGTTTATGTGTGTATGTGTGAGAGTATGTATGTGTGAGAGTGTATGTGAGTGTGTGTGAGAGTATGTGTGAGTGTTTATGTGTGTATGTGTGAGAGTTTGTGTGAGAGTGTATGTGTGAGAGTGTATGTGAGTGTTTATGTGTGTATGTGTGAGAGTATGTATGCGTGAGAGTGTATGTGAGTATGTGAGAGTGTATGTGTGAGTGTGTATGTGTGTATGTGTGAGAGTATGTATGTGTGAGAGTGTATGTGAGTGCGTGTGAGAGTATGTGTGAGTGTTTATGTGTGTATGTGTGAGTGTATGTGTGAGAGTGTATGTGAGTGTGTGTGAGAGTATGTGTGAGTGTTTATGTGTGTATGTGTGAGAGTATGTGTGAGAGTGTATGTGTGAGAGTGTATGTGAGTGTGTGTGAGAGTGTATCTGAGTATGTGTGAGAGTATGTGTGAGTGTGTATGTGTGTATGTGTGAGAGTATGTGTGAGTGTTTATGTGTGAGAGTATGTATGTGTGAGTGTTTATGTGAATATGTGTGAGAGTATGTGTGAGTGTTTATGTGTGTATGTGTGAGAGTATGTATGTGTGAGAGTGTATGTGAGTGTGTGTGAGAGTATGTGTGAGTGTTTATGTCTGTATGTGTGAGAGTATGTATGTGTGAGAGTGTATGTGAGTGTGTGTGAGAGTATGTGTGAGTGTTTATGTCTGTATGTGTGAGAGTATGTATGTGTGAGAGTGTATGTGAGTATATATATGTGTGTGTGTTTGCATATGTTTGTGATTTTTGTTGTGTAAATGCGTATATATGCGTAAAGTTCTTTGTGTGTAGATATATGCATATGTGTATGTAAGTGAGTTTGTATGTGAATGTGTGAGTGTATGCTTGTAAGTTTTGGTGTGTATATATATGCATATGAGTTCTTTCAGTGTAGATGTAAGCATATGTGTATCTGTGTGTGTGAGAGTATTTGTGAGTGTGCTTGTTAGTGTGTGAGCAAGATTTGATCTGTAAATGTGTATATATCTGTATGAATTTTTTATGTGTAGATGTATGAGTGTGCGTGCGTGCGGGCGTGTGTGTGAGTGTGTGAGTGTGTGTGTGTGTGTGTGTGTGTGTGTGTGAAGCAGGTGCTTCAATGTATTAATTTGTTGATTGATTTTTGTTGTTGTTGTAATGCAAGCATTGTTTTTATTTCGTTTCTGTATAACGTAATAGATGATAATTTTTCTATTGTATTTTCTATTATTTATAGTTGTTTCACGATTTTTGTTTAGTCTCCACCTTTGCATGGCATTAATATGTTCCAGCAACCTTAAATTAACTAGCAGAAAAACCACCCTTAGGGTGGTTTTCTGCTAGTATATATAGTGTGCATATTGATATTATACGCAAGTATATATACATGTAGATATGATACATCAAAGAAAATCGTAATTGACAATATACACAGAAATTGAACGAAGACTGTGTTACACTGTTTTATGTAATCAGTAACGTAATCCATGATACATTAAAAAAAGACGATATTATATATAAACTGCATTATGAAAAAATTAGTGACGGAAATATATGAATGTTTATTTAAGCGATCGCTACCCGGAAGTGTTGATATTTGAAAATGTTTAAGAAGTGAATCTTAAATAAGTAATAAAATATATTTAGTCAACAGCCACGAAATTTTGTAGATAAATTATGTAATATTCATTCATTATTTATTCAAAGTAATCTAACTTATTTTACTAAGGAGATAAAAAATTATAAACCGTACGCAGTCCCGCACTTCTTACTTCATTATAGTTAAGATATGTTTAGAATATTGTTTGTCTTCTTAACTACCTATGTACAACGTTCTATAGGATTTGGTTTTCTTTAATATCATATAAAGACGAATACATACGCTAGTGTTCCATATACTCTTAAAATCAATTTATTCCCTGTCATTGTTCATTCTTGTTCTGTTTGGATCTTCTTCTAACTCTACACCTTGTTTTTGTTTATTTTGTCTTATCTGTTATACATTTCAGCAAGATGGATGTTCTTACTTTTGATAGAAATGTGTTATACTTGCGAGAAAATACACATCATTTTTTAATTTTCTATAGAGTTACGGCCCTTTCCATTCTAAGTTCAAATCCCGCCGAGGTGTACTTTGCCTTTCATCCTTACGGGGTCAATAAAATAAAGTACCAGTAATGTACTGGTAATTGCTGGCCTTGTGCCTAAAGTAGAAACAATTATTTAATTTTCTATAGAGTTACGGCCCTTTCCTTTCTGAGTTCAAATCCCGCCGAGGTCAACTTTGCCTTTCATCCTTACGGGGTCGATAAAATAAAGTACCAGTAATGTACTGATAATTGCTGGCCTTGTGCCAAAAGTAGAAACAATTATTTAATTTCTATAAAATAAACATTTTTTCGTTTACCTATGAACTTTAAAATTAAAGTCTAGATCTAGATCTAGATTAAGCATTGCTTAAGACATGATTGTTGGATGTATTTATGATTCATAATATTGGTATTTAAATGTAAACACTAATTTCTGTAAGAACTAATTTCTAAAATTCTCTGTTGAGAAAAAATCAATTTCTTGAACTAACATTATTTGAGTTGGCGGCGACAACATAGATATGAAGTATACACATTCAATAATATCACAACATAAATTATTTCAGCCTTCCTTAAATGCTTGCACTGTCAGTATATATATATATATATATATATATATATGTGTGTGTGTGTGTGTGTGTGCGCGCGTTTAAAAGGTAAACAGAAAAAAAACAACACAATCAGTATAGTATATGGAAGGATTATATTAGGTTAACGTTTGAAATAGCAGGAAGAGGGTCATAACGTTTCGGACGCTAGTCCTTCATCAGAAGAAAGAATGAGAAATTAGAAAGGTGTGTTTGTGTGTGTGTGTACACAGAGAGACCGTTCGTCTCGAATTCGAGAAATATAGAATAAAATTCTTCTTAGCGGCTACGGTTAAAGTTATCTTCTGCCGAGGTTAGCTTTGCATTTCATCCTTACAGGGTCGATAAAATAAAATACCAGTAATGCACTCGGGTCGATTTAATCGACTTTCCCCTCCCCCAAAATTGCTGGCCGTGTGCCTATCATAGAAGTCATTGATAGTATATTTTTAGCTGTGTAAGAAACATTTTTTAGCTGTTTGTCT
The DNA here is from genome assembly GCA_964016885.1 of Eledone cirrhosa. Classification (NCBI taxonomy): domain Eukaryota; kingdom Metazoa; phylum Mollusca; class Cephalopoda; order Octopoda; family Eledonidae; genus Eledone; species Eledone cirrhosa. Next base: position 97,278,085 of record OZ024744.1, read on the forward strand.
TTAGCTGTATATCTATCAAGTGAAGGTGCATCTCTTAGTGAATTAAGCAATTGGATTCACAATTATATGGTCATAAGTTCTATTTTTAGTGCGGACTAAGCTTTATGTCACTGAAAAATGCACTATCTATCACGCAGATTGAGTTCATTTAGTTAAAAATATATACCAGCAGCAGCTTTAGATTAGCCTGGCGATTGACTGGCATCCCATCCAGACGAGAAATTTTGTCGTTTAAAACCTATAAAATAGGAGCAAAGCTCTGCGTGTCCAGCAACCCGCAGAAGCATACAAAAATGATCGTAAATCATTACACGGTACTCGAACTTTGTATATTCTGAATTCAATACCAACTGGAGGTCAATTTTCGTTTTGATCCGAGGTTCAGTAAAATAATCAACAGCTCTCAAATATACATGTAATCGATTGTATTTCTCAAAAGTGTTATCTTAGGCCAGTGTAAATTTGGTCATGTCAGGATTGTAGCTATACTCACCACGATTGGTTAATTATGGGTTGGTAAAGTTATTTAATCCATAGTTGAGGTGGAAGTTGATCCACCCTTTTAACACCTCTTGTTTTGTTTTGTTGTTGTTTTTTTTTTTTATGTGTGTGTGGTGCTTGGGTTCCACTTACTCTCCTCACCGGATCAGGGTCTTCTGGGGGGAGCCGCCCACTCGATTATAAAGCAGGTTGTACTGGGTGACATGGTACCAGTAGCCAACAGAAGTCTGACCAAACAAGGGTATGGTGAGGCAACCAGTTTAGTCACTGACCACTCGACTGTGAAGCAGGTTGTTCTGGGTTACATGGTACCAGTAACAAACAGAAGTCTAGCCTGACCGCATCAGGGTATGGTGGGGGAACCAGTTCAGTCACTGACCACTCGATCATGACGCAGGTTGTTCTGGGTTACATGGTTCAACTAGCAGGCAAAAGTATGACTTGACCACACCAGGGTATGGTGGGGAAACCAGTTCAGTCACTGACCACTCGACCATGAAGCAGGTTGTACTGCGTTAGATGGTACAACATTTTCTCAATACTAACTGACCTAGAAAGAAGTTGAGGCACAAGGACAGCAATTTGGGAGGAGGGATATTAATTGATTATATCGACCCTAGTACCTAATTGGTACTTTACTTTATCGATCCCGGAAGGATGAAAAGCAAAGTTAAACCGGAACGAACACTGAACACTATTCTATCCGACATGAGTTCAAATCCTGCCGAGGTTAACTTTGCCTTTCATCCTTACAGGCTCGATATAATATTACCAGTAATGTACTGAGGTTAATTGCTGGCCTTGTGCCAAAAGTAGAAACTATTTTATCCGACATTCTAACAAATCAGCCAATCCGCTACCTTAAAGCAAGAAAAATAATAATTGTTTCTACTTTAGGCACAAGGCCAGCAATTACCCCAGTGTATTACTGGTGCTTTATTTTGTCGACCCTGTAAGGATGAAAGGCAAAGTCAACCTCGGCGGGAATTGAACTCAGATCGTAAAGGGACGTAACTATGCTGGAAAGCATGGCGTCCGACCCTCTACCGATACTGCCAATATGACTGCATTTAGAATACACCACCACCACAATCACCACCACCACTACTACCACCACCACCACAATTACCACCACCGACAACAACACAGCTACCACCATAATCACCACCACCACCACCACTACTACCGTCACCATCACAATTACCACCACCGACAACAACACAGCTACCACCACAATCACCACCACCACCACTACTACCACCACCACCACAATTACCACCACCGACAACAACACAGCTACCACCATAATCACCACCACCACCACCACTACTACCGTCACCATCACAATTACCACCACCGACAACAACACAGCTACCACCACAATCACCACCACCACCACCACCACCACTACTACCGTCACCATCACAATTACCACCACCGACAACAACACAGCTACCACCATAATCACCACCACCACCACTACTACCACCACCACCACAATTACCACCACCGACAACAACACAGCTACCACCACAATCACCACCACCACCACCACCACTACTACCACCACCACCACAATTACCACCAACAACAACACAACTACCACCATCACCACCACCACCGCAACCACCACCACCACCACCACAACTACCACCACGGCCACAACCAACACCACCACAACAACAACAATACCCCACAACCACCATCATTACTACCACGTCACAACTACCCCACCACCAGAACTACCCCACCGCCACAACTACCCCAGCGCCACAATCACCACCATTACTACCACCACCACCACCACCACAACCACCTTTACTACCACCATCACCGCCACAACCATCCTCACAACTACCCCACCACCACTACTACCTTCAGCCAGGCCTCCAGGTGAATAAGAACTCGGACGAGGTAAAGAGCAGTGTGGTTACTCTCACCCAGATATGGACCGAGAATAAGCTATTGCTGAATGGTCGGGCGCATTTGGCGAACGAGTCATCTATTGTCCGTCATCTATTACCGCCAGATTGTCGTGCCTTGTTCTGGTTCACGCCTCGTCCAATTGGAGCGCCTGCTCTTCAACTTCTTGTGGAAGGGACAGGTTCTATTGGTGAGACGGACCATCTACTGCAAGAAACCCCAACGCGGAGGGTTGACCATGCCGTGGGTGATGATACACAAATATGTTCTGAAGCTACGGCTTCTCCAAATATTCCTAAACGGTGCACACACAGATGTGGTCGCCGTTTGTCAGAGAAGACTTTCTACAACTCGTCTCTTTGACTGAGCTGCAACTAGTTGGTCAAACGAAGAGTGTGGCCTGAAATGTTGCCAGGTGATCTCAGCCCTCTATAAGTGGGACAATGCGTTTAGTGAAAATTCCACTCTAGAGTTTTATAGAGGACTTGTGATGGACATGTGTGATGACGTTCTCTGGGCGTCTACAAAAGAGAGGAATGTCCCTGTGATTAAATCTTTCACTCGTGTCTACCACATCTTTCTTTCACTACAACCACGAGGTCGCGTAAATCTTGGTGGTTGATTTTCTCTAAAGTCTTGGTTCGCAGCCGGGTGTGTATTACATGCGGTGCAGCTGTTCGATACACGCCTACAAATCAACAAAGCAAATAACGGTTCTGTCGCCCTGCGTACATCTCGAAGAGATTCAACTGTTGGCACTTCCGTAATTGTATGGCTTGTCTATAACAGAAGCACAACCAGACTAAAGACTTGGAATATGTCCACGATTCCCTATATGAGCGTCCACCAGAAGAGTCAACATAGACAGCTCTCGTCGATTCTAAGAGTGATCCCCAGGCCATCAAGGTTCATTTTCTACACCAACCGTCATTCAAATGCAAGCATTGTTTCTCGGTCGTTGATTGCTCAGCTGGTAGAGTGACGTGATTGCTCAGCTGGTAACTTTCTAGATGCCAGACGCTCAACCTTGGTCTGAGCTTAATTCATGATTGCAATTTGGTTAATGAGACGAGCTGTAGGAAGATGTGTCTCGCAAAAGGCACTCACACCGGTTTGTCTTCGTTTTCCTCGTTGCCGACATCATTTCAAGGATCAAAGAATTTCTGAAAAAGAATCAGTCTCAATGCGTACCAGCACATTATAGGCAACGGTATACCGAAACGAAAGGCTGTTTGCTTCAGATACCACTGAGGGGATGTAGGTTTTAGCCATTTCAACTAAATCTTTCAGAGACTAGTCCCACCGTTCGTTACCTCTTCTCAGTTCTTTTTCACCTGGAAGCCCGGTTTAAACTAGATTCCGACTACTTTAACGCGACCCTCAGTTCAGTTATACAAATTGAATTAACAAACCTGTCTTTAAGATATTTGATGCAAGTATATAAAAAGCCAGTGAAAAGGTGAGAAAAATATTGAATCTGAAATTTTACAATTCCGTAGGTGTGTAAATTTCTGTTTTGATTTTAAAGCTTAAACCATCTTTTTTTACCTTCTTGAAATCGATTTTTAGAGATTTCATTAACGGATGAATTCTGATTCACGAGGATAGACGAGATATTTACCATAACTGCGTCTACATGGCTGCTAAACCGGCTGGAAATAGCAGCGAAAATATTTAAAATCCAATTTACTATCTTAAAAAAAGAAAGGATCGATCAGTTAATGTTGCCCTAGATCAGAGGTTCTCAAAGTGGGCGCTACCCCCCACCCCCATCCCCGGGGTGGGGTGGGGGTATTGAGGAGGTCCAGGGGACGATGTGGAGGCCTAAGGGATGTGAGGTGGGGTGGCGACATTAGAGATGATATCTCTTGGTTGTCCATCGTGAACGATGATGACATCTTCTTTATTTATTTCCCCTCTGCCGTGGGCACGAAGGTGGCTGTGGAGGCTTGCAAGTCCGGGGACAGTGGGGGCAGCGGAAGAGACCGGAGTCGCTTGGGGCAGCTGTTGATGCCTTTCTCCTCATTTCACGGGCTTCAGTGACCTCTGCCCGTCTCTTCTCTTCAAAAGAGTCCTTGGCGCGTCTGGTAAGGGCTCGCCACTCAGTCCTGTCCTGAGCATGGGACTCGAGTTGTTTTGGGCCGATTCCAGTGTTGTTGATGCTGGACTTCACGCAGTCTTTGAACCTCTTGAGAGGCCTGCCCCGCTTTCGTTTCCCCGAACAGAGTTCCCCATACATCAGTTGCTTCATAGCCTGTGATCGTCCATCCGGATGACATGTCCCACCCATCGAAGTTGGCTCTTCAGTATCATAGCTTCAACACTGGTTGTCTTAGCCATGTCAAGAACTTCGAGGTTGGAGACCTTGACCTACCATTTGATGTTCATGATTGACCGCAGACTGCACATGTGGCACCTTTCCAGCTGCTTCAGGTGCCTTCTGTACAGGGTTCATGTCTCACATCCATAGAGGAGGCTGGTGAGAACAACAGCCCTGTACACCCTGAGCTTGGTGGACTGCCTGATGTTGTGCTAGTTCAGGATGCATGTCCTCAGGTGGCCAAGGGCTTGACTGGGCTTGCAGATCCTGGCATTTATCTCCTTGTCGAGGCTTCCATCGCTGCTGATGACACTGCCGAGGTACTTGAAGTCGTCCACCGTCTTTAGCTGGGTGCCTCCGATGGAGATGGAAGGAGGCTGGGTGACGGAGGCAGGTGCAGGCTGACACAGGACCTCAGTCTTTCCAAGGCTAATTGTGAGACTGAAGAGGCAGGAGGCCTCCACGAACTTGTTGTTGATGAGTTGGAGGTCAGACAACTATGGGCCATGAGGGTACAGTCGTCAGCAAAAGGTGCCTCCAGGATGATCCTCTACACGGTCCTTGTCTTGGCCGTCAGGCGCCGCAGGTCAAACAGGGAGCCGTCCAGTCTGTATCGCAGATACACTCCGTGCTCGAGGTCCCTGGCGGCATGATTGAGCACGCAGGTGAAGAGGATTGAAGAGGATGGGAGCTAGCACGCATCCTTGCTTGACGCCGATGGTGATTTCGAGCGGCTCCGATGCCTCTCTGCCCTATCGCACCTGCCCGGTCATGTCGTCATGGAATTGCCGTATCAGGTTCACAAACTTTGTCGGGCATCCAAACTTCGACAGGATCGACCAGAGGGCCTCCCTGTTGACAGTGTCAAAGGCCCTCCCTGTTGACAGTGTCAAAAGCCTTCGTCAAGTCTATGAAGATGGCAAAGAGGTCCATGTTCTGCTCGACACACTTCTCCTGTACCTGGCGCACAGAGAAGATCATGTCGATCGTGCTGCAGTTTGGGCGAAACCCACACTGGGCCTCAGACAGGTTTTCCTCCGAGATATTGGCGATGAGGCGGTTGAGCATGACCCGAGCCAGAACCTTCCCAGCGATGGGGAGGAGAGAGATGCCCCGATAGTTGCCACAGTCAGTTTTGCCGCCTTTGTTCTTAAAAAGCGAGACAACTGTGGCATCCCTGAAGTCTTTAGTTATCTCTTCTTCCTCCCATATGCTGACGAGGAGGGTGTGGAAGGCCCCCAGGGCAGCTGGACCGGCCGACTTGAAGATCTCGGCAGGAATCCCGTCCTTCCCAGGGGCCTTTCCTGAGCTGGTCTGGTTGATTGCCTTCGTGACTTCATCCAACGTGGGGGGGGGGGGGTCGAAGCTGCCGACTACGGGCTTCTGTAGACCTGGTCGAGGGCGGCAGGGTCGACAGTGGAGGTCTTGTTGAACAGGTTGCTGAAATGCTCTCTCCACCTCGAGTTGATGCTGCTCTTCTTCTTCAGCAGGAACGAGCCGTCAGCAGACAGCAGCGGTGTGGTGACAGGCTTGGGGGGTCCGTAGATGTCCCCGATGGCGCTGAAGAACATCTTAGAGTTCTTTGTGTCAGCGTATCTCTCGACTTCTTCGGCCTTCTTTTCCCACCACTTGTCCTGCATTCTGCGTAGCGCTGATTGGGCCTGCCTCTTGAGGTGCTTGAAGCGGTCGCGCTTCGAGGTGGAGTAGCTGTCATTCTGCTGAAAGCCCTCCTCTTCTCGTCCTGAAGTTGTCTGATGCGCTCATCGTTTTCATCAAACCAGTCCTGGTGGACTCTCTTCCTCGGCCCGATGGTTGCCTTGGCTGACTCTGTCACCAGCGACCTGAACTGGTCCCACTGTTGAGCTGGGGGTCCGGTCAGTGGTACATGGGAAGTCAGCCAGCCGTCCAGGTCTTCTGAGAACGCATCACGATGCTCTGGCTGCTTGAGTCGTGCTACGTCGAAAGCTGGCCTATGGACTTTCGGAGTCTTGCGATGCGTTGGGGTGCTGTACAGTGACAGGATGGTCCTGACAAGGCGATGGACAGTCCAACACTCTGAACAGCGCATGGCCCTGGTGATCTGACGTCATGGATGTCCCTCCTGCGGCATATGACAAAATCAATCAGATCCCACTGAATCTGGGAAGCATCCATGTGGTCTTAAACTTGTCTGCCTGGCGGAACAGTGTGCTTGTGATGGTGAGGTTGTTCTCGGCGCAGAAACTCAACAGTATGAGGACGTTAGAATTCAGCTTCCCTGTGCCGTGAGGTCCCAGCACGCCTCTCCAATTGCTGCTGTCAGACCCGACTCTTGCGTTGAAGTCCTCCAGTAGGATGAGTTTATCGCTTGGGGGGACGCCCTTCACGAGTGCGTTGAGTACCCCGTAGAAAGCGTCCATTACTTCATCGCTGCTGGTGAGAGTGGGGTCGTACGCGCAGATGACTGTGACATGCCGAGATGGGTCGAGGGGGAAGCGGAGCTTCATCAGCCGCTCACTCACAGGTGTTGGGAGGTCTGGTAGCTGCTTGCAGAGAGAAGTCCTGATGGCCAGGCCAAGCCCGTGGATTCTGTCCTTTGCATTGCCCTTCCAGAAGAAGGTGTAGCCTCCTTTCAGTTCTGCTACTGATCCTTCTTCGGCGAGTCTGGTCTCGCTGAGGGCGGCTATATCGATCCGGTAGCGAGCTAATTCCCTCGCTATGAGGGTAGTTCTCTCTGGCCTCAAGGAGATTTCCCTATCTATGAGGTTGCGCACATTCCATGCGCCAAGAATCAAGTTCTTCTTTCTATTATGTTGGTTTCGACCGCTTGGAAGGGTAAAACCGCCAGCCGCGGTAGACTGGCCGGCTTTGCGAGGGATGAGCATTTGGTTAGGGCTCCTTTCATCACCCTCCCCTCGTGCGAGGTTGAGCAGTGCTCCCCTGAAAAGGGCTGCTCAGTCGCCCGGTGGAACGCCTGATCTCCTCTGTTATCCCAGGGTGAGGAGGAGAACGACTTGCGCATCCAAGCCAGCCATGTGTGGGTTTGAGACTGGCAACTCCCAGAGGTTACCTCTACCTGTTACCTCCGCCTCTCGCCCATCGCCGCAGGGCTTTGGGAGTGCACACTAAAGAAGAAACCTGTGCGGGAAAGGTTTATAGTGGGAGGGCCAGTGCACAGTGGCGGTCCCACTCACTCGGCCGCAGAAGCCAGAGTCCGGTGGTACGGAGGACCGTCACAACCAGGGACTTCATTGGCTGCAGTGGATGGCCACGACGTCTGTAGTGCCTTGCCGTGCCCTAGCGCTCCACACCGCTTGCTGTCGCCGCCTTCGTGACTGCTGGGACGATGTTGTCCTCCTCCACTCACTCCGCTGTGTCCAGTCTTCGCATGCAGGGCTAGGCATCCCTATCTAACTCACCGGGGGGGGGGGGGGTCCAGACCCGTCCGGCTATCTCTACCAGGGTGTGGCCACTGTCGCATGCTACAGCTTCTTGGGGCCACAGGTGAGAGCTGAGTGTCAGGTGGGACCCAATGCAGGGTGTCCAAAATCACCTCCTCATCAAGTAAACTTGGTGGGGTTGCCGGTTTAGTCGCCGACGACCCGACCATGCGACAGGTTGTACTGGTTTACATGTTAGCAGTAGCACTCAAGAGTGACCTGACAAACAGAGATGATATAATAGTATATTAAATATCAAATGATACATATTATATATACAGTATATATAGTAAGATAAAAAATATGTAATATTTATCTATACATAGTATATATTATATTATTTATTATATAATATTTACATATATATATATATATATATATATATATATATATATGTATGTATATATATATATATATATATATATATATATATATATATAGAGAGAGAGAGAGAGAGGGGGGGGGCGAGACCGAGAGGTATGTATGTAAAAGGTAAACAGGAATAACAACACAATCGGCACAGTATATGGAAGGGATATATTAGGTTAACGCTTGGTATGGCAGGAAGAGGGCCTTAACGTTTCGAACACTAGTCCTTCATCAGAAGAAAGAATGAGAAATAAATTAGATTGACGGGACAGGCGCATTGTGTGTGTGTGTGTGTGTGTGTGTGTGTGTGTGCGCGTGTGTATGTGCGTGTGTGTATGTATATGTATGAGTGTACGTATGCATACTTACATATTATTTACAATTTGCGTGTAGGCAGGTCTCTCTGGAATTAGGGTGGGGCTGGCGCTGAGGGTATTGCGTAGCCGTGAGGGGGGGGGGTGATTTGAGAACCCCTCTACCCTACATAAACTGCGCCCGACAAAAAAGGATGGTATGGACAGGGCTTGGCAGTATCGGTAGAGCGTCAGACACCATGCTTTGCAGCATAGAGTTATGGTCCTTTACGTTCTGAGTTCAAATGTCACCGAGGTTAACTTTACCTTTCATCCTTACGAGGTCAATAAAATAAAGTACCAGTAATGCACTGGGATAATTGCTGGCCTTGTGCCAACAGTAGAAACAATTATATATCTACCTTAGTCAGAACTAACTAAAGATTAAACAGTAACAAAAACAACTGCATTCCTATCAATAAAATGCAGTCATTTCTGAAAGGCTTAAACGTTTATATAATCCCATTGTACATCATGTGACCAATTACCAATAGGCGCATGGCTTAATGGTTAGAGCATTGGGCTTGCCAGCGAAACGTTGTGAGTTCAATTCTCGGACCGGGTGATGTGTTGTTTCCTTGAGCAAGACACTTTATTTCACATTGCTCCAGTTTACTCAGCTGTAGAAATGAGTTATGATAGGACTGGAATCCCTATCATTAAATTACCCAAGACACCTACAACGAGATATACCTTGGAGGAGGCCAGCTAAACCTGCATAGGTGGGAGCTGTGACACACACACACTCACACACGATTACCGTATATACACCGAGAAAAAAAAACCAAAAGTTTTTTTTTTGTGTTTTTTTTATTTCGTTTATCATTTTATGTCTGAGAAAAGGGCAAAAAATATTTACATAGAATTTAAAGTTGGTGAAATTCGTCAAAATATTGACCCCGAATATAAACGAATCCCCTTCTACCATCATTTTTGTTTTTGTTTTTGTCTTTTTTTAATTTTCGGTCACAGACTCCTCGATTTATATTCGAGTATATATGCCGGCCTCCCACGCATATCTCTCGTTGTACGTAAGAGGAGAGTAAGATTTTCTGGCCACTGCCATCGTGCCACCTATGAGGCTGTGTCCTCATTAGTGCTTTAGAAACCACAAGCAGTCACTAATAACCGGTGGCACAAGCTCTCCTATCCTGAGTTGATGGTCACTGCCATCGTGTCACCTATGAGGCTGTGTCCCCATTAGTGCTTTGGAAACCACAGTCACTAATAACAGAGGATACAAGCTCTCCTATCCTGATTTGCTGGTCACTGCCATCGTGCCACCTACGAGGCTGTGTCCCCATTAGTGCTTTGGAAACCACAAGCAGTCACTAATAACAAGGGGTCACAAGCTCTACTATCCTGATTTGCTGACCAATGCCATCATGCCACCTATGAGGCTGTGTCCCCTTTAGTGCTTTAGAAACCACAATCAGTTACTAATAACAGAGGACACAAGCTCTCCTATCCCGACGTCATCTCCAGAGATTCTGGTATTGAAATCCAGGACTTGGCAACAGCAATAAACGACAGACCCACGTGGAGATCAATTGTTGAGTTAATTTCGGTTGAGGCCGCCGGATAATGATGATGATGATATCCAAGTATATACGGTATCTCGTCGAATCTCGGATAACATTAGTAAATACTCCAAATCAGTGGTTCTTAAACCTTTTAATATATTCCCATATCCCTTTCGTTCCTATATACCCCCATATGTCCTTATATTCGTCAGTCTGTTAAAATCATTATCACCATTCCTCCAAGGGAATCTCCATAGGTTTTGATGATAAGTGTTCCAGATGTTCAATCAACAGAGCAGCTTGCTCTTGAGATTAACGTTCAAGTAGCTGAGCATTCCACCGACATGTGTATCCTTGATGTAATTCTCAGGGAGATTCAGTGTGGCTCAAAATGTATGACAGGTATGGGCAACCTTTTTCGAGAAGCGGGCCGCATGAGATATGGTTCATCATCAGGCGGGCCGCAAGCGCTAATTTATATTCGTGCCCACATTTTAAAAAAAAAAGGGCGGTAACTCAGGTTGTTTTGATTTGTTTCTTCGGAATTCGTACACGTTGTTTTCCTCGATCGTAAAAATGATAGAAAAATAAATTACGACTGAAAAGTTGGAGTAAAAAAATCAGAAAGATTTCACTGAGGTGACTTAGGCGAGCCATTCAGAAAACTTCGTGGAGCGCAGGTTGCCCATCACTGTTGTATGATAAGACTGTCACTTTCAATTACAGGTGTATTCTATCTGACAGACTTCCAAACAAATTCCGTCTATCCAATTCCACTCAGAAGGCATGGATTGACTTGAAGCTGTGGTAAATGACACTTGCCCAAGATCCAAGGCATGGGGATCGAACCCAACGCCTAATGATTATGAAGCGAACTTCTTGATTGATCATTCGGCCATGCTGCGCTATCACCAGTCTAATTTGGTACTAGTGTGACTTTAAAAAATATCAATAGCTTGGTTTTGGATTACATATGGAAAACAAACAGAGCAGAAAAGAAAATTGCGACTTGCTCATATATATTTATAGAAAACAAACAGTACAAGCCACATATCCCACTCTCAGTCATTGATTCACCTACCCACCAATAATATAGATACCCATTGTTAAGAACCCCTGCTGTAGAGAAAAACCATCTACCTAGTTTTAAATTATGTCAATTTCTTTAAGCTGTTCAATATACTATTTCTGATATAGTAGATTTACTTCATAGCGAGATATCGATCGTTAACTCAGTGCTGTTTTATGTAGTAAATCCAACGTTTAAAAGAATTGTACTCATAACATATAGCTTCTTTATGAAGCAGAGTAGTGTTGTTTTATTTTTGTTTCATATTTTTTTACAATGTAAACTTATGTTCAAAGTGTAAAATAAATAATGAACATTTGTTCTGTTGTCGCTGGTAATTGATCAATATACTTTTACTTCGCTTGAAAGTAGCGAACTCTATTAGCAAAATTATTCTCTAAAGACCTTTTGATTTGCTTCGTTAACTAAAACATATTAGTAGCCATCAGCATAATTTAACATGGGAAATCCCTAAACGAATCTGTATTTTGTACAATTATCTCCAGTTCATATAATTTTTATATTTCGCTCCTGATGTAATAATACTCTAGTTTTTTTTCGTCTGGTCTCATATATCCTTGGGTGGCAGACTTAATCCATCGTTATGTGTTAACACCTTGGTGGAATGGCCTTTAAGGGAGTTCATTGTGTTTTAATTCTTCGGAGCAGATTTCCAGTTATAGGACAATTCCCTAAAGCCAGTCTCAGAAGCTTTAAAAACATAAAGTATCATGAGCATTGACCTGCTTTTTTCATCTGTGTAGCATCTGTGTAGCGTTTAGTTGAACGAGCTTGAGAGATTAGATGAATGTTTGTTCCAAATCTAAAAAAATATTATCAAGGCGTCTTTATTGCATATGGTCAGAAGAGATTCGGGAACCTTATTAGATCTCTATTGATTTTCTCCCGATATACGTACGTCAACAGATAGAGCCCAAACTTTAAAGTGCCTGGTGATAGCAACATTCAGTGCATAATTTGGGATAAATAATTTAGGAATGTAGTTTTCCTTCACTCTGAAGCTATGGATTGGTGGATAGTTTAATGTCGGTACACAGGAATACGTTCAATAATTCATACAACGTTTTCTGATGATGTTTTGCAAGTGATTGCTTGTCTTGAACGCTCATGGTCTTTAACCGAAAAAAACATTCAAGTGCGTGTGCTGTACAAACGCTTGTGTTCCTCCTAAAGAATGCTCACCAAAAGAATGGTGAAATATATCCAGATCTCAGCAGCAGACTTGCCGTGCTATGTTCAAAGTTTCATGCAAGCAGGTTGCCTGAATTTATCAGCCATCGTATGAATCCAGCCGTTCTAACACGTCGTCACAAACCTGATAGCCATATTGTAAAATGTATATATGTGTGTGTGTGCATGTATGTATGCATACCTGTATGCATTTATGTATGTATGTATGCATTTATGTATGTATGTATATATGTATGTGTTTTTGTGGAGTGAAAGACTTCTAGTCTTCATTAAGACATCTCTCTTGTAGAAGGTCACTCTGATATAAAACCTTCGACTTCGTTTGCCTCCAATGATGTAGACCAGTTCTTCTTTGGGGGCAAGTGGATTCGATGTTCAGAGAGTGGCATTGGCCTTGAGCAAAGCCTTTCTTCACTTAAAAAAGCTTCAAGCATAGACATCGCTTGTTATATGACATTTTTTGCGATCCATAGTATTGCTGGCCAGAGGCAAGTTCCTAGCAGCACTAAAAGGTCAGGTTGGTGATGTTCATGCTTAATTATCAAGCTATGGCATTACTCGAAATCGAGTTGCGGTGATCATGTATGTATATGTATGTATGTATTTATGCATTCTCTTAATTTTGAGTTTATTTTTAACTAGCCACCTTCCTGGTGGCAAAGTTCTAAAGAAAAGGAAATTGTCGTTGTCCCTTGTTTAAGGGTTCGTCCTTTGAATCGTAAGAATGTTTTATATTTTTTGAGGGTTCCAAATATTGCGTCCTCGGGTAGCTCATGAATTAAGAAGAGACATTCTTTCTCCACAAATCTAAGCTCAGTAATACCAGGCGGAATGGTATATAACCTGGAGCTCCAATAATGATGGATATAAAGCTGAAGGTGTATCTTGGATACTGGCTCTGAAAACTTCTAATAAATGGTCCGTAAACATCCTCCTTCTCTTTCATTTTTCTTACCACATTGATATAAAGTGGGTAGCTGACCTCTACAACAGATCATGTTTTTAATGTGTGGTCCCAAATACCAATATCAGGTCGGTTATGCTTTCATTTGGTAGCAGCTTTTAATTTTAGGTTCCTTTGCGCCATTGGTACAATATAGACAGTCAATCGACTTTCGTCAAATCGGACCGAGGAAACAATGTTCCTTGGTCTTTCCAATTGCTAATACTATATATCGGTCGCAACTCCAGGTAGAAGGAGGAACGTGAAATAAAGTGTCTTGATCAAGGACATAACGCATCACCCGGTCCAGGAACCGAACTCACAACCTCTCGATTGCGAATCCAATTCTCTAATCACTCAGCCACACGCCTTCACAATATATTCCCCCCTATTTGATTTGATTTTCCTTTTCCGTAATGCATTCCAGATCATTCTAGCTATCACATCATATTTCATGGGGAGGGAGTAAAAAAAAAAGAGTAACTATTTCACAATAAAGTGGTTAACATCTTCAATCTTTGTTTTTCACAGCCTACATTTATTGTCAACTGATGACTTTTGTGCAGTAGGTACTTCGTGGGATTTATTCGTTGATTGCATGGAGATATCCATCAAGGTGGGATGTCATAATCTTGTCTGATCTCCATGTTAGCTTTTAGTATGGTTTATCTTTCCTATAGTCTGTGCTCTTTGTCTCAAGTACACATGTGCAACCTTCTCAGTGAATTAGTCCGTTTTGTTGTGTTATTTTATTTTATTTTATTTTATTTTTTTTGTTCGAGCATTCAGTAAAGTCTTTCAGTGTTCCTGTGAGATAGATGTGTATCAGGTTTTATTCCACATCTCTCTTCTAGAACAGTGGCAACCGTAACAATGGTGGATTGGCAGTATCGGTAGCGAGTCGGACGCCATACTTTGCAGCATAGAGTTACGCCCCTTTACGATTTGAGTTCAAATCCCGCCGAAGTTAACTTTGCTTTTCATCCTTACGGGGGTCGATAAAATAAAGTACCAGTAATGCACTGGGATAATTGCTGGCCTTGTGCCAAAAGTAGAAACGATTATTACTTTCATAAATCTGGGCTAGGTGGCTGCTGATCTTTTTCTTCTTTTGAAGATGTTGCTTCAGTGTTACTTCCCGGGTCTCAATATAATGTTAATATGGATTTTAAGCCGCGATCATCCTCCTTGTGTGAGAAATATATCCACATAACCATTGATGTTTCCAATAACACTGATCAACTTGTGGGTCCTAACATCAATCTCGCTCAGTTCAGCAAGCCAATTGTTAGTTAGCTTTAGGTTGGGCACAGCAAAAGTATAATGGGCAATGTGTTTGTTGTACGCTGAGAGTTCTGATGATCATATTCTCTTTACTCATCTGAGATATTCATTCCTAGACATCTCCTTATCTAATGGTCCATCATATCTGACATTCTAATCCTGTCCAAGATACCTCTAACTGTCCCCTAATTGTAGAAGTTGTACCATCAAGCTGTTTATTTTAGGATTTCAAAGGTGGACACACATTTTCCATGTTGGAGTCACCTAATTTCATTCCAATGTCTAGAAAATTGGGTAAAGAGGTCCGATTTTTTGTGGTTGATATTTGGCCCAGGTCATCGACAAAGAAAAGACGAGATATATTCCTGGATATATTTCTATGCCCACTATATTTTTTGAGCATGTATGATTGTGGGTTTAATGAGAGGACGAAGAGCACTAACAAGCTATCACCTTAAAAATTCCCTTTTTGGTAGGGAATGCTATCAGACAATTTGCTCCTTATCCCTCTGAAGAAGCAAGGTGTTAGTCAGGTGTTTGCTAACAGCAGTTATGAGATTTCATAATCGTAAAACCTTAATAATCCATCCATGTAGTGTACTATCAAAAGCCTTCTGGTAATCCCGCCACACTACGGGCAAGTTATTGTGATTCTTTACTATTTTTTCTTGGAATATTTCGTTAATTAGTAGCTCCCCTCCTTCTTTCTACCAGCTTGCTAAATGATCCTTCAAGAACAGTTTGAGGTATCCAGTGTATAATTTGGGCATGAGGTTCTGGCAGGCGATTGGGCGATAAGTTTTAGGTTTTAGCAAAGTGGGTGGCTATTTCTTTTTTCGGAGAAGGGGGTAAGAAGAGTAGTGGCAGTTGATAACCACTGGAGCAGTTCTTGTGTGCCCATGATACTTTCTCCATACAACCGTACAAGATCTCACCGATAAAAGAGGAAAATCTGCAGGGAGTAACCTGTAATGTGGTCTAGGAATTTCGTGTTTGATATTTTCTGAGGATCTGTTTCCATTATTGAGCTGTCTATCTCATATTGGTTTTGTTGAACATGTTGGCGTGGTCCTGCTCTAGTTCTTTTACTTTTAGCCATACAACTTGATCAGGTTGATCTGTCGGCGTTTATTTTACAGAGATTGAGCCTTTCACATTGAAGCTAGGATATACTGATCTGAGATCTCCAGCAAATAATCTATTTAGCGTTCGCTGTTTAGACTCTATAGATTTATACTTTAATTTTTTAGCTGTAATTGTGAGTTGTTGTTTCATCAAGTTTAGTTTGGAATTTAGTGTTTTAAATTATGTATCTTCAAATGGCCTCTAGTTTTTTTGTTTTGTTTTTAGCCCCCCCCCCCCCCCCCCCGACGTTGTGGGAAACTATTCTTTATGTTACATTCCATAACTACAACGATCTGTGTAATACTTCTTAAGTTAGGTGCCCATACAGGCTCAGGCTTTCTGTTTGTATCTCGATTATGTGGCTTCAGCTCTTTGTGATACTCTAGCAATGTCATAGCTGAGACATATATAAAAAGGTTAACGGTTTCGTTGTTATTCTCATACCTCTGGACTTTGTGGCCTTCAGATAATTGACTGTTATTCGGTTAATTGCCTCCAATTCTAATTTACTGCGTCCTATGCTTATACTGGTGTTGCAGGGAATGTCATTCAAATTAAGGTTGTGGACCTGTTGAAACATATCATCCCAGATCACTTGAAAGGTGCTCACAAGTCTTTGGTCTTCTGTTTGTACAGTAGAGTTATTTATTTCAGTTAAATTGTTTGTATGTTGTTTACTACTAAATGTAGCTGATTATTCTGTCTGTGCAACAGTGGTAGTGAGACAACAGACTTCAGTGACTGTCTTTCTGGTGGCAGCCTGCTTTGAATCAGATAGTTCCATTACATATATCAATGTATATCTAATGATTCGTTTTGCTTGTTCATTTAAATGTTTTAGGGAAAATTCTAATTTTGGGTTGTTTGGAGTTCAACAAATTTTTTTAAGCCTTTACATAAAACCGAACTTTTGGGGTGACATTGTATATATACTTCATATAAACCTCTGTTAAGATTGTATACAATGACTGTAGTCACGATTCTGTCTAAGGACACTTTTATACGTTTAACCATGGTGGTTATGTCTATTGAATGGTTTTTGTTTTTTTAGTTTTCAAAACAGAAGACGATCTTTAAAAGTTTCGACAAAGTTTTGTCAGATTTAAATTTAATGTTGTGTCACAACTTGTGAAATCTTTCCTTTCAGATTGTACCAGCGCATCAGCCCCGCCATCACCCGAGGTAACGCTGCGAATATGCTGGGTTGCGTCAAAAATTATTAGAGAAGTTTCCCAGCGTTCCTCGCGATACTGTTATCTTTTACTCTGGTAGCGGTTCGGTTGTCCAACCATTTTGACTGCCATTTGTTGTATATGGACCTTGATGTATGTATTACCTGCTTGTGTATTGTATGTGGTCCTAGATGTATGTATTACCTGCTTGTGTGTTGTATGTGATCCTAGATGTATGTATTACCTGCTTGTGTGTTGTATGTGGTCCTAGATGTATGTATTACCTGCTTGTGTGTTGTATGTGGTCCTTGATGTATGTATTACCTGCTTGTGTGTTGTATATGGTCCTTGATGTATGTATTACCTGCTTGTGTGTTGTATGTGGACCTAGATGTATGTATTACCTGCTTGTGTAATGTATGTGGTCCTAGATGTATGTATTACCTGCTTGTGTGTTGTATATGGTCCTTGATGTATGTATTACCTGCTTGTGTGTTGTATGTGGACCTAGATGTATGTATTACCTGCTTGTGTAATGTATGTGGTCCTAGATGTATGTATTACCTGCTTGTGTGTTGTATGTGGACCTAGATGTATGTATTACCTGCTTGTGTAATGTATGTGGTCCTAGATGTATGTATTACCTGCTTGTGTGTTGTATGTGGTCCTAGATGTATGTACTACCTGCTTGTGTGTTGTATGTGGTCCTAGATGTATGTATTACCTGCTTGTGTATTGTATGTGGTCCTTGATGTATGTATTACCTGCTTGTGTGTTGTATGTGATCCTACATCTATGTATTACCTGCTTGTGTGTTGTATGTGGTCCTAGATGTATGTATTACCTGCTTGTGTGTTGTATGTGATCCTAGATGTATGTATTACCTGCTTGTGTGTTGTATGTGGACCTAGATGTATGTATTACCTGCTTGTGTGTTGTATGTGGTCCTAGATGTATGTATTACCTGCTTGTGTGTTGTATGTGGTCCTAGATGTATGTATTACCTGCTTGTGTGTTGTATGTGGTCCTAGATGTATGTATTACCTGCTTGTGTGTTGTATGTGGTCCTAGATGTGTGTATTACCTGCTTGTGTGTTGTATGTGATCCTAGATGTATGTATTACCTGCTTGTGTATTGTATGTGGTCCTAGATGTATGTATTACCTGCTGGTGTGTTGTATGTGGTCCTAGATGTGTATATTACCTGCTTGTGTGTTGTATGTGGTCCTAGATGTATGTATTACCTGATTGTGTGTTGTATGTGGACCTAGATGTATGTATTACCTGCTTATGTGTTGTATGTGGTCCTAGATGTATGTATTACCTGCTTATGTGTTGTATGTGGTCCTAGATGTATGTATTACCTGCTTGTGTGTTGTATGTGGTCCTAGATGTATGTATTACCTGATTGTGTGTTGTATATGGTCCTTGATGTATGTATTACCTGCTTGTGTGTTGTATGTGGTCCTAGATGTATGTATTACCTGATTATGTGTTGTATGTGGTCCTTGATATATGTATTACCTGCTTGTGTGTTGTATATGGTCCTTGATGTATGTATTACCTGCTTGTGTGTTGTATGTGGTCCTAGATGTATGTATTACCTGCTTGTGTGTTGTATGTGGTCCTAGATGTAAGTATTACCTGCTTGTGTGTTGTATATGGTCCTTGATGTATGTATTACCTGCTTGTGTGTTGTATGTAGTCCTAGATGTATGTACTACCTGCTTGTGTGTTGTATGTGGTCCTAGATTTATGTATTACCTGCTTGTGTGTTGTATGTGGTCCTAGATGTATGTATTACCTGCTTGTGTATTGTATGTGGTCCTAGATGTATGTATTACCTGCTTGTGTGTTGTATATGGTCCTCGATGTATGTATTACCTGCTTGTGTGTTGTATGTGGTCCTAGATGTATGTACTACCTGCTTGTGTATTGTATGTGGTCCTAGATGTATGTATTACCTACTTGTGTGTTGTATATGGTCCTTGATGTATGTATTACCTGCTTGTGTGTTGTATGTGGTCCTAGATGTATGTATTACCTGCTTGTGTGTTGTATGTGGTCCTAGATGTATGTACTACCTGCTTGTGTGTTGTATGTGGTCCTAGATGTATGTATTACCTGCTTGTGTGTTGTATGTGGTCCTAGATGTATGTATTACCTGATTGTGTGTTGTATGTGATCCTAGATGTATGTATTACCTGCTTGTGTGTTGTATGTGGTCCTAGATGTATGTATTACCTGCTTGTGTGTTGTATATGGTCCTTGATGTATGTATTACCTGCTTGTGTGTTGTATGTGATCCTAGATGTATGTATTACCTGCTTGTGTGTTGTATGTGATCCTAGATGTAAGTATTACCTGCTTGTGTGTTGTATGTGGTCCTAGATTATGTATTAACTGCTTGTGTGTTGTATGTGGTCCTAGATGTATGTATTACCTGCTTGTGTGTTGTATGTGGTCCTAGATGTATGTATTACCTGCTTCTGTGTTGTATGTGGTCCTAGATGTATGTATTACCTGATTGTGTGTTGTATGTGGTCCTAGATTATGTATTAACTGCTTGTGTGTTGTATGTGGTCCTAGATGTATGTATTACCTGCTTGTGTGTTGTATGTGGTCCTAGATGTATGTATTACCTGCTTGTGTGTTGTATGTGGTCCTAGATGTATGTATTACCTGATTGTGTGTTGTATGTGATCCTAGATGTATGTATTACCTGCTTGTGTGTTGTATGTGGTCCTAGATATATGTATTACCTGATTGTGTGTTGTATGTGGTCCTAGATTATGTATTACCTACTTGTGTGTTTATGTGGACCTAGATGTATGTATTACCTGCTTGTGTGTTGTATGTGGTCCTAGATGTATGTATTACCTGCTTGTGTGTTGTATATGGTCCTTGATGTATGTATTACCTGCTTGTGTGTTGTATGTGATCCTAGATGTATGTATTACCTGCTTGTGTGTTGTATGTGATCCTACATCTATGTACTACCTACTTGTGTATTGTATATGGTCCTAGATGTGTGTATTACCTGCTTGTGTGTTGTATGTGGTCCTACATCTATGTACTACCTACTTGTGTATTGTATATGGTCCTAGATGTGTGTATTACCTGCTTGTGTGTTGTATGTGGTCCTAGATGTATGTATTACCTGCTTGTGTGTTGTATGTGGTCCTAGATGTAAGTATTACCTGCTTGTGTGTTGTATATGGTCCTTGATGTATGTATTACCTGCTTGTGTGTTGTATGTGGTCCTAGATGTATGTACTACCTGCTTGTGTGTTGTATGTGGTCCTAGATTTATGTATTACCTGCTTGTGTGTTGTATGTGGTCCTAGATGTATGTATTACCTGCTTGTGTATTGTATGTGGTCCTAGATGTATGTATTACCTGCTTGTGTGTTGTATATGGTCCTCGATGTATGTATTACCTGCTTGTGTGTTGTATGTGGTCCTAGATGTATGTACTACCTGCTTGTGTATTGTATGTGGTCCTAGATGTATGTATTACCTGCTTGTGTGTTGTATGTGGTCCTTGATGTATGTATTACCTGCTTGTGTGTTGTATGTGATCCTAGATGTATGTATTACCTGCTTGTGTGTTGTATGTGGTCCTAGATGTATGTATTACCTGCTTGTGTGTTGTATGTGGTCCTTGATGTATGTATTACCTGCTTGTGTGTTGTATGTGATCCTAGATGTATGTATTACCTGCTTGTGTGTTGTATGTGGTCCTAGATGTATGTATTACCTGCTTGTGTGTTGTATGTGGTCCTAGATTATGTATTACCTACTTGTGTGTTTATGTGGACCTAGATGCATGTATTACCTGCTTGTGTGTTGTATGTGGTCCTAGATGTATGTATTACCTGCTTGTGTGTTGTATATGGTCCTTGATGTATGTATTACCTGCTTGTGTGTTGTATGTGATCCTAGATGTATGTATTACCTGCTTGTGTGTTGTATGTGATCCTACGTCTATGTACTACCTACTTGTGTATTGTATATGGTCCTAGATGTGTGTATTACCTGCTTGTGTGTTGTATGTGATCCTACATCTATGTACTACCTACTTGTGTATTGTATATGGTCCTAGATGTGTGTATTACCTGCTTGTGTGTTGTATGTGGTCCTAGATGTATGTATTACCTGCTTGTGTGTTGTATGTGGTCCTAGATGTATGTATTACCTACTTGTGTGTTTATGTGGACCTAGATGTATGTATTACCTGCTTGTGTGTTGTATGTGGTCCTAGATGTATGTATTACCTGCTTGTGTGTTGTATATGGTCCTTGATGTATGTATTACCTGCTTGTGTGTTGTATGTGATCCTAGATGTATGTATTACCTGCTTGTGTGTTGTATGTGGTCCTAGATGTAAGTATTACCTGCTTGTGTGTTGTATGTGATCCTAGAATTATGTATTACCTGCTTGTGTGTTTTATCTTTCTTTTTTCCTTTCCATTTTCTTTCTTTTTTTTCTCTTTTATTTGTAACATTATGTTGACGGTTATACCTTAATAAAATTATCAGTATATATATATATATTTATATGGTAGAGTACTAACATTGGTACTACATCCAGTAATTTAAATGTCCACATGTACCTATGTATGTGGGTATATGTATGTATATAACGTATGAATACATACATATATATGTATATAGGTATGTATATTATGTATGTATGTATGCAAGTATGTATGCATATACATATGCATGTATGTATATATATACATATGTATGTATATATGTATGTGTGTACGTATGTCTGCAAGTATGTATGTACATATACATGTATGTATGTATATATACATATATATGTATATATGTATATAAGTATGTATGTATATATGTATGTATGTACCTGTCAGGTCACTCTCGGGTGCTACTGGTAACATGTAACCCTGTACAACCTGTCTCATGGTCGGGTCGGCGGCGACTAAACTGGCAACCTCACCAAGCTAGCTTGGTGGGGTTGCCAGTTTAGTCGCCGCCGAGGGTGATATTTGGACACCCTGCGGGATGAAATACCAGACCCGACAAAAGGCGGAGGAACTCAGCAGAGTCAACGGCCATCCAAATAGTATTTTTTTTTTTTACCTGGGAGTGAAAGGCCCCCAGTTGTTGTCAAAACACCTTTCTAAGAGAGGGAAATTCTGAAAAAAAAACCTGCGGCTTCGGAAGCATCCGATGATGTTGACCAGTTCTCCTTTTCGGGTAGTGTTTTAGATGCTCAGAGAGTGGGATTGGCCAAGTGCAAGGCCTTTTCACACTTAAAAAACCTTCAAAGCACAGGCATCGTTTGTTCAGGATCTGTTACAGGTTCGTGTGGATGGACGTAGCCTAAAAGTGTATCAAACTCAATGGCAGTAAGGTCTCTGGAACTTATTGTGAAGGGGTATGGCCCGGCAGGTGTCCCATGGCACTGCAGCGTGGGCCCCGTCGTCATCCTACAACTGCAAAGAGGTTCAAACCTCTGAATATTGGATGCTGGAATGTAAGAACTTTACTTGATTCGCAGTCCAGTGAAACTCGCCCAGAAAGAAGATCTGCTTTGGTGTCGCGGGAACTCGATCGCTATAGCATGGACATCGTTGCTCTTTCAGAAACGAGATTGGCAGGTGAGGGTCAATTCACAGAACAGAAGGGAGGATATACCTTCTATTGGAGTGGTGGAGCAGAGGGTTGTAGGAGAGAGGCAGGGGTCGCATTTGCTGTCAGAAATAGAATCTTCTCAAAGCTGGAAAATCTTCCTTGTGGATTCAATGATTGGATAATGTCCATGAGAGTCCCTCTGATTCAAAACCGCTTTGTGACTCTGGTCAATGTATACACTCCTACTATGTGTGCCAGTGATGATGAAAAACTAAGTTTCTACATGTCTTTGAGAGAGGACATCCATGGTATACCTTATGCAGACAAGATTATCATCCTTGGTGATTTTAATGCACGTGTTGGTAATGACTGGGAAGCTTGGAGTGTGATGGGCAAGCATGGAGTAGGTAAGTGCAATAACAATGGCCTACTTCTGTTGCAGATGTGCACTGAGATGGATCTTGTTGGGAACACGCTCTTTCAGCAAAAAGACAAATATAAGACAAATTGGATGCATCCAGGTTCCAAGAAGTGGCACCTTATTGACTTTGTTTTAACGAGAAAACGTTGTATCAGGGATATCACATTGGCTCGTATATTGCGAGGCGCAGAATGTTGGACTGATCATCATCTGGTGCGCGCCAAATTTCAATTTGTTGTGAAGCCCAAAGTATGAGGGAAGAAGGTTGCACTTCCAAAACAACTAAATGTGGCTCGTCTGAAAACAGAAACTCAGAGCTGAGCTGTCGAAGTCCCTTGAGTCCATGGAATGTGAAAACTCGTGGGAATCATTGAAGAAAACCGTCTATGTTGTTAGTGCTGGAGTTTTGGGTCATACCAATAGAAAGCATAAAGACTGGTTCGATGAAAATGGTGTAGTGATCCAGAACTTCCTTGAAGAGAAACAAAAAGTGCTGACATCATTGTTGTGTGAGACACGTTCTGACAGGAGTGACCGGACCTTCAGGCAGATCAAGGCACATGTGCAACATCCATTGAGAGCCATGCAGGATACCTAGTGGAGTCAAAAGGCTGATGAAATCCAGAAGGCCTCAGATAAACATGATACAAATCTCCTATACAGTCTGCTCAGGGAGGTATATGATCCGACCGGTTCACAAATATCACCACTTCGTTCCAGGGACGGCAAGGAATTGCTCAGAAATCCGAAGGAAATCCTGATCAGGTGGCATGACCACTTTGATGAGCTTCTCAACAGACCATCAGAAATTGATGATGAGTTCATCCGGTCGATTCCATCCAGACCTACAAAGCTGGCAATGGCTGATCCTCCTTCATTTGATGAAGTGGCGAAGGCCATTGCCAAATTAAACAGCGGCAAGTCACCAGGAATGGATGGACTGAGTGCCGAGATTTTCAAGTGTGCTGGTGATAACTTCTTAAACCGCCTCACTGATCTCTTTGTGAATGTTTGGAATGAAGATGTGCCACAGGATTGAAAAGATGGATTGATGGTGGTATTTTACAAAGGAAAGGGAGCCAAAGATGACTGTGGCAACTACAGAGGTATTTCACTGCTATCTGTGGCTGGGAAGATCTTGTGCAGGATATTGTTGGACAGATTGATACAGCACATTGCTGTTGAGGTACTTCCTGAGTCCCAATGTGGCTTTAGGAATGGCAGAGGCACTGTTGACATGATCTTCTCGGCCAGACAACTTCAAGAGAAATGCATTGAGCAGCGCATGGATTTATACCAAGTTTTTGCCGATCTGACTAAAGCATTTGACACCGTTAATCGGAAGGCTTTGTGGGTTATTTTGGAGAGATTGGGCTGTGCTGAAAAGTTTGTGAACATTCTGAAACTCTTCCACGATGACATGCAGGCATGGGTGAATGTTGGAGGTAAACTGTCTGAGTCAATCTCAGTTGAAAAGGGTGTCAAGCAGGGTGATATATCTGCACCAACTTTGTTTGCCTTGTATTTCGCAATGGTGTTCTTCATGGCCTTCAAGGATTGTCAACATGGTATCTATCTGAGATATCGCACTTCCGGCAAGCTGCTTAACCTTAGGCGTCTCACTGCCAACACTAAGGTACTGAGTACCTTGATCAGAAAATGTTTATATGCAGTTGATTGTGATCTCTTTGCAGCCCCCCCCCCCCCCCCGAGTGACATGCAATACCTTATGGATTCTTTTTCCAATGCGTGCAGTGCTTTGGGACTGACAATCAGTCTGAAGAAGACTGTCGTCATGTACCAACCTGCTCCGGATAAAGTTTTCAATGAACCCTCCGCTGAAGGCTGCTGACAGATTTGTGTATTTGGGGATTACTCTGAGTGTGACCTGCTCTCTGAATGCAGAAGTTGGTCTATGACCGTCTTTGGTGCAAGCGAGGAATCACAATTCGGACCAAGGTGAGAGTGTATGCTGTATGTGTACTGTCAGCTTTGCTGTATGCATGTGAGACATGGGCTGCCTATAAACGGCATATCCACAGACTGGGACAGTTTCACCAACAGTGTCTCAGAAAGATGCTCGGTATCAAGTGACAGATGCATGTGAGTGATGTTGAGGTCCATGAGAGAAGTGAGTGTCGGAGCATTGAGAGTATCATCCACCAACGGCGTTTGCGATGGACCGGACACCTCTGCAGAATGGAGGATGATCGAATCCCAAAACAACTCTTGTATGGCGAGCTTTGTGAGGGTAAGAGACCACCTCACAAGCCAAAGCTCCGATTCAAGGATTGTGTAAAGGTCTCATTGAAAAAAACTGGTTTGATGATGGCTGACTGGGAGATAGAAGCTCTTGAAACAGAGACTTGGCGTGGAATGATGAATGGTGGGGTCCATAATTTTGAGGACAGACGCATAGAGCACGAGAAGATCAAACGGGATGTGCGTAAGCAATGCCCTGGTATGTCTCTTGAAACGATCGGTGTCTCCATTGAATTAACGTGCCCTGAGTGTGGACAAATTTGCTTGAGCAAATCTGGTCTCAGGAGCCACAGTCGCAGCCATGTTCAAAGAGAACCAGTGAACTATGATCTCCCCGGTGTAGTGAGGGTTCACGGGCAACCTGATGCAGGACCTCAAGTCAGGGAGATCCATAGTTGACGTCAGTGTGTGAAGGAGTGCAAGTCTCTAGCAGGCTTGTAAAGCCATATCCGAGCGTCCCACATCTGAATCTGACAAGTGATTGCAATACTCTTGGCAGAGTTTGCAGCCATTACGTATGTATGCAAGTATGTATGTATGATACATGTATGTATGTATGTATACATATATATGTATATATATTTATGTATGTATATATGTATGTATATATATATGTATGTATGTATGTATGTATGTATGTATGTACGTATGTATGCAAATATGTATGTACATATACATGTATGTATGTATGTATATATATACATATGTATGTATATATGTATATATGTATGTATATATGTATGTGTGTATATATGTATGAATGAATGTATATATGTATGTATGTATTTTTCAATTCATGTAATTAATATCTTCACATTATAAACCTTGAATTACCGAGAGTACTTAGTTGAATAGTGGTCAAACTAGTCTAGTAGGTAGTAACATCTTATTTATCTTTCTAACTCTCAATTTTTGTCTCTCATTACCTCTCTCACTCTTTCACCCCCACCCCACCCCACCCACCTCTCTCTCTCTCTCTCTCTCTCTCTCTCTCTCTCTCTCTCTCTCTCTCTCTCTCTCTCTCTCTCTCTCTCTCTCTCTCTCTCTCTCTCTCTCTCTCTCTCTCTCTCAGTATGTGAACCTAATATAACTGCATACAATTGCCTCCTGTGTTTTGTTAGTTCATTTTTAACTATATATATATATATATATATATATATATATATATATATATATATATATATATATATATATATATATATATATATATATATATATATATATATATATATATATATATATATATATATATATATATATATATATATATATATATATATATATATATATATATATATATATATATATACAATATATTAATAAATAGAAACTATATTTATAAAACCATAATTATTTTATTTTATATATTTCAAGGGTAACCAAGGCAAAATATGGTGCGCTTTCATCAGATAAAATACAGATTTGTTTTATAAATAAATATTGAAATACTCGAAAAATAGACAACCTTAACGGTTGAAGTTCCCTGGATAGTGGAGGTAATATTGTATTGAGGGTCATACAAAGTTATGAGTGAGTATGAAAATGAGTGTCAGAAAAATTGAAAAATCAAAGGTTTATTTAAATTAAACTGTTGGAAGAAAGGAGATGTAAAAGGGAGAGGGAAAAATATTGAGAGGGAAAGGGAAAAAATATTGAGAGGGAGAGAAAATAAAATATTGAAAGGGAAGGAGGAAGAATAATGAAAGGGAGAGAGAAGAAATGAGAAAGAGAAAAAGAGAAGAAAAGACATAGTGATAGTGAAGAGAAGCGAAGCGAACGAAGAAATAATTTTTACATGGATGAATACTCAGAACGTAAATATAACGTCCATTATGCTATGCTTATAATATTTATAAGATAAGTTAAAAAATTAAATTAAGGATAAAAAAATATTGTTAGAATTTAATTAAAAATTTTAGTTAAAAATTTAATTAAAATTTAATTAAAATAAGATATATTGCAAAAAGAAGTATTTAAAATATATTAAGATGTATTAATAATATATGGGTTTAGATGGGTATGTTATGTTATAGATTATAAATTATTTAAATGTATAGTATTTTGGAAAAAATCTAGTATAGTTTATTTGATTAAAGTAAGTTTGGCAAAATTATATTTAACCAGAATTTATTAATAGTTGTAAGTCAAATCTTAAACATTCAAATAATTCCAAAAATTACGAAAATTTACGAGAGTTTACAAAGGAATAAGTACTTAATTAGAAGTATATATTAAAACCATTTAAAATTTCAGACTATAAATTAAGACTATAAAAAATTGAGATTATAAAAACAATAAGGAAGTTTAAAGGAAGTTAAAAGGGATTTTTTAAAAAACTCAAATGACTCCAAGGATAGATAAAAATCTCTTAAAAAAGTTATAAAAAGTTATAAAAATTCATCTTAAAATATAATTAAAACATAACACATACATTATTCCACATATATAAATAATATAAATATTTGGATATATATGAAAATACATAAATATTAAAAATGTTTAAAATATTGGAAGATATATAAATATTAGAAAATATGAAAATATTAGTTTTTCCGTATCTTTCAAAAGGATCTTTCAAAAATTATATATATATATATATATATATATATATATATATATATATATATATGTAGGAGGTGAGTTTTATTGTAGCACAATAAAGCAATGCAAATATCGGATAAGTAGCACTCTACAGTTTGTAGGACTGGAGTATAAATAATATAAGATCAAAAGATGGTTAAAAGAGTTGCAAGTATTGAAATGCGCATAATAAAATACTTGGAACTCTTTTAACCATCTTTTGATCTTATATATATATATTATCTGCTCCTACGGTCGAGCTGAATTCATAATCACATATTCACGGCTGTTATTTCTAGCGCCATGGATATGAGCCAGAATGCTGAGAAGGTCGTGTGCAAAAGCACATGTATTAGGCTTGCGACAGATCAGTCTTAAGATACTATCTTAGGAGAAGTGATTTTAATTTCTGGGTGCCTACCGTTGATCACAGAAAATTGATTACTCCGCTAATAATTATTTTATAAATAGTTGTTCCGTAATTAATTAATTATTTCATTAGTATAACATCCCTTGTGAAACAGGTTTATGTTTTGAAGTTCTGCCCGATCTGCTGAAAAGGTTTGAATTTTGAAATTTAAACTCGTCTAGGCACCAGGCAGTTGCCATTTTACGTCTGTAAGTATAGATTTAATATTTAAAATTCTCTAGATCGATACAGACGGACTATATGTACTTGAATTAAAGTATTTCTATCTGGCTAAAAAAAATTATTGTCATTTTGCAAAAAAAAAACAAAAAAACACAGTAGTGTTGATCATATATTTTTTTTATTTTTAATTTCTAAATTGTAATATATATATATATATATATATTGAATAGATAACAAGGACGATTGGTTACTCCTTCATTACATTTATTGGTAGGTGACGCGCGTTTCGCCACTGATCAGCTCAAGGTTCGATCTGTATCGATCTTACCCGACTCAATAATCTGCAGCTCGACAGACCCCTTAAAATGCTAGTAGAAAATGAATACATGCTATATGGTAAAGTCAGAAGTTCATATGTTGGTCAGTAAGGCTTGTTTTGATTGGTGGAATAGATCATGGGGATGTTTTCGCCTGTAGTGTATGTGGGGGTGGATGTGATGATAAGATGGTGGTGACGGTCGCAGGCTATGATGGGGTGTGTGTGGGGGGGATTGTCGGTAGACAGATTGGCGTGTATTTGTGGCTGATTATTGTGTGTGGTGTGGGT
Organism: Eledone cirrhosa; assembly: GCA_964016885.1. Classification (NCBI taxonomy): domain Eukaryota; kingdom Metazoa; phylum Mollusca; class Cephalopoda; order Octopoda; family Eledonidae; genus Eledone; species Eledone cirrhosa. The sequence continues at coordinate 97,307,367 of OZ024744.1, forward strand.
GTGGTGTTGTTTATGGTAATGGTGTTTATGGTGGTGTGGTGTATGTGTCGGTGGAGTCAAATACAATGAGGAGATACATACCTAGGTACACTTAACCTGACAAAGACGTTTTATACATACACATGCGTATATAGACACTGACATATATACACATACACACACATACACACGCATACACACACACATACATACACACACACATATAGAGCTGCGGATTATTGAGTCGAGTAAGATCGATACAGATCGAACCTTGAGCTGATCAGTGGCGAAACGCACGTCACCTACCAATAAATGTAATGAAGTAGTAACCAATCGTCCTTGTTATCTTTTCACTATAATACACTCTGTCTAACTCTACACCTCGACACAGAAGTGAACCTAAACATCGAGTGCTCACCCGGGTGAACCTACAGTAACTCCAAGTTACACTCCCTATATATATATATATATATATATATATATATATATGTGTGTGTGTATATATATATATATTATTATTATTATTATTATCTATATATCTAAAACAGAGAATGTCTGTCTGTCTGACTGTCAGCTCCTTAAAACTCGAGAACTACCCAACCGATTGTTTTCAAACTTTACACATGTAATACTTATGGTCCTGTGAGTGTTTTGAGCAAAGAATATTTCAAATTTTCAATGCCCTAGGAACCGCATTAGGCGATTTAACGATCTCTCTCTATAATTCTTAGTCTTTCTTTTTAGATAGATACATAGATATAAAGTTGCACCCTTATAATATCTGTCTGTATATATATAACGTCATAATGTCGTGATGCAGACAGCCGGCTGTCTGATTTACGACATTATTATGTTATATGTGTGTGTGTGTGTATGTGTATATATATGTATATATATATATATAGTGTGTATATATATATATATATATATATATATATATATATATATATATATATATATATATATATATATATATATATAGTGTGTAACGTTTTTCGAAATATTTACTTCTGCGTTCACAGATTGATTTTTTAGTTTCAGAAGATCCCGTTAAGGGTGAAAGCAACGTTTCTTTGCTTAAACTTTAATCTGTTATTTTAATATATATATATATAAACTATAATAAAGTAAGGAGCACGGGACTGCGTACGGTTTATAATTTGTTATCCCATTAGTAAAATAAGTTGGATTACTTTGAATAAATAATGAATGAATATTACATAATTTATCTACTAAATTTCGTGGCTGTTCATTAAATATATTTTATTATTTATTTAAGGATTCACTTCTTTAAAATTTTCAAATGTCAACACTTCCAGTGGCGACCGCTTATATAAACATACTAATTTTCTGTCACTAATTTTTTCCTAATGCAGTTTATATATAATATCGTCTTTTTTAATGCATCATGGATTACTTTACTGATTATATAAGACAGTGTAACACAGACTTCGTTCAATTTCTGTGTATATTGTCAATTACGATTTTATTTGACGTATCATATCTACATGTATATATACTTGCGTATAATATCAATATACACACTACACATGCTAGCAGAAAACTAACCGAAGGGTGATTTTTCTGCTAGTATATATAATTATATATTCGTGTACAGATATTTTTGCATACACAATAACAAAATATAAACAAACGTATTTATTTCACAGGGCTCGATAAAGATAAATATATATCAAATATATAAGAACCCTCGAGCAAATCCCGAGCAACGCCGGGCCATTCTGCTAGTTTTTATTATAATAATGGTCGATTGGCAGTATCGGTAGAGGGTCGGACACCATGCTTTCTAGCATAGTTACCTCCCTTTACGTTCTGAGTTCAAATCCGGCCGAGGTTAACTTTGCCTTTCATCCTTACGAGGTCGATAAAATAAAGTACTAGTAATGCACTGGGTAATTGCTGTCCTTGTGCTAAAAGTAGAACCAATTATTATAATACAAGGGCGAATTGTTAAGCCTTCATTACGTTTATTGATTGGTGACGCGCGTTTCGCTATTGATCAGCTCAAGGTTCGATCTGTATCGATCTGGTCCGACTCTGGAATCAAAAGCTCGTCGGACCTCTGCTGTTGTAATGACAGAATAAACATGTAAAGCATAGAAATGTCTAACGTTTCGTGTTCATTTGGCGGTCAGTTTATGTTGTTTTGATTGGTTGTTTAGCTCTGAGGAATGTTTTGGCATTTGTGATAGGTGGGTTGGGATCAGCATAGTGATGAGGTGGTGGGGAATGATGGTTGATGTGAGTTGGGGGTGTGGTGTTTTAGCTTGTCATAGACATTTCGGCGTGTACGGCGATATGTCTATGACGTACGGCGGAGGTGTTGTGTGTAGTGTGGATGTGGTAGGGCATGAAAGGGTGCAGTGTTGTACTAGGGGTAGGGGATTTCTGCTGGTCATCAGTTTGTCACGGAAGTGTGAGTGGTTAGTTAGGGTTAAACTGTGTTAGGGTGGGGCTTATTTGTAAACTGTTGAGACATCGTGAGAGGGAATTTGCGCTATAAAGAATTAATGAGGTGGTGAGAATGGTATGAGGTTAGTGTTTGAAAATCTTAATTATAATAAAGAAAGGAGTGCGGGACTGCATCCAGAATATAATTTTTGTTATCCCGTTTGTAAAATAAGTTGGATTACTTTGAATAAATAATGAATGAATATTACATAATTTATCTACTAAATTTCGTAGCTTTTGAGTAAATATATTTTATTGCTTATTTAAAGATTCACTTCTTTAAAATTTTCAAATGTCAACACTTCCGGTTAGCGATCGCTTAAATAAACATTCATATATTTCCGTCACAAATTTTCTCCTAATGCAGTTTATATATAATATCGTCTTTTTTTAATGTATCATGGATTACATTACTGAATACAGAAGACAGTGTAACAGAGTCTTCGTTCAATTTCTGTGTATATTGTCAATTACGATTTTATCTGATGTATCATATCTACATGTATATATACTTGCGTATAATATCAATATGCACACTATATATACTAACAGAAAACCACCCAAAGACTACATAAACGACTTAGATACATCATATGCCAGTACGAAATTTGACACCACGTGTACCATCTGAGTCTACCTCGACTGTTGTGGAAAACGCTATCGATAATAATAATCAAAAGTATAAACAATTGAAAATTTCCCTCAACAAACTCTTCCAGAGAGATATTAATTCATGTATAAACATTTCTCTTGCTGAACGTAATAAAACAACAACACTAAATAAAATAAAACCAAATAATGAAATCTTACGTGCGATTGACGAAATAGAGGGCGAATATTTACGACAAATTAAAACCCCAACATTTTGGCAAATCAACGCCTGTTTATATGCCCTAGCAATGACAGTGAAGCGCTATCTTGGTGATAGCAGAGATATTATCAAGAACAAAACACCACAAAATATACCATCATACATAACTAAAATAGAAAAAAAGATTCTGACCCACGAAAAACTATAGGATATGTGACAATGCTCTTTACATGCAAACAAAAACAAAAAAAAACTTCACTCCTCACCAACAAAGTGAAAAATAAAATAGAAACGATGTTTGGTAACAGTACAACCAGAACTCTTCAATATAAGCTGATTACCCTCAAACAAGAATTGAGAGCTGTCAGCGAGAAATGCGAAGAAGGTAGATGAAAGAAAAGTGCTTAATAAAAGATTCAGACGAAACCAAACATCAGTCTATAGAGATATGAAGGGCAAAGTAAAAAATGTCACTGAGGCCCCATCCCAGAAAGACATAGATCCTTTCAGGACAAAAATATAGGGTGAAAAGAAGCATTTCAACCAAGATGCAGTGTGGCTAAAAGAAATCCAAAAGAACTATTGCTCCTACACTACAACACTGCAACAAAAACATACGAAATAAGTGACGTTACCCTTGAGACTGTGATAGGAGAACTACAAGATAAGAAAACACCAGGAAGAGATGTGATTGTCGGCTTCTGGTACAAAACACTGATATTCTATCGGAGGTATCTTACTGACCTCTACCAACAAGTTCTTAAGAGAGATACACTTATACCAGAATGGTTGACATTACCACAAACATTACTGGTCCCCAAGAACAAAGACACCCACTTGGCAAAAAACTACCGACTCATTGCATGCCAGAACCTGATGTATAAGATGTATACAGCCTGCCTGAACCTATTTCTCCAAGATCACTGTGAAAATAATAACATCATCACAGGTGAACAAGCAGCTGGAAAGAAAAGGGTTTGGGGATGTGCTGAACAACTCCTAATCAACAAAACTGCGATGTCGGAGGTGCGACAACTTAGGAGGAATATGACTACAGTCTAGCTGGACTACAGGAAAGCTTTCGATTCTGTTCCCCACTCTTGGATGATAGAGGCCCTCCAACTTGTTAAAGTCCCAGATATTATTGTCAGAGCAATAGAGAGGCTGTCTTCTTCTTGGGCTACTATCCTAAGGTTAAAAACAGAGAGGGGGGATTCTATTTTCACTGATAAAATAAAATATCTCAGGGGTATATTTCAAGGAGACAGTCTCTCTGTCCTTATCCTTTCTGCTCAAGAAATGTGAAGAATATATCATTGGCTCACAGGAGGACTGAAATACGAACTTAATGTTTGTGGATGACTTAAAACTCTATGCGAAGAACATAAATGGGATGAAGAAAAATCTTGACCTGGTTACAACGTTCTCAAAGGATATAGGAATGCAGTTTGGCCAAGATAAATGTTCATGTATGATTGCAAAGTGGGGAAAAACTACAACCCAATCTAGCAATATTTTTATCAGTGGCTTAACTGTTTCACAGATATCTGACGAGGACTGCTACGGATACCTGGGGATAGATGAGAACATATCCTATAATGGTATTTGTAATAAGGAACGCATAACCAGGGAGTATTACACCCGATTAAGAAGAATATGGTCATCGGAACTCTCTGCGTACTACAAAACAGTGGCTCATAATGTGTTTGCTGTGCCTGTCCTAACACCAACGTTTGAAATACTCGATTGGACGATGGACGAAATCCGAGCAATTGATGTTAAAACTCGAAAAATTCTAAATATCGGAAATTTCCACATCAACAGTGACATAGACCGCCTTTACTTGAAACGTAAGCAAGGAAGCAGAGGCCTAACATCAGCCCAGACAGCATTTGAATGTCGCATCATATCCCTCCGACAACATTTACGATTCTCCAGACGTTCCTACGTGCAAGTCTGTCTGCATGAGACAGATAAGATCATGAGAGTTGGGAAGGAACTCCTTGAAAGATATTCGCTGTGTGATAATCAAAAACTGAAAAACTGCATGCTTATCAGCAAAAAAATCATGCATGGATATGTTGCCAGGAAGCTCCAGAGTGAGAGTAATATAGATAAGCAAAGTAGTCTATCTTGGACCAACAACCGCTATATTGGCTCCCACTTTGAACGATACGCTTTTACAATTCAAGAACAGGAAATCAACACGAAATACCTGATTCACAAAAGAAATAGGGATATAGGAAAAACAGCTAGATGTGACAACAAATGCAGACTCTGCTGAATTAACATCAAAGATGTCACCCATGTCATAAGCAGCTGTCTAAAGATGTCATCGCGGTACTATCTACCTATGAGACATGATGTAGTGCCCAAAACACTGTATAATGCAAACCGTAGAAAAGATAGCCCCGACAATAAAGATATTAAAAGCTACAGTAAAGTGGAATTCATATACGTACATATTATGGAAGAGTACCTTTGGAATATTCCAGTAAAAACCTCA
>OZ024744.1:97318134-97353134 GCA_964016885.1 Eledone cirrhosa
AGTCAGCAGGACAGATGTCACCACTTATGTCAGAAGGATGTCTGCAATGCTTGAGCAAGGCATGACGTGCAATCGGACCGCATGTGGAGCCTTCTCGAAGGAGACCACCGCACCTTAGTAAGTAAACGTAACTGGACAAACGTTTACCTAACTGTGGGTATAATTTAACAAATTTAAAGAGGAATGGTGCAATAAAATGGGCCCCGATGGGTGTGCTTATTCACTGGCAGCGCTAAACGAAAGGGTCGCCATCAGTTATTTCAAGGGCCCTTAAAAGGGCTTTGTAAGCCGTTCACTGACACCCCAGTAAGGAGGGATAACCATCAACAATTTCAAGTGGTGGCCATGTGAGCGTTCTCTTGTAGCCCTTAATAGTGACTTTGACTGCGTTCTCTGACAGTTGGAGGGTGTAACGGTTGCTTCCACTGGTAGCCTTTAGAATGAATCAGAATGCGTTCGCGGCCCATTTAACAGCCATACGTTGACGCGCCGAGTGCGATGCAGACAGCTAGACATACAGACAGATATTATAAGGGCACGTTCTGGACGAAGAGGGAATTGTGGGAAGTGACGTAATGCAGACAGATATTATAAGGGCGCGACGTTATATATATGTATCTATCTAAAAAGAGAAAGACTAAGAATTATGGAGAGAGATCGCTAAATCGCCTAATGCGGTCCCTAGCGCATTGAAAATTTGAAATTCTTTTTACTCAGAACACTCCCTGAAACATAAGTATTACATGTGTAAAGTTTGAAAACAGTTGGTTGGATGGTTCTCGAGTTTTAGGGATTCAAACTCACACACACACACACACACACAGACAGACATCCTCAGTTTTATATATAAAGACTAGCAGAAAACCACCCGGTGGGCGGTTTTCTGCTAGCAAATCTAGTGTATATACTGATATTGTTGAGATTTGAATGAGAAATGTTTTCGGCACCACATGTTCACCGTCTCTCGGTGTGTCTTTTATGCATGTATAAATATATAAGTTATCTATACGGTGTAATCTTTGAAATAAATATATGTTAAAACGAAAAAGGAGAAAATAAATAACTGGCGGTTAGAAAAAAATATTCCTATGAAATTTTAATCATACCATTAGGTGTGAATAAGGAAATATTTTTTTATTCACAAAACAAATGTTCAAAAGTTAAACTTCAATTTTTTGAATTATTTCCAATTTTTTCATGAAATTGAACACTGGAAATTGGCTGCTGGAAATGGAAATTAAATCGTATTGAATTGTATTTAAATTTCTAACCTTATTTTATTATTTATATTTTTTCAATAAGAAATTAAAAAAACAACAAAAAAAATTGAAGAAAAAAATTGAACAAATCAAACGTAGGTTATGGAACTGCGCAATCTGATTAATAAATTACCTCATCATCAGTAACCTTCTTCAAATGGTCCTTATTATCAGTAGCCCTGTGTCCATCATCAAGGTAATATTTAATTCGATCAAAAAAGTCAAAATTTTTGAAGTGAAGACCCGAATCTGCCAGCTCAAGCACAGGTAATGAGTCTGCATAACCAAACTTGAAAGTCAAGAAATGGTGACTGTCGCAAATAACGCCAACAGAGGCAGACTCATTAGAGCCAATAGAATTTTCCCCAAAATAATATGGGCCGAAGCCAAAAAAAATTTTGTTTGGCAGCTCTAATTGCGCCTTAATTTTATTCAAAAAATTGTATACTAACATATTCGAATACCAGGCACTATTGGAATCAACAATAGCAGCGTCCTGAGGGTCGTTACAAAACACAAATTCGCAAGAATTAGTGTTTAAGGCTTGGAAGGTGGTAAAAAAATCCACAAAATCTTCCATTCTTTTTTTTTTTTAAATTATTTTTAATAATATTTAAATAACTGGCGGTTAGAAAAAAATATTCCTATGAAATTTTAATCATACCATTAGGTGTGAATAAGGAAATATTTTTTTATTGTCAAAACAAATGTTCAAAAGTTAAACTTCAATTTTTTGAATTATTTCCAATTTTTTCATGAAATTGAACACTGGACATTGGCTGCTGGAAATGGAAATTCAATCGTATTTAATTGTATTTAAATTTCTAACCTTATTTTATTATTTATATTTATTCAATAAGAAATTTAAAAAAAACAACAAAAAAAAATTGAAGAAAAAAATTGAACAAATCAAACGTAGGTTATGGAACTGCGCAATCTGATTAATAAATTACCTCATCATCAGCAACCTTCTTCAAATGGTCCTTATTATCAGCAGCAACAACCACAAATTCAATGGCAACCTTCTTCAAACCACAAATTCAATGGCAACCTTCTTCGCATGGTGTCAAGTCAGAACCGCCTCGAACTGGTTACTTCTGGCTTGTGCAAGGTGTCTCTATAGCAACCAGAGATTCCCTCGGCCTCAGTGACCAAAGTCAGTGGAGAGGGGAAGGTAATGTTTCTATAAAGGAAGGGGAAGGTAATATTTCTGTAGCACGTGTTTTAGCGTCTATTCACTCTCTCTCTCTCTCCCTCTCTCCCTCCCGCTATCCCACTCTCGTAGTCTGTCTCTTTCTTTCACTCTCACGCTCTCTCTATGCACGTGTTTCCACTGTCGGACAGACAGACAGAGAAATTGCTGGTTATATATTATAAGGAGATTAGAATTTAGAACCCATATCAAAGAATATAAAATTGCAAAAAGACCACAATCAGTTCCATTAGTCTGCTGCTGCACATTTAGAACCCTGAACCTAAAAACGAAATTTTGGGTCAAGGAAAAAGTTTTGAATCCATTCAGAATTCCAATTTTTTTCATTGTAGCCCTGTGTCCATCATCAAGGTAATATTTAATCCGATCAAAAAAGTCAAAATTTTTGAAGTAAAGACCCGAATCTGCCAGCTCAAGCACAGGTAATGAGTCTGCATAACCAAACTTGAAAGTCAAGAAATGGTGACTGTCGCAAATAACGCCAACAGAGGCAGACTCATTAGAGCCAATAGAATTTCCAAAAAAATAATATGGGCCGAAGCCGAAAATAATTTTGTTTGGCAGCTCTAATTGCGCCTTAATTTTATTTAAAAAAATGTATACTAACATATTCGAATACCAGGCACTATTGGAATCAACAATAGCAGCATCCTGAGGGTCATTACAAAACACAAATTCGCGAGAATTAGTGTTTAAGGCTTGGAAGGTGGTAAAAAAATCCACAAAATCTTCCATTCTTTTTTTTTTTAAATTCATTTTTAATAATATTTAAATAACTGGCGGTTAGAAAAAAATATTCCTATGAAATTTTAATCATACCATTAGGTGTGAATAAGGAAATATTTTTTATTGTCAAAACAAATGTTCAAAAGTTAAACTTCAATTTTTTGAATTATTTCCAATTTTTTCATGAAATTGAACACTGGACATTGGCTGCTGGAAATGGAAATTCAATCGTATTTAATTGTATTTAAATTTCTAACCTTATTTTATTATTTATATTTATTCAATAAGAAATTTTAAAAAAACAACAAAAAAAAATTGAAGAAAAAAATTGAACAAATCAAACGTAGGTTATGGAACTGCGCAATCTGATTAATAAATTACCTCATCAGCAGCAACCTTCTTCAAATGGTCCTTATTATCAGCAGCAACAACCACAAATTCAATGGCAACCTTCTTCAAACCACAAATTCAATGGCAACCTTCTTCAAATGGTCCTTATTATCAGCAGCAACAACCACAAATTCAATGGCAACCTTCTTCGCATGGTGTCAAGTCAGAACCGCCTCGAACTGGTTACTTCTGGCTTGTGCAAGGTGTCTCTATAGCAACCAGCGATTCCCTCGGCATCAGTGACCAAAGTCAGTGGAGAGGGGAAGGTAATGTTTCTATAGCACGTGTTTTAGCGTCTATTCACTCTCTCTCTCTCTCCCTCTCTCTCTCCCTCTCTCCCTCCCGCTGTGCCCCTTTCGTAGTCTGTCTCTTTCTTTCACCCTCACTCTCTCTCTACGCACGTGTTTCCACTGTCGGACAGACAGACAGAGAAATTGCTGGTTGTATATATAAGTAGATAAGAGTCCATCATATATATATATATATATAAATATATATATATATATATATATATATATATATATATATATATATATATATATATATATATATATATATATATATATATATATATATATTTTAGTCTTCAATTTTATTATTATTACTATATATATATATATATATATATATATATATATAACGAAGGAGGTGTGGTAAGGAACCAGATGGACTATAACGTACCAGAGTACTCAATACCTAGGGTAGTCGAGTGGGAAACAGGAAAATGTTTAACCCCTCCTCTGAGCTTGGAGGAGGGGTTAAAGATTTTCCTATGTATATATATATGACTGAACACACACGTGCATTTTTCTCAAACATTTTCCCGTTTCTTCCTCTTCTCACTCTCCTGTAACTTTCTATATCTTCTTTTACTTCTCATTCTATCTTCTGATTAAGGACTGGCATCCGAATTGTTAAGAGACTTTTCTTACTACTATATAAAGCGTTAAACTAATATATATCTCCATTGTACTGTGTTGTTTGCTGTTTACGTTTCACACACACACACATATATATATGTATGTGTGTGTGTGTAAAACGTATACACACACACACATATATATATATGTATGTGTGTGTGTGTAAAACGTACACACACACACACACACACACATATATATATATATATATATATATATATATATATATATATATATATATATATATATATATATATTTATATAAAAACAAATAACGAAACGAAAATAAATTTCGTTTCGTTTGTAACTCACTTTTGTATGACTGACGCTTAAACAATTAAGTTAAAAATGTACATCTACATATGCATACTGAAATACTAGTATGCATATGAATACACACACGTATACATATGTAGATGTACCAAGTCTTTCACTGGTTACTTTACTGTGAGTATCCAGCTATTCTGTATGTAAACACACAGACAAACCGGTTTTTAGAGTCATACTGGTTTTTGAGGAAACACCTTTCCTCTATTCTCCAGAAAGCCAGACAAGGAATATTGAACTAGTTTCGTTGTTGTTACAACTCATCAGCAATATTTACCTATCTACCGGCCTTTCTGGAGAATCGTAAAAGCACATATCGTTATATGCTTTTTCTATGAAAATTAGTAGTGGGCAGACTAATTTGCATAGAGTGTGAGTACGTACCGGTTCAACGGGAGACGATAAAAACAAATAACGAAACGAAATTAAATTTCGTTTCGTTTGTAACTCACTTTTGTATGACTGACGCTTAAACAATTAAGTTAAAAATGTACATCTACATATGCATACTGAAATACTAGTATGCATATGAATACACACACGTATACATATGTAGATGTACCAAGTCTTTCACTGGTTACTTTACTGTGAGTATCCATCTATTCTGTATGTAAACACACAGACAAACCGGTTTTTAGAGTCATACTGGTTTTTGAGGAAACACCTTTCCTCTATTCTCCAGAAAGCCAGACAAGGAATATTGAACTAGTTTCGTTGTTGTTACAACTCATCAGCAATATGTACCTATCTACCGGCCTTTCTGGAGAATCGTAAAAGCATATATCGTTATATGCTTTTTCTATGAAAATTAGTAGTGGGCAGACTAATTTGCATAGAGTGTGAGTACGTACCGGTTCAACGGGAGACGATAAAAACAAATAACGAAACGAAATTAAATTTCGTTTCGTTTGTAACTCACTTTTGTATGACTGACGCTTAAACAATTAAGTTAAAAATGTACATCTACATATGCATACTGAAATACTAGTATGCATATGAATACACACACGTATACATATGTAGATGTACCAAGTCTTTCACTGGTTACTTTACTGTGAGTATCCAGCTATTCTGTATGTAAACACACAGACAAACCGGTTTTTAGAGTCATACTGGTTTTTGAGGAAACACCTTTCCTCTATTCTCCAGAAAGCCAGACAAGGAATATTGAACTAGTTTCGTTGTTGTTACAACTCATCAGCAATATTTACCTATTACCGGCCTTTCTGGAGAATCGTAAAAGCACATATCGTTATATGCTTTTTCTATGAAAATTAGTAGTGGGCAGACTAATTTGCATAGAGTGTGAGTACGTACCGGTTCAACGGAGACGATAAAAACAAATAACGAAACGAAATTAAATTTCGTTTCGTTTGTAACTCACTTTTGTATGACTGACGCTTAAACAATTAAGTTAAAAATGTACATCTACATATGCATACTGAAATACTAGTATGCATATGAATACACACACGTATACATATGTAGATGTACCAAGTCTTTCACTGGTTACTTTACTGTGAGTATCCAGCTATTCTGTATGTAAACACACAGACAAACCGGTTTTTAGAGTCATACTGGTTTTTGAGGAAACACCTTTCCTCTATTCTCCAGAAAGCCAGACAAGGAATATTGAACTAGTTTCGTTGTTGTTACAACTCATCAGCAATATTTACCTATCTACCGGCCTTTCTGGAGAATCGTAAAAGCACATATCGTTATATGCTTTTTCTATGAAAATTAGTAGTGGGCAGACTAATTTGCATAGAGTGTGAGTACGTACCGGTTCAACGGAGACGATAAAAAGAGACGATAAAAAGAGATTGACACTCCTATGATAAATCAACCGCCTTGAACTCCTTTCCTGCTCTTTACTTCTGCTACGGTTTTTTTGCTGAATCTACGTTCTGTACTCTTGTATATTTATTTTTTTCTCCCTTACCTCCCCTTATATTTCACCTTTTCCTATGTCCCCCCCCCCCCCATATATTCTTTTTGCCTTGCCCTTCACATACCTATGTGTATGTATATTTGTGTGTATATATATATATATATATGTATGTATGTGTGTGTGCATATATATGTATATGTATATATTTGTATGTGTATATGTATGTATATGTAGATAGACCAGGTTTTTTTCATTCTGAAGATTGAATGAAAAATTTTTTGCTTTTAAGAAACGACTGGTGAATGGAATAATTGCCTTATGTTGCTTATTACTTTATTATTTTACTACTATATATATGTATATGTAAGGTTCATATGAATTATCTAAGACTGAGTTTTACACACACATGTATATGTGTGTATATATATATATATGTATGTATAATCACCTATAGATCCGGGGAACACACAAGCCAGGTAGATTATATCCTTACCAGAAGACGTGACAGAGTGTCTGTTGTAAACACTAAATCCCTCCCCCATGAAGAATGCACCTCCCAACATAGACTGATAATTAGCGACCTCATAGTCAGGACGAGACGTACTCGACAGCAGGAGAGGACTATCCTCAGGAGAAAAATATGGAAGCTAAAGGACCCCACAGCCAGGAATAAATTTCAAAGCATATTACTTGATGCTTTCGACAGTAAGGAAGAACATTTAGAGTCGGACAATATAGAGGGAGAGTGGGAATTTCTGAAAGCAAACCTGCTGTTGGCGACAGACGAAGTCTGTGGCTGGAGCAGGCCTGTAGGCAGGAGGAGAGTAACATGGTGGTGGAACAGTAAGGTGGAGGGGTCAATTAAGGCCAAAAAGCAGGCTTGGAAAGTATGGCGGGATGGAGGAAGTAGAGAAGACTATCAAGTGGCCAGGAGGAAAGCTAGGAGACAAGTGTACTTAGCAAGAAGGGAAGCTGAGGAAAGAAAGTTCAAGCATGTTCTACAACGCGATGACCAAAAACGTGAGGTGTTCAGGATTGCTAGGCAATGCGTCAAGGAAAACCGTGATATTGTCGGGGAGAAGTGTGTACTAAACGACGATGGCACACTTGCCATCACCGACGCTGATAAGAAGGTAGCTTGGAAGTGTCACTATGAAAGGCTACTAAATGAGGAGAATAAATGGGAGAAAGACAGTCTCCTCCATATCGACCCAATAGAGGGACCAGCAGTGTTAGTCGAGGGGAGTATAATAAGTAAGGCAATCAAGGATATGAAGACGGGTAAGGCGGCTGGGCCTTCGGAAATAGTTGCTGAGATGCTGAAGGCATCTGGCACGGTGGGACACACCATGGTCACCCGCATAGTTAACCAAGTCGTACAGAATGGGGTTGTTCCGAAGGACTGGCATAGCAGCATCATCGTTAACTGTTATAAGGGTAAAGGAGACGCCCTAGATAGGAGTAACTATAGAGGCATTAAATTAATCGACCAGGTCATGAAGGTCACGGAAAAAGTAATAGCGCAACTAATCAGAGAGAGAATTGACCTAGATGAAATGCAGTTCGGGTTTGTGTCAGGCAAAAGTACCACAGACGCTCTTTTCATAGTACGACAACTACAGGAGAAGTACCTAGCTAAAGGTAAACCCCTCTACTTAGCTTTTGTCGACTTGGAGAAAGCCTTCGACAGAGTCCCCCGCTCCATTATCTGGTGGGCTCTTAGAAAGCTAGGCGTTGACGAATGGCTTGTGAGGGCTATACAAGCCATGTATAAAGAAACAGTCAGCAAGGTTAGAATTAACAACGAATATAGTGAAGAGTTTAGCGTAAAAGTTGGCGTCCATCAGGGCTCTGTTCTCAGCCCACTACTATTTATTATTGCCCTTCAGGCTATAACAGAGGAGTTCAAGACAGGCTGCCCATGGGAACTCCTATACGCAGACGACCTGACACTCATAGCAGAATCAATGGCCGAGCTAGAGAAGAAATTCCAAACACGGAAGCACGGCCTAGAGTCAAAAGGACTTAAAATTAACCTGGCTAAGACCAAAGTACTAGTTTGTAGGAAAGAAAACAAGGCGGCGGTCCCTTCTGGGAAATGGTCGTGCTCGGTGTGTAGGAAAGGCGTAGGTAGAAACTCCATTTTATGTCCTAAATGCAAAGTATGGGTGCATAAAAGATGTAGTGGGATCACAGGTAAGCTAACTAAGAACATAGATTTTACATGTGGCCGGTGCTCTGGTGCAATAAGTAGCAGCAAGTGCCCACAAAATACTAGCTCTTTCAATTGCGCAGAGGGTTCTATAGAAATAGTGGACAGCTTCCGTTACCTGGGCGATAAAATCAGCAGTGGGGGAGGGTGCTCTGAAAGTACTGTAGCTAGAGTCAGAACTGGTTGGAAAAAGTTCAGAGAGCTTATACCACTATTAGCTGCTAAAGGGTTCTCCCTAAAAATGAAAGGCAGGTTGTACGATGCCTGCATACGAACAGCAATGCTGCATGGCAGTGAGACCTGGGCATTGTGTGCAGAGGATATACGCAGACTAGAGAGGAACGAAGCTTGCATGCTCCGCTGGATGTGTAACAGTAATATACGTGAACGGCAAAGCATAAACGAACTAAGGAAAAAATTAGAGATAAGAGGGATCAGATGTTGTTTACTCGAGAGAAGGCTACGTTGGTATGGACACTTGATGCGCATGAAAGTCGATAGCTGTATAACAAAGTGCAGGGCAATAAAGATAGACGGTAGTCACGGAATAGGCAGACCTAGAAAAACCTGGGACGAGCTGATAAACTCCGACATCACACACTTACACCTCTCCAAGACAATGTCACTGGACCGAGACCTTTGGCGGTACTCAGTAACAGAGAAGACCCGCCTTACCTAAATATATAGTAAAACCTACTCCAGCCAGTAGGCATCTCTAACAAAATACACCCCGTCCCACCACCCCCACCCCCACCCCATCCACACCACCCCGTTCTATGTAAAGTTATGTTGGTGCCGCGCCATCGAGGCCGAAACAAATGAGATCGTGTAGGTGTCACGACAAAAAAACACACAGTCCACGCTGTAATGTGGCCGTGTAGGCAACACGGTAAAAACCTCCCAGACCCACACTGTAAATGTGGTTGGTGTTAGGAAGGGCATCCAACTGTAGAAAACCTGCCAGACAGTCCTATGCGAGCAAGACAATCACTCTTGCCTCAAGTGGGACTACCCCCGTCCAAACCCATGCAAGCGTGGAACACGGACGTTAAACGTTGATGATGATGATGATGATGATGTATGTATGTGTGTGTGTCTGTTTGTATTTGGTTGTGCGGGTTTATGATATGTACGTATTTGTATGTGTATAATTGTATAGCTATGTATGTATATGTATGTGTGTATGTATACATATATGTGTGTGTGTATGTTTATATTTATGTATATATATATATGTGTGTGTGTGTATAATTACATATACATATGTGTGTGTATAATTGTATACGTGTGCGTGTTTGTGCATGTATGTGTATGTATGTGTTTATGTATTTGTATATGTATATTTATGTGCGAGAGTGTGTGTATGTATTTACTATTTTGTACGTATGTATACGTGCATTTGTGTGTATTACTTACCACGCGTGTCTGTCCAGTTAGCTGCGTTCTGTATCGCTGTCAAAAATTGTTTATATATATATACATTTTTTTTTTCTTATATTTATTTGCGTGTGTGAATATGTAGAGGAGTGCATTTATGTATGTGTATGTATGTACGTGTGTATATATGTATGATTGTGTGCATGTATGTATGTATGTTTATGTATGTGTGTATGGCTATGTTTGTGTATGTGTATGCTTGTACACATATATATGTATATATGTGTATATATATGTATATATGTATGTATATGTGTGTATGTATATGTATTTATATTTATGTTTCTATGTGTATGTGTGTATATATGTATTTGTATGTATGGATGTGTTGATATTTATGTGCGTATGTATATGTGTTTGTGTGTATTTATATACACATATATGTGTGTATATATCTGTGCGTGTGTGTATGTATGAGTGTATGTATGTGTATATATATGTGTATGTATATGTATGTATATATATCTATATATATGTATATATATCTATATATATATATGTGTGTGTGTAAGTATGCTTTTGTGTTTTTTTGTGTGTGTTTGCATGTGTAGTTTTATTTTATTTTTCCTTTCCTTCTTCCTTCTCCAGCCTCACTTTCATATAGATTGCATTTTTGTTTTTAAAATCCAAATTCAATAAACAGACCAGGATTTTTTCATTCTGAGGATTGAAAGCAAAATCTTTTGCTTTTAAGAAACCACTGGTAAATGGAATAATTGCCTTATGTTGTTTATTACATAACTATATATATATATTAAAATAACAGATTAAAGTTTATATATTTGATATATATTTATCCTTATCGAGCCCTCTTTGGATTTTAGTCTTCAAATTTATTATTATTACTATATATATATATACTAGCTGAGCTACTCGGTGATACCCGGGTATTTTATGAAAGTTACAATATATTTGGCACACATTTCAAAATATTTTACCATTCAAATATGATTGCTGAATTTTAACCAAAGTAGGAATTATAGCAGAATATTTATTGCTGTTTGGTCAAAGTAAATCATCTAGATAAAAATATTATTTTTTTCCAGTGGTGATTTTTTGAATACTGCTCCCTATTACAGTCAGCATAGTACTCATAGATGAATCATTAGGTATGTTGTCAGTGAAAAGGGCATGACCAAAAAAATACATTTAGATTTTTATTTATTTATACTTTTCTTTCTTTTTTTTTCTTTTTTGCTCAATCTGACCCTCTGAAATTCAAACAACATGTAAAGACTATTTTAAAAACCATAAATAAAATAAGAAAATAAATTTACCATTGGTTTATGATTGAATGAAGCATTTACTTACTCATTTCTGTAATTCGGGGAAAGTGTATTTAAATTTGTACACTGTAGCTTTCACCAATCTTTGCCTCTATGGCAGTAGGATCTTGTTTGAGGGAGATTTGTTTTCTATTTCTATTAGCTATACCAACAGTTATAGTGGCTCACATGACATTCATAGATACATACACACACATGTATGTGTGTAAGACAGTTGTTTGTGATTTGAAATGGATTTTGCTAATATTTCTAGTAGATCGAGTTATCACATAGAACCATTCAGTTTTGCTTCATACATATATACATACCTGAGAAAGTAAGGTGGGATTTGAAGGAAATTTGGCTGCTATTTCTACCCAACAAAGTCCTCACTTATACTACTTTATATAGCAGAGGTACCCGGGAATGCCTGCACATTCTTCCAAAGTAACACCATGCAGTAAATTTGCGGCTTCAGAATTCTTTGCAAACTACATGACTAAGGAATTAGGATCTGTGTGTATTGTCATTGAATGAGGAATTACAACATTGCTCATTCAAAAGCCTCTGGATAAACAACATTCTTGGTTTTGCCCTGTGGTGCCACAATGAAGAGACAATCAGAGTTCCCAATCCTTGTTGTGCCAACATGCAGTTGACCATGTGAAAAAACAGGATCTGCCATATTCAACCCAACGACTTTCAATGATTGCCCTTGAGATTTATTAATGGTCATGGCAAAACTGAGCCTGATCGGAAATTGAAGTCTTTGAAATTCAAATGGCAAATCAGTTGGCTTCAGAGGTATTCTGGGAATGAAACAATTGTCACCAGCAAATTTTCCTGATATGATTGCCACTTCTAGAACATTGGACATCATATTTTTGATGATGAGTCTTGTGCCATTACAAAGTTTTGCAGGATCCAGATTGCGAAGTAGCATAACCGATGCTCCAAGCTTCAGTATCAGGTTGTGTGGAGGAATTCCCGCTTGTTCAAGACTGTTCAAAATTCAGTTTACAACCTGGTCTTGAGAAGTGATTGTGTCAACTGATTTGTAGCATATTTTCTCTCCCGATAACATCTCCAGCAGCCTTCTGTTGATTTCTTTCACAGCAACATTTTTAGGTGCTAAGATTGCTCATTCACAGAGCCATTTCGGATCACATTGCCTGGTCTGAATGTTTGGAAACACTCTGGCAATCAGTTCTTGTTCTGTGTAAATGATATGGCCAAATGACAACTGAATATGGTCATTGGAGTCCTTTTCAAGAAGTCCATTTCCCAATTTAAGAGGTTAGATGGCAAACTCACTGACACCTTCGTCACCAGTTAAGTGCACTCGCATGTTGGTTGTAAGGCTCAGCAGCTGAAAGTGGGGCCAGAGATAGGATGTTTTCAGACAGGCATTGACCTGATCAGCTCGAGTCCCTCGAAGAATTACAGGCAGAGTTTGTCTGAAATCACCAGCAAGAACCATTGTCGCTCCTCCCATTATGCAACTATTTTCTCTCAGATCCCTTATCGTCCGGTCCAAAGCTTCAATTTCTCCTTTATGGCTCATAGTAGCTTCATCCCAAATTATCATCTTGCATGTTTGCAGAAGCTTGCCCTTGGGTGAGTTCTTCTTGATGTTGCAAAAAGTCTGTTCATGCCGTGTGAGATCTATGGGCAGCTTAAACATGGAGTGTGCAGTTCTTCCACCATCCAGAAGTGTTGCTGCAATGCCACTTGAAGCCACAGCAAGGGCAATATGTTGCTTTTGACGAACTTTTGCAAGCAGGAGGTTTATGAGGAATGTCTTGCCTGAGCCAGCAGGAGCATCGATGAAGAAAAGTCCTCCCCTGTCATTTTGAATGTTTTCGATGATGTAGTAGGCGTATTTCTGGTCATCCATCAATCGAGGTTCATTTTCATTCACAAACTTACGCAATGCTTGAATGTCGTAGTTTGTCTCCTGAAGAATGTCTTGTGCTACATCCATTTCTTCATCTGCCTCTGGCATCCCGCAGTTAGCTAATGTGTTATTCATTGTCTGAACTCGATGGGACAAGTCACAGAGAAATTGATTGTAAATCCTGGGGGTATATTCCATATACATATTGCCATGATGTCTTCGGGCTAGCTGTAGATAGTCGTCCGTGATATTGTTTTTGTACTCCTGCCAGAATAGATGAGTTTCATCAATTCCACATGTGGTGAGCATAATAGCAAATAATTGTCTTATTTGACTGGCTACTTGAGTGATTGCTGCTTCTTCTAGGCACTTCTTCCACTATCATGCAGGAGTCCATGCTGTTTACATGCTTCTTGGTATGTGGCGCACTTCCTTCCTCTGAAGCACCTAAGATCCTCAAATGACGTTGGTCCTCGAACAGTATGCAGAAGTAGCTGTAAATAAAAACATTCTCTGTTGTTGGGATTGACATTGTAAACACGCCCAATAGCATCACTTGACTTGACTTCATGACCTTCCACTAAATTACCCTGCTTTCTTCGATTCCAGGTCTTGCAATTGGTTGAGGTGTAGTATGTTGGGACTTCAGCATATAGGAGAGATCGAGCAAATTCATCATTCTGGCAGACTTTAAAGAAAGCAGTTAGTGTAGTGTCATGTGATGCTTGTGACAACTGATGAGCAGTGATCTCAGTGAAGTACACTCTCTGTCCATATTCCAGATGGAGTGCGAGGTTGACCTTTGTTGAGTGGCGTTGGTGGATATCAAATCCAAAGATTCGCCAAATAGCTTCATTGCTGGAGATGTATGGACCTGTTTGATACCGTTTGACCTCATCCAGCCCACCATCATTGAGTTCTTTGTCAGTAATAAAGGTAGCCATGTCACATTATTACACACCACACTCTTTCCGAAATAGAAACAACTATAGAATGTATTGTTCACTCAGTAAAGTTGTTTTAAATGATCTCTTTATATGAATGTATATTAGGTGTAATTAATTTTAGACATATGTAGAAAACATTGGGTATTCAGATTGTATTCTGAAATTATCATTTTTTATCCAACTTCCCTCCAAAAAACGACAAACACTACAAAAAAAATATTTTCTGTGTTAATTCAAATAACAGCGGAAAATAATATATTCAAATAATATCTATTAAACATACCGTTTTTTTTTTTGTCTGTTAAATACATACATATATACAACTTCTATAAAAGCATATAAAAGATTTCTTTAGACATATGTAGAAAATAAGCTTTGATGGTAACATATATGTGTGTGTAAATCTGCGGGATTGCATACAGTTTTTTTTTTTTTATCCCGTTTGTAAAATAAGTTGGATTACTTTGTATAAATAATTGTTTCTACTTTAGGCACAAGGCCAGCAATTACCCAGTGCATTACTGGTACTTTATTTTATCGACCCCGTAAGGATGAAAGGCAAAGTCAACCTCGGCGGGATTTGAACTCAGGTGGTAAAGGGACGTAACTATGCTGGAAAGCATGGCGTCCGACCCTCCACCGATACTGCCAATCCACCGCCTTTGTATAAATAATGAATGAATATTACATAATTTATGTACTAAATTTCGAGGTTGTTCATTAAATATATTTTGTTTATTTAAAGATTCTCTTCTTTAAAATTTCTGAAATGTCAACACTTCCGGTGGCAATCGCTTAAATAAACATACTAATTTTCCGCCACTAATTTTCTCTTAATGCAATTTATATATAATAGCGTCTTTTTTAATGTATCATGGATTACGTTACTGATTAAATAAGTCTTCGTTCAATTTCTATGTATTATATATTGTCAATTACGATTTTATTTGATGTGTCATATCTACATGTATATATACCTGCGTATAATATCAATATACACACTACACATGCTAGAAGAAAACCACTCGAAGGGTGGTTTTTCTCTACAGAATAGCGAACAAAAAATAAATAAGAGATAAATAACATTGGGAGAGTTAAGAAGTGTGTAAAAATAATAAATAAATAAAAGTTAATGAACGCTGGCTACTTTCCCTCCCTCTCTCCCATCCCATTACTCTCTCTCTCTCTTTTACTCTCTCACATCCCCCTCTCTCTACAGAATAGAGAACAAAAAATAAAGAAAAGATAAATAACGTTAAGGAAGCGGGAGAGTTAAAAAGTGTGTAAAAATAATAAATAAATAAAAGTTAACAACGCTTGCTGTTTTCCCTCTCTTTCATCGTCTTTCTCTCTCTCTTTCATCGTCTTTCTCTCTCTCTTTCATCGTCTTTCTCTCTCATCCCCTTACTCTCTTTCTTTCTCTCTCTCTCTCCCATCTCCCACTCTCTCTCTTTCTCTCTCATCCCTTACTCTCTTTCTTTCTCTCTCATATCCCCTTACTCTCTCTCTCCCATCCACTCACTCTCTCTCTCTTTCTCTCTCATCCCCTTACTCTCTCTCCCATCTCCCACTCTCTCTCTCTTTCTCTCTCATCCCTTACTCTCTCTCTTTCTATCTCCCATCCCTCACTCTCTTATCTACAGACTGGAGAACATAAAAAAACAAAATGGATGATCCCTTTTGATATTCATTAGAAAATAAGATAAATTGAATTTAAATGAATTCGTTGCTTTGCAAAGTAAAACTTTTTCGACCGTTACCTGTCCGAGTGTATAGTGAATATGTGCATGTAATTTTGAGGAGTTTGGTCCGGTAGTTTGCTAGTTTTAGGCGGACACACAGAATCGTAAACTTGCATTTATATATAGATATAGAAGATATAGATATATAGATATATATATTCGATTCGTTTGCAACATATATATTTTTTTTTCTTCTTTTTTTAAAAAAGTAAATAGAGAACAAAAAAAAACAAAAAAAGCAAAAAAACGTGATAACGAAGAGGTAGTACAAATGTTATTATTATTAGTTTCACGCTTGAGAGTGGGGGGTGGGGACGACGTTTCGGGCATAAGCCCTTCATCAGGAGAGAAGTGGGTAGGAAGAGAATTCCGAGGGTGTGTGGGGGAGTGGTGAAAAGACATTTTAAAAAAGGATTTTAAAAAAGAAGGGAGGGGGGGGGGGTCTTTTTTAGAGAGTAAAAAATTATTTAAAAATAAAAAGAAACAAGTGGAGTCCGGAGGCTGAGTGTGTGTATTTGAGGATACGCATGTGTGTGTGTGTGTGTGTTTATATGTGGTGTGGATGTATGGTGGCGTGGTTCGAAAATAATATAATTGTTTGTTGGTGTGTATGTTCCTAGGGTATTTCCACGGAGTGTGAGACCAGATGCTGGAGATTCCACGTGTGGTAGGATAGAGGGCTGGGGCGATGACCGGGGGGAGGGGGTAAAATCCTGGTGTGGTAGTGAGGAAGTGGAGAGATGTGGGGTGCGCGCGCAACAGGAAGTGGTCAGAGGGTGAAGGCAGGGTGAAGAGATAGCAGTAGGCAGTAGAGGAGGATGGCGGGTAAAGAAAGGGTTTGTATGTGGTGTGGGCTGTGTGTCTGTGTGTGCGGAGGTACGGTGGACAGGGGAGAGGATGTGTAGGTGTGAAAGGTGGAGGGAGAAGGTGGTGGTGTAGGGGATTGGCGTGTATATTAGTGGAGGTGTTAGTGGGATGTGTGAGTGAGGGGGATGTTGGTGGAGCGGGGAGAGAGAGAGAGAGGGGGGGAGAAAAGGTGTTGGGGACGGAGGAGGGAGTGTAGTGTACCGGTGTGTGTGTGTGTGTGTGTGCGTGTTTGGATATGAGTGTGTGTGTGTGTGGTAGAGATGGTGTTAGTATTACTGGTGGTGGGGAAGGGGTTGAATGCGGGTGTGGGAGTGGGGGTTAGTGGTGGTAGTGTGTGTGTGTGTGGAGTGGGTGGTATTTCGGTGTGTACGTATGTGTGGGTGAGTGTATGTGTGATGGTGTGTGTGTGGTGAGGAGGCAGGTGGAGGGGGGGGGGTCGTTAGTAATATTAGTTGTGGGGTGGTCAGATGTGGATGTGTGGGTGGGGGCTAGTGGTGGCAATAGGGTGTGTGAATAGTGTGAGTGCGTATATATATGTACAGGTGGGTGGGTGCATGTGGGGGGACTGGTGGTAGGGGGAGGGGGATGTTAGTATTGTTAGTTGGGGGAGGCCCGTGGTGGGGGTGTTAGTATTATTAGTTGTGGGTGGGGGAGGGCTGGGAGTGGAGGGGGAGGTGAAACGTGTTAGTGGTGTTAGTGGGGGGGGGGGAGAGGTGCGGGGTCGAATGCTAAAGGAAGAGGGGTATATATATATTCGATCGCTTGCAATATATAATATCATATGTATGTCGGGTCACTCTTGAGAGCTACTGGTAACATGTTACCCAGTACAACTTGTCGCATGGTCGGGTCGTCGGCGACTAAACCGGCAACCCCACCAAGTTTACTTGGTGAGGAAGGTGATTTTGGACACTCTGCAGGACAAAAAACAATACCTAAAAAAGGGCGGAAGAACTCATAAGAGTCAACGGCCAAAGTGTGTAAATATGTATATACACATGTAAATATGTGTATATACATGGGTGCATGTGTATGTATATGCGCTGGTCATAGAAGCTGGACACCCGATCGCACGGTTAAACCACTGAGAGTGAAGGACCCCCTAGACTTTGTCAGGGCATTCTTCTAGGAGAAGGCAACTCAGGAAACTGGGATAACTCCGATATAAAACCTTCAGCTCAACAGTTACCAACGATGTTGATCTTTTCTTCTTTTCGGGTTATAGCTACTGTCGCTCAGAGAGTGGGATTGGCTCAGTGCACAGTCTTTCCTCACTTAAAAAAAAATTCGTCACGCACAGGCATTGCTCGATAAAATTAATTGGTAATTATTAATAATGGTATATCGTGTAATGGCCATACTCGATTACGAGGGGGCAGCCATCATGCATATGTGTATGTATATAATAGAATTGATAAATTTTATATTTCCTGAAGAATTATGATTCTCTTCTTTATTGAATTATTAAAATTTCTACAATATATATATATATATATATGTGTGTGTGTAGAGAGAGAGAGAGAGAGAGAGAGAGAGAGAGAGAGAGAGAGAGAGAGAGAGGTGGGGGGGGATAGTTAGATAGATTCAGTGCATCCTTTGATCTTATAAAATTAAAATAATATTCAGGGAGTCGTGACATTATTCACTCTCTCATGACAATATATGTCCTCTTTTTAAAACAATATTGCAATATTTGCTCATTGATTACAATATTAAAGATGCATTTTCTGCAAGATGTTATTTTGGCAGTGTTTCAAATTATAGTTATATTTGTGGATCAAATCATTTTCACATCTGTTTTGCACTACATCTTTACCGGAACGATAAAATATGGTAGAAATCATGTACTCTAATATGTCGTCTGCCTCGTGGTCTTGGCCGGCAGACTGTAAAAGATATTACTCCGAAGGACGAATTTGTTGCCTAAATCGTCATCTAAGTCACTGGTCTCAACTCAGAATTGTACGGTCGGTAAATTACTTTGACAACTGTATCAACGCCCGCTACCTTCCGTATCGAAAACCAGATTGGTTTTCAGTGAAACTACTGTTGGTTAGTACGGTGATATAATAGACCACCCTAACAAAGATTAATCTCCTGAAAAACACGCAATTACAGCTAAGAAGAAAAATAGATAAAAAAAACAATAATATGGTGCCGCCCACCTCTTTTCGCTCAATGTTTAAATCACCGAAAGTAAAAAGATCCCTTAGCCCTTTTTCACAAGCACTTTACTATAAACAATAAGTATTTTTTTAACCGACATACAGCGACAATCGTCTACTTTTGTGCTAAAACCTGAAAGTCCGAATCACCAACAAACCAAGAGCGCTCCAACACCGGGATACTCTTGCAGAAAGCCGGTATGAGTCCCTTTTGATCAGCAGTGCAATACACTCACAGCAGTATATGAAGCTGAGATAATCTCCATCAAACCGAATCAGCAGCAGGATGCCGAGATGCCTGTGGGTATGTCGGAAAGTCACTTCAAAAGCCGCTTCCTAACCCATAAAACAACTTTTAGACACCCAGATAGACGAACAGCCACGAAGTTGGTAACTAATGTCTGGTTCCGCAATGATACCGGTGCAGACTTCTCAGTTAATTGAAAGATCCTGGAAAGATCCTGGAAAGATCCTGGAAAGATCCTGGAAAGATCCTGGATAGATCCTGGAAAGTCCTTGCCTTAGAGGTAAAAGGTCATGTAAATTAAATTGTGCACCAATGAGCGATGGAACATCTTTAAATGGCTACATACTCCTGAAATACAGCTTAATAATAGGGCTGACATTAACCACTGTCCACACACGCTTAAGCAGATCTGGTAACATTGGAAGAATGACTAACTAGACAACCACAAACAGCAGACTGATACTCCGACTTCATCTCCAAACTCACTATAAATATTATTTTTCTGAAACACCAAGAACGACTCAAAAGAGCAACCCCTCCTACAAAGATTTAATGTATATAATATTTATCTAGCATTTAAGAACCCACTGTATCTTTTTGACTCACATAATAGATTTCCCAACCATAAGAGCGAACAAGTTATTTTATTTTGCCCAATATTAAATAAGAGTTATCTCCCATTATAAAACTCACAATCGAACCACCCCAAATTCTCTCCATCTCCAAAAGAGCTCACTAGTAAAACTTTAATCCTCAAAACCATAACAAAGAAGGATAACTGACGGTGAAACGCGCGTATTCGGCATTTGAAATCTTTTATATTACAACTCGTCCCTCGGACAGAGTCCTCTGCCAATATTGGATATTTTTCACGAAATTCACTACATTATATATATATATATATATATATATATATATATATATATATATATATATATATATAAATACACACAAACGCACATATATATGTGTGTGTATATATATATATATATATATATATATATATAGTATATTTGATAATATACTCTATGTTTATTTAAAAACATTTAAAAACATTTTGAAGACCATTTGCTATAAGTTTTAAAGTAGTGACTATGTCACTTACTTAGTCTTGGCAAAAACAAAGGGAAACAACCGACAGCTGTTTCTCGCTCGTTATCAAGATTGCATATCCCTTCGCTTCTGCCGAGATTTATAGAAGCCGAATTCTTATAGAATTCCAGTGATGTTTAAGAGCTTATTAAACTGAGCAGTTGCTGGTCCAGCAAAAATTAGGAATTAGTATAAGTGCTCTGAAATAGCGATGTAAGTATGAATGTATGTATAGTATATTTGATAATATACTGTATGTTTATTTTAAAACAATTTCTATACATACATTCATGCAAACATCGCTATTTCAGAGCACTGGTACTACTTCCTCATTTTTGCTGAACCTGCAGCCACTCTGTTTAATGAGATTTTAAACATCACAGGAATTCTATAAGAATCCAACTTCAATAAACCTCTTAACACGTTTGCTTCAAACATACAAACGAGATGTAATTTTTCATTGATATGCTACCAGTCGTACGTAGCATATCAATAGAAAATGACATCTCGTTTGTATGTTTGTCTGAAGAAAACGTGTAAGGGAGTTATTATATAACTATCTACATCTTAGAAATACGTATAACGAATAAAACCGTCTCTCTTATTTATTGTAATAAAACTCTGGATGAACAAATACCGTGGAGTGCTTTACATCTGTTAAAGAATAAGTCGGCATTTTTAATCAACCAACTTTCTTCAATTGAATAATATAAGTATATTCAATAATATATATACACACATATATATATATATATATATATATATATATATATATATATATATATATATATATGCAGTATGTATCAAGAATTCCGGTAAGGGTTTTAAGTGCCTATTCAATCGCGAACAGACACATATATACTCACGACGACATTTTATCCACTAGGATACCCAGCTAGAATGAAAGATTGGTACACCAGCAATGGGTTGGTATTGTCTTTATCGGCATAGGTGCAATTTGCAAAGATTCTGAACAAATCTACAGCGCTCTAATGACTCTGCCAAATCAACCGCTTGACACCGTTGTCAGGATTTTACATCTCTCCCCCTCTCTCTCTCTCTTTCCATCTCTCTCTCTCTCTCTCTCTCTCTCTCTCTATATATATATATATATATATATGAAAAAATGGGGAGAAGAATACTGCAGGTTGCACATGGATAACATGTTATAAAATGAGTCCCTCATCAGTGATTTGCCAACGATCATAGATATTTCATTATATATATATATATATAAATGAAAGGATTACAAAGGAGAATACAGACTGTTAGAACATGTTTATATAAAAGCACCTACGTACGTTTCGCCCGAAAAGGGCTTCTCAAAGACATACAAATCTAGAGAGTGTTCAGTACAGAACCCAGAAGGGGTTTTAAGATGATAATCAACCATGTCTGTTTGAATCAAAAATGAACTTTGATGTGATTATCATCTTAAAACCCAATCTGGGTTCTGTACTGAACACTCTCTAGATTTGTATGCCCTTGAGAAGTCCTTTTCGGGCGAAACTTACGTAGGTGCTTATTATATAAACATGTTCTAACAGTCTATATTCTCCTTTGTAATCCTTTCATTTGTAACCGCTCTGCTTATATTCTCGCCCACTAAATATTAACGCTTCCGATATTTAACCCTGTAGGCACAAGTATTGAGCACAAATGCACCAGCTTTTGGCAACTAACTATATGTATCGCTTATCCCTTTAAACCTCTACTCTCTCACAATACTAAACTATTCTATATAGATAGATAGATTAGATAGATTTCTTTATTTGCCACAAGGGCGCACAAGAAAAGGGAACAATACAAAGACATGCCGGGGATTTTACAATCATACGTGTAAAAAATATAAAACAAACAATTACAACAATCGAAATCCCCAATAGGGGGGAAGCACGACAAATGGGTTGTTTAATACCCCGTCGATAGAACAACCCTCAGCTCCAGGAGCGTGTTGTTCAAGTGCTCCTTTCTTCCTTTTGCTCTCTTCTTTAACCTACAGGCTTATAAAAAGAGAAGGCCCAATCACTCGAGCCATTTTCGCTTCATTCGCCCACCTTTACTGGGGTGCAGTGCCACTCTCTGCACTCTGATTCTCCTTCTAAAGTGATACTTAAAGAAGGGAATCAATTGTTGTCCGGAAAGAAAGGCATCTGTCCTCAGTCCTCTCAATCTCGTCCACCATATAACTTCTTTCACCATAGCCACTGTACAGAGGAAAACCGCCCCTCTTTCGTTTTTGAAAGAGGCTGGCGGTTTGATCCTTACTATGGAATCGGCAGTCAACTGGATTTGTCCCATACGCGACAACAGTTGTTCTGCGTAGTTCCACAGGTCGCTTACGCCCGGGCAGTGTACAGTTGCGTGCAGGACTGTTTCAATGTCCTGCGCACATCTTGGACACGTCCTCTTGGAAGGATTCCTGCCGGGCATCCGTGCCTGTAGATCTTGTCACGAACCGGTAGAGCTCCTCGGTAGCACTGCCAGGCCAGGGACCTCTGGAAGTTGTCAATAGGTCCCAGGCGGAAAGTCCTACCAAACAGACTGGTGAGCTCATCGTCTTCGACGCCCAGAGTCTATCTGAGCACGTCGTCGCCCTTGTAACGTACAATACCTCTATAGAATGTCGAAGTGGAGTCTCCACTGATTGCTGTGCCCGCTTGCCAGAGGACTGTGAGCGCCTGAGCGCATTCAATGTGCCAGGCGCCCATCGTTTTCGGTCTTTTCTTGACCCAGGACTGCAGCTCCGTCAGCGAGACGAGCTGTGGGAAAGCCTGTCTCACAAACGGTGCCCACACTGGTTGGAGGTCGGTGAGGAATACCTGGAGATGCCGCAGCCTCAGCGCATGTTTGCGCATCACCCGCCACGGCATTCCCAGCCCTCCGTTGGAAGGGTGCTGACAGCAGACGGATCTCCTCACCAGCGGAGCCTGCTTCTTCCACAGAAACTGGAAGAGCATGCGTTCCATCTTGGCGAGGTGTTCACGAGGACAAGGCACGACAGTCGAGCGGTAGTAGATGACGGACGCTATGAAAGTGTTCGTCACCTCCGCTCGACCTTTCAAGGATAGTTTGCACTCTGCCCACTTCTGGGGAGTGTAAACACCTTGGCCGTGACCTCGTTCCAGTTTTTCTCCACCTGGAGGTCTGGACCGAACCAGACCCCGAGCAATTTCACCGGTCCCTGCGTCCAGCGTTCAACGACGCTGTCGGACGTCATCGGTTTGCCTCTCCACGTACCGAGTTGCAAACCGACAGACTTGTCCGGGTTTAGTTTTGCTCCCGTCAGCGTTTTGTATTCTTTCAGTAAGTTGCCGATCTCCCCGATTTCCGAGGTTTTCGACACCATTGCTGTAACGTCGTCGGCATAAGCCGACGCCGATTTGCGCAGTCTCGGTTCTAGTGGGATGCCCTGCAACAGCTCCAATTTCCGCAGTAGTGGCTCTAGAGTCAATACATACAGAATGGGGGAGAGAGGGCACCTCTGTCGAATGGAACGTGTGATTGCGAACGGCTCCGATAGGTAGCCGTTCACCTTGACCTTGGTGTGCATCGCCTCGATCCAGCCTTTGAAAACGGGACCGAAACCGGCCGCCTTGAGAACCGCTTCCAAGTATCGATGGTCGACCCGATCGAATGCCTTAGACTGATCCAAATTGATCAGCGCCCCACCGAAGCCGGGTTTACTACCCACCCTCTCTATGATGTATCGCATGAGGTGGGGGTTGTCGTGTATGGACTTGGTCGGGATTGCACACGTTTGCGCTTTCCCTACCAGGTTCTCGACGACAAGCGCCAACCTCGTCGATAGCACCTTGGCCAAAATCTTTAACTCTGTGTTGAGCAGAGTTATGGGCCTGAAGTTGTTAATTTCGTCCCCCTTGTTCTCGTCTTCCCTGATCAGCGTTTCTACGCCCTTGCCTGCAGAACTGGGAATTCTCCCGTTCTGCTGCCAATTGCAGTAGACGGCTTCGAGGACACCTGAGAACAAGTCCGGCATGCCTATGTAAAACTCGTAGGGTAGACCATCTAGACCGGGTGACTTGCGTTTCCCGCAGCGGCTCAGAGCGTCCCGTATCTCAGTGTCCGTGATTGGTCTTTCGCAGAACTCGGCGTCCGTGTTCGAGAAACGCGGCAGGCCGTCGAGGTATGAACTAAAGTCCATTGCCCCGTTCGGCTCACCGTCTTTCTGCTCAAACAGTCGCGCTAAGTACTGCTGAAAGGCCGCGCACATTTGCTTGGAGTCAAGTAGCACGCGTCCGTTTTGG
The DNA here is from genome assembly GCA_964016885.1 of Eledone cirrhosa. Taxonomy (NCBI): domain Eukaryota; kingdom Metazoa; phylum Mollusca; class Cephalopoda; order Octopoda; family Eledonidae; genus Eledone; species Eledone cirrhosa. The sequence goes on from OZ024744.1 coordinate 97,343,000, forward strand.
TCTTTCAAAGACCGAATCGTGGACTTGTTGCCACTTTTTGCCTCCGCCACTCGGGCCCAGCTGACAGCTCTTCGCTCCTTCGTTTGCTAGAGCACGTGTTTTGCTTCTGACCACGCAGCCTTCGTGTTTCGCATCGAAGAACTCGTCCAGTACCGTTCTTGACGCTAACACTCTAACCGCGTTTCCACTACTAAGTGCCTCCTCTACCTTGGCTACTAGTTCTCTTTCTATTCTGTTTTTCTTTAAGGCTAACTCTCTGCTATACCCTATCGATTCTATTCTAATTGCTTTCTTGAGAGAGTCCCACCATCTAATGTTGACGATGGCTCCCGTTAATTGTTGCTTGACTAGTCTACTTCTCCGTTCACTGTAAGCTTTACGTGCCGGCAACGACACGTTCAGCTTCCAGTATCTGGGTCCCTGTCTATGTATTCTATCACGGTTGACTAAGCAGACGACTAATTTGTGATCTGAATAGGCAACCATGTGCATTCGTGGACAGCTTAACATCTCATTGTCCCTTTCTCTAATGAAGAACCTATCTAAATACGATCTAGATGTTCCGCTGCGGTTTGCCCACGTCCACTGTGGTGCAGTCGGGAAATCCAGTCGATACCTATCGGCCAGTTGCAATTGGCCGATTAAAGTTTTGAGGCTGTTGCACCCCTCCCCCTCTACTGGGACATGCTCCCACATAGTCCCATCGTGCATCTAGGATACCATTCCAGTCCCCCAGTAAGGAGCGAGACGTTCCCAGAAAAGACTCTAGACGCTTAAAGAAGTCTGGCCGTGATTGCGATTGCCCAGTCGGGGCATAAACGGCCACCAGTCTGAAGGCTCCACCTCCAATACTGTTCACGTCTAGGACTACCAGTCTACCCTCCGGGTCCACGTGTACTTGCTGTACTTCGACGTCCAGGTTCTTCCGAAACATGACAGCCACTCCACCTCCACCTCCTGGCTGACAGAGAGATGCGTAGATCTCAAAGTCGTCGAAGATATGGGTTAGTTGCTGTCTGTTGTGGATCCTGGACTCGGTGATGGCTATCACATCCATACTGTGTAACCTAAGGTCGTTTAAAAGTTGGCCCTTTTTCCAGGGCATCCCTAGGCCACGCACATTCAGGCTTCCAACTCGTAAACTAGCCATGTTGGTGAAGAAGAGTTAGAGAAAAAGGACGGAAAGGTGCACTTACCTTTTCGTTTCCTGGAGATCGGGTTGTTCAATCTCCATTTGGGTGCTGGATGGGGTGTTGGGTGGAGTGGCGAAACATTTTAACAGGACGCGGTTGATGGGTTTCTGGCAGGGATTGCCCACGTCCTGTGAAAATTTATTTTTTAGGTATCTATAGGTCTTCATAGAAACCCTTATAAGTTTAAGGTGTGGAGACGATTCTGCTTTGACGAGAGTTTTGCCCTCCGTCTCCACCTTGGGGTTTTGGAAGATGACCTCCATCAAACTCTTGTTGTTTGTGTTGATGTATGCGTATTGTTGTTTGTGTTTTTGTTGTGTTGTTTTAGTTTGTTGTTCGTCCGGGAGTTTTCTTTTTATGGTGGGTGCTTGTGTTTGGGGTGGTGTTGGTGTTGGTTTTGCTGGTAGGAGGATGTTTTACTGCGGTGTTGTTTGTGTTGTTGTTTGTGTCTGTGGTTGCGTGTTGGAGTTTTCGGGGTTTTGTGGTGTCTCTTTTTTTTGTTTTTTAGATTTCCGAGGCTCTCCCTCTTCACTTAAAGAAGGCGAAGCAGCCTCATCTGTCGATGAATAATCATTGTCAGGAGTGTGGGGTAGGGGTATGTTGTGTGGTGGTGGTGTATCGGTGTGTGTGTTTGTGGTAGGGTTTGATGGAGTGGGATGGGGTGGGGCTGTGTTCTTCAGGGGTGTTGTCTGTGTTTTTTCTGTTGTTGGTTGAGTGGCTGTTTGTTTTGGTGTGTTTGCTTGTTTCGTGAGTTGTTGTTGTTGTGGTGGTGGTTGTTTTGGTGTTGATGTTGGTAACAATCTTTTCTTTTGTATTGTTTTGGTTAAGCGTGTTTGTAAAGGGCAGGAGGCCTTTATGTGTATGGTGCTATTGCAACGAAAGCAATGTGGTTTTCGTCCCTCAACTGCAAATTTTATGTGGCTGTTGTTGTCCACCAACACTTTTTCTGGTACTTTGGAGATTCTTTCCGGGCTCATTTGCACCAGAATCTCCAAATTTGTACCAAACCAGGTGTGTCTGGTTGACTTTTTGCTGGAGAGAATAGTGTCTTTTCTCTCCTCTAAAAATCCTGCCAATATCCACCAAATATTAATATTTGGTGGTATGTTTGAAACTCTAATTTGTTGTGTCCTGGGAAGGTATGTATGGAAAAAGGTGTATTTTTGTGACAGTATTGGCGTCACTGAATATCTTTGTGCAAGGGCCTCGCTTTTGAGGAGTAGCGAAATACTCCCGTACTGTTTGGCCCTCTGCATAAAGTCAATGTCTGGCAATATCTTTATTAAGGTTGCCTCAATTTCCCCTTGACTGAGGAATGTTGGTCGTTTTGTTACATTTGAAAAAGTTCTGAAGGTAACTGTCCTTCGAAATGTTTCCAGACGAATTTCTGGTGGTGAGTTTATCTGAAATCCCCCGTTTTCACCGAAAGTGATAAACTCCTTTGCTTCAGAGAGCATCTGTTTCGCATTGGAGATATCGAGATCCTTGAATTCTTGTGTCTTGATGACTGTTTGCGCAAAAGTTTTTTTGGTGTTGTTGTTGTTGTTGTGGTGGTTGTTGGGTTTTCCGTTTGTAGTTGTGTCAATGGTTTTATTTTCTGTTGTTTTTTCCGTCTGTTGTACTATGTGTGGCTCGATCTTGTTTTTATTTTTGTTGTTCATATTGGTTTCCATGGTGACGCCAATACATGCGGAGTTAGAAGTAACGTTATTATTATTTGTGACTGTTTCTGTATAAGTTATTTTGTTGTTGTTGTTGCTGTTGCTGTTGTTGTTGTTGTTGTTGTCGGGTTTTCCGTTTGTAGTTGTGTTAATTGTTTTTTCTGTTGATTTTAGTGTGTGTTGTATACTGTGTGGTTTACTGTGCGATTCAATTTTGTTTGTGTTGTCTACTTCACTTTCGTTACATAAAACTTTGTTGTTAACTACCTCGATTCAGGCAAAATTTTTAGCAACGTTAAAGTCTATTTCTTCTTTTCTTTTTCCTTCTTCAACGCTCGTTCGCGTTCTTTGTACGTTTGCCATTGCTGATGGCAAAATGTTAAACATTTTTAAACAGTTTTCAAATTAATTTCAAATAAAATTTTCGCCCCTTTGGGAGCGAAAAAATGAGATTGCCACCCAGCTGTCAATTCAGCCTGGGAGTTAATCTACAAAACAATGTGTTTTTTTAAACAAGAATTTCTGTTTTTTGTAAAAAAATTGACAAAAACTTACCAGCAAAATTGTGTGCGTCCAGCTACCAAGAGAAATAGATAGATAGATAGATAGATAGATAGATAGATAGATAGATAGATAGATAGATAGATAGATAGATAGATTTCTTTATTAGCCACAGGGGCACAAAAGAAGGGGACAAATACAAAGGGGGAAGTTTACATACAATAAAAACGTGTAAAATGTTATCACAAATGGAATTTAAAAAGTTAGTCGATTTTCCCCAATAGAGGGAGACAGTTTATATGGGTAACACATACCCCCGAAAAAAAATGTGCAACCCTCATCTCCAGGAGTTACGAAGAGTTTGTACTCCTTTCCTCTCCTCCTCCTTTTCCTCAACCTACAGGCTGATATAGAGAGAAGGTCCATTCACTCGGGCCATTCTCGCCACTTTCACCCACCTTTCATAAAACTTGCTGGGGTACAGCACCTCTCTCTCCATCCTGATTCTTCTTCCAAAGTGGTATTTGAAAAAAAGAATCAGTTGTTGGCCGGAGAGAAAGGTGTCTGACCTCAGCCCTTTCAACCTTGTCCACCATACAACCTCTTTCGCCATAGCTATCACACAAAGGAAAACCGCCTCTCCTTCGTTTTTGAAGGAGGGTGGCGGTTTGATCATGACAATGGACTCGGTGGTCAACTGGATTGGTCCCACCCGCGACAATAGTCGTTCTACATAGCCCCACAGGTCAGTGACGCCCGGGCAGTGTATGAATGCGTGCGCGACGGTTTCTTCGTCTCGCACGCACCTCGGACAGATCTTTTTTGCAGGGTCCCTGCCCGGGCGCCCATGTCTGTAGAGCTTGTCTCGAACTGGTAGAGCTCCTCGGTAGCACTGCCAGGCCAGGGACTTTTGGAAGTTGTCCATCGGTCCCGGGCGGAAGGTCCTACCGAACAGACTGGCCAGTTCATCTTCCTCTACGCCTAGAGTTTCACCGAGCGCGTCGTTGCACTTGCTGCGGACCAACCCTCTATAGAATGACGAAGTGGAGTCTCCACTGATCGCCGGGTCCGCCTGCCAGAGGACTGTGAGCGCCTGAGCACATTCGATGTGCCAGTCGCCCATTTTCCTCGGTCTTTGCTTGACCCAGGACTGCAGCTCGGTCAGCGAGACGGTTGTCCGGTGAGGAATACGCAGAGATGCCGCAGCCTGAGCGCGTGTTTGCGCATCGTCAACCACGGCATCCCCAGCCCTCCGTTAGAAGAGTGTTGGCAGCAGATGGATCTTCTCACCAAAGGAGCCCGCCTCTTCCAAAGGAATCGGAAGAGCGCGCGCTCCATTTTGGCGAGCGTTTTGGCTGGACAAGGCACGACGGTCAAGCGGTAGTAGATGACGGACGCTATAAAAGTGTTCGCCACCTCCGCTCGACCTTTCAAGGATAGTTTGCACTCGGCCCACTTCTGGGTGAGTGCAAACACCTTGGCCGTCACTTCGTTCCAGTTCTTCTCCACCTGGAGGTCCGGACCAAACCAGACCCCGAGCAGCTTTACCGGTCCTTCCGTCCAGCGTCCGACGACGCCATCGGAAGGCATCGGTTTGCCTCTCCACGATCCGAGTTGCAAACCGATGGACTTGTCCCGGTTCAGCTTCGCTCCTGTGAACCTTTCGTATTCCTTCAGTAAGGTGCCGACTTCCTCGATTTGCGAGACGCTCGACACCATTACTGTCACGTCGTCGGCGTAGGCCGACGCCGCTTTCCGCAGTCCCGGTTCCAGAGGGATGCCCTGCAATAACTCCATCTTCCGCAGTAGTGGCTCGAGAGTCAGTACGTACAGAAGGGAGGAGAGAGGGCATCCCCGTCGAATGGATCGCGTAATATGGAACGGCTCTGAGAGGTAGCCGTTCACCTTGACCCTTGAGCAGATGTTGCTGTTGTGCATTGCAGCAATCCAGCCCCTGAACACGGGTCCGAAGCCTGCCGCCTCGAGCACCGCATCAAGGTAACGATGGTCAACCCTATCGAAAGCCTTAGACTGATCCAAGTTAATCAGGGCCCCCACCGAAGCCGGGTTTACACCCTACCCTCTCTATGATGTATCGCATGAGGTGGAGGTTGTCGTGTATGGACCTGGTCGGGATTGCGCATGTCTGCGCTTCTCCCACCAGGTTCTCGACGATAAGCGCCAGCCTCTTTGCCAACACCTTGGCCAAAATCTGTAACTCTGTGTTTAGCAGAGTTATGGGCCGGAAGTTGCCTATGTTATCCCCCTTATTCTCGTCCTTCCTGATCAGTGTGACCACGCCCCCCGGTTACGGAACTGGGAATTCTCCCGTTCTGTTGCCAGTTGCAGTAGACCGCTTCCAGGAGACCGGAGAATAAGTCCGGCATTGCTACGTAAAATTCGTAGGGTAGACCGTCGAGACCTGGAGATTTGCGTTTGCCGCATTGGCTCAGTGCGTCCCCTATCTCAGCGGCTGAAATCGGCTTTTCACAGAACTTTGCCTCGCTGTCCGAGAGTCGCGGCAGGCCGTCGAGGTATTGACCGAAATCCATAACCTCTCCCGGCGCGCCGCCCCTCCCGAACAGTTGAGCAAGTGCCACTGAAAAGCCGCACACATCTGCTTCGGCTCACGTATCACGCGTCCGTTTTGGTCCTTCAAAAACCGAATCGTGGACTTGTTCCCACTTTTTGCCTCCGTCACTCGGGCCCAGTTAACAGCTTTGGCTCCCTCGTTTCCCAGAGCATATTTTGCTTCTGACAACGCAGCCCTCGTGCTTTGCGTCGAAGAACTGGTCCAAGGCCGTTCTCGTTGCTAGCACGCTGGCTACGTTGCCACTTCTAATTGCCTCTTCTACTTTATCTACCAGTTCCTTCTCGGTTCTATTTCTATCTAACGCTAATTCTTTACTAAAAACTATCGAATCTAATCTAACTGCCCTCTTGAGAGAGTACCACCATCTGTTGTTGGCAATGGCTCCTGTCAAGTGCTGTTTAACTAAAGTGCTAATCCGTCTACTGTAGGCTTTGCTTGTCGGTAACGACAAGTTCAGCTTCCAGTAGCCAGGTCCTTGTCTATGGGTTCTATCAAGGTTGGCTATGCAGGTCACTAGTTTGTGATCTGAATAGGCAACCATGAACATTTGTGGACAGCTTAACATGTCCCTATCCTTATTTCTAACTAGAACCCTATCTAGGTACGATCTAGATGTTCCGCTACGATTAGTCCACGTCCACAGTGGCGCAGTCGGAAAATCTAGTCGATATCTATCGGCCAGGTCAAATCGGTCGATTAACTGTTTGAGGCTGTTACACCCCCCTTTATCGGGACATGCTCCCACATAGTCCCAACGTGCATCTAGGATTCCATTCCAGTCCCCCACTAAAAGCAAGGAGCGGGACGTTCCCAGAAAAGTCTCTAGACGTTTGAAGAAGTCTGGCCGCGGTGTCCCGGATGGGGCATATGCGGCCACCAGCCTGAAGGCTCCACCTTCACTACCGTCAACGTCTAGGACCACCAGTCGACCCTCCGGGTCCAGACGTACCGTCTGTGTTACGAGGCCCAGGTGTTTCCGCAGCAAAACGGCAACTCCGCCCCCACCCCCCGGTTGACAGAGAGATGCGTAGATCTCAAAGTCATCGAAGATGGGGGCCAGCTGTCACTCGCTGTGGATCCTGGACACGCAAATGGCTACCACATCCATACTGTGCGACCTGAGGTCGTTTAAGAGTTTGCCCTGTTTCTAGGGCATCGCCAGGCCGCGTACGTTCACACATCCAACTCTTATATTGGCCATGTTGGTGCTGAAAAGTTAAAAGAGGAAAAGTGATCACTCACCCTTCGTCTCCTGGGGACCAGGCCGCACGATTTCCATGAAGGTGTTGGAGGGGTTGTCTGGGTGGGTGGTGGTTTCCGGCGGGGTGGGGACGGAAATGTTTGGTGGGGTGGGGTCTGGTGGGATAGGGGTGTCTGGGGTGGGGAGACATTTGAGAAGGACGCGGTTGAGTGGTTTCACGCAGGAATTCCCCACATCCTTCTCAAATATTTCTTTTACGGACCTATAAGTTTGTATAGGGACCCTAATCAGTTTTAGGTTCAGTTTTTTGCTATTTTTAATAGAGTGGATGAAAGTTTTCCCTTCGGTTTTCACCGAAGGGTCGTTCGTGATGGTCTCCATTAGTGTTTTGTTTTCAGTGTTTATGTAAGTGTAAGTGTAATTTTCTTGTGTTGTGTTTGTATTTGTCTGTAGTTCTTGTGTGTGCTTTCGTTTTGTTGTAGGTATTTTGTTTTCAGGAGGTGGGGGTTTTGTTTGTGATGTTTTTGTTGTTTGTGTTGGTGGTTTTATGTTTGTGGTAGTGTTTGCTGGTTTTTTGCTTTTGTGATGTCTTTTCTTTCTTTTTGAGCGATGGGGTTCTCCCTCGTCTTCACTGGGTGATGGCGAGATAGCCTCATCTGTTGTATCGTCTGTGTGATTGGGGAGGGGTATGTCTTGGGAGCTGTTGTGTCTGTATGTGATTTTGCAGTTGTTTTAGGTGGAGTGGGGTTGGGTGGAACTGTGTTTGTTGTGGTTATTTTGGTGTGTTGGTGTTGTTGTTGTTGTGGTGGTGTTGGTGGTTGTGTTGTTTTGATGGGTGTCGGCAGAAGAGCCTTTTTTTGATTCATTAATTTAGGACAGGAAGCCCTCAGGTAACCCCTGCTAAAGCAGTGGTAACATGAAGGCCGCCTACCCTGAACCGAAAAGTTTATGTAGGTGAGTCCGTCCAGGAGTACACGTTGTGGGATCATAGCTATTCGCTCTGGGCTCATTTGCACCAGAACTTCAATGCTAGTCCCATTGAATACATCTCTGGGAGACTTTCCTACTGACAGTATTCTGTCTTCATCAAAATTGATAAAGCCACACAGTATTCACCATATGTTCACCTTTGGTGTGACACTCGTCATTTTGATCTTTTGTGTCCTTTTTCCCATGTATGTAGGGAAAAAGGTGTACAGGTTGGATACAATTTGCGACACAGAGTAATTTTGGGCCGTCAATTGATCCTTCATGAGTACCGAAATACTCCCAAAAAGTTTGCTTCTTTGAATGAATGCAATATCATTCATTGAATTTTTGAAAACCAGTTCAATTTCTTTCTGTGACAATTGGACTGGTTTTCGGGTAGAATTGGAAACTGTCCTAAAAACTATCATTTGTAGAGCTGTTTCCTTGCGAATTTCTACCGGAGAATTGATGCTGAAAGCACCATTTTTTTCGAAAGTGACATATCTCCTAGCATCCTTTAAAAGTTGTTCAGCATTTGTAATGTCGAGATATATCAGTTCCTCCTTTTTTTTTAACTGTCTGTGCAAAGGAAATTTTTGGTTTCTTTGTGGAATTATCCGTGTTGGTGGTGTTGTCATTATTGTTGTTATTCTTGTTGTCACCGATGTTGATATTATTCGTATTTTCCTTGGTGTTGTTGTTGTCTTTGATGCTGGTGTTATTGGTGTTGTCTTTATTTTTTTCTTTGTTGTTGTTATCATTGTTGTTTTTATCATCATTATTGGTGTTGCTGTTATTTTTGTTGTCATTGAACTGTTTGGTGTCATTTGTGTTGTTTGGATATGAATTTGTTTTTGCATTTTCATTTCGTCTTTCCATCTCTATAGTGTCTATTGAGAAGGAAGGGGAAGAATACGATGTTGACTGCGAGCTTTGTAGTCTTACCGCCTCTCCACCACCATTATCGTTGGACGCAGCGTTCATAACGTAATCAAACTTTTACAATATTTTTTCAAGATTCGATGGAGAAAAAATTTTTCAAACGGATATTTCGCCCCTGTAGGGGCGAAAATGAGTTGACCCACCACCTGAAGGTCCAAATGGGGGGTCAAGTTACATAATAATATAAAATTTAACAAAAAACTCACGTTTTTTTCTTACATAAATTAACGGAAACTTCTCCGCGAAGTGACACACGTCTGATAGAGAGATAGATAGATAGATAGATAGATAGATAGATAGATAGATAGATAGATAGATAGATAGATAGATAGATAGATAGATAGATAGATAGATAGATAGATATGTATTATAATTTCGTATTTCTAAAGAAACACAGTATGTTTGTAGATAAACATTTAGAAAGCCATCGCTATGCAAAAAACACCGGGTCTAACGTCCTCTGGTGGTGTCCAGCAGAAGCAAGGAGGACAACCGTCGTTGAATTTCGAACTTAACTGGTCTTCATCAGGGTGATCCCTCCCACACTTGCGACTGCTGGACTTGAAAACACTCGAGTATATATAGTTTTCTCGTCTGTGTAAATGAGGTGGTTAATCTCATTTGCATATGAAGCTGTATAAGTTGGCTCAACTTATAATAGTAAAGAATTAGGATTTAGCTTCAGGCATAACTTGATATAGATATATATTTTAATTTCGTTCATATGCAAATGAGATTAAACACCTCATTTACACAGACGAGAAAAGTATATATTCTTGACTGTTTTCAAGTCCAGCAGTCGCAAGAGTGGGAGGAATTGTACTGACGAGGACCAGTTAAGTTCGATGGCGTTAGTCCCGGTGTTTTCTTTTGCATAGCGACGGCTTTCTAAATGTTTATCTATAAACAAACCGTGTTTCTTTAGCAGTAAGAAATTATAATACATATCTGTATACAGATATGCCTGAAGCTAAATCCTAATGATATATATATGTGTATATGTTTTTTCAAATTCCAACCCGCCCATCCCCTCAATCTATCTTATTTCTCATTCTTTCTTCTGATGAAGGACTAG
>OZ024744.1:97360634-97367219 GCA_964016885.1 Eledone cirrhosa
TAACGTGGTTCAATCCTGCCCACAATGCTGAGGTGGCAACACCTATCGGGAAAACCTTCTTTAGGCTCACCGAAAAACACTTCCCACTACAACACCGCTACCACAATATAATCAACAAAAACACCATCAAACTCTCCTACAGCACCACACCTAACTTCGCACAAAACAACGTCTCCTCAAACAACAAAAAACTCAACCCCTATGGAAGAAATAACCTAGACATCAGTGGAGAGCCGACCAGGAGGTGTAACTGCCCTGATAGATCCACGTGCCTCCTCAACAACAAATGCCGAGAACGTAACGTGATCAACCAGTGCAACGTGAGGACGGACACCTCCAACAAAACTTATATAGGATTAACCGCGTGTGACTTCAAGACCCGGCTCTACCAATACCGACACACTTTCCGAAACCCGGTTCGGCGACATGCCACTAAACTTTCGGGCCACATCTGGGACCTCAAAGATAACAATATAACCTACAATCTCACTTGGAGCTTACTGTCCAGAGCTAACTCTTACACGGGAGGACGCCGTCCGTGTAACTTATGCTCGGAGGAAACATTACAAATGTTGTTTTCGAAGAACCAACTCCTAAACAAGAAAGATGAACTGGTAACCGCATGCAAACACAGATTGCGTAGGACTTACCTCGCCCTCAAACCCTATAACGACCCGGGTGGGTAGACAAGGGCTTATACCCCCCCCCCCCACACACACTTGCCGAATAAGTTAGGGGAAACCCCAGCTTACATAGGTAAATGTATCTCTTTTCTTTTCTTCTTTGTCTCCTTCCCCCTGTCTCATCCTATCACTTCCTTCCACCCCTATTTTCTTCCTCGTCTGCTTTCCCCTTTCGCCTACCCCGATGCAGCCTATCGGGCCTTGTAGCATCAGTTCCCCCACCCCTGTTATTTTCAGATAGAATTGGCCGAATACGTTTTACTAACTACCTATAGTAGATGTGTTAAAAACCCCTTTAAGTTTGTATCTGTTTTGTAATTTCTATAAGTTTTTTCTATTCTCAACTTATTAACCTGTAATTGTAAGATAGCATGTTGATTTCTTTATTCATTTCTCACTATCTAATTTTATATATTTATTTATTTTTTTATTTTTATTTCTTTTGTCTCGTACTCTCATTCAATTTACCTATTCTATAACCTCCCTCCCCCACTTCATACACTATCCTTAGAATCTGATGTATACATATCACTTTCAACGCTTGACCGCTCCACTCACTCCCCTACTGTTCTACAGGCAAGTTCAGCCACCCCTACCTCCCACCAAATGCCATGATAGACTTATTTGTGTTTACAACAAATTTTAACCAATCCTCATGACAACTACAATCTTCCCATATAAGGAAGTACATCCTTTAAAAGTTCAGCTATTTATTCACCAGGCTAAACATTCTAATTTAGTCCAGAAATAGCCGTCGAAACGGCTTAAGATCTGCCGCCGGGGTCATACTTTTTCCTATTTTCCACTCTACTACCCTAAGTATTGCGTACTCTGGTGCGTTTTGGTCCATTTGGTTCCTTACCACAATTCCTTTGTTATATATAATATAGCTATATATATATATATAACTCTCTCTCACGCACCACTGCCAATACTGGAATTGAATCATCAAGACCGTTGAGCTATGTCATACATCAATTCATGTATTTTATCTGACGAGGACGTACTAAAAAACAGCACAGTACCTTCGAAAGATCTGTATATATATAAAATTAAGTATGTGTGTCTGTGTCTGTCTGTGTGTCTGTGTCTGTCTGTGTGTCTGTGTATTACCTATTGGGGCCTACATCTTACGACCGATTTTCATGAAACTTTACAGGCTCATAGATTAGTCATCGGAGAGTGTTTTCTATATATCAGCGTATCGTTGTTTTATTCCGGAGTCATTCTGCAGATAAAAATCAATAGGGGGGAGGTCACCCTTTTTTAGGTATCGAAAAATAAGATTTTTGGCTCTAGCTCCCACATTTTGCCACCTATTTCGTTCAAATTTTAAGGCAAAATAGAGTTTATCATTGCACATCCTGTAATGGCATTATATTTTGCATTTGTTGTTCAGGAACGGCGGGCAGCCGCTTAAATATTAAAAAATACCACTTTTAGACTCAAATTTCCACTTTTTCGGCTCTAGCTCCTACATAAATCAACCTACTTTGTTCAAATTTTACACTACGTAGATCTGATTATTTCACCTCTTAAAGTGGCTTTACATTTTGGATTTTTTGTTCAGTAACGGCGTGACAGCCGCTTAAATATTCGAAAATACCACCTTTTCGGCTCTAGCTCCCACATTTTTCAACCGATTTCGTTCAAATTCGAAACTTCGGCTCCTCCTCACACAAAAATCAATTTATTTGGTTCAACTTTTATACTACGATAGAACCTATCATTGCACATCTTATAGATGGTCAAAGGCAAAACGATGGCCACTGACGTCGTCTGAGCTTTTAGTTGCGTATTTGAGAATTCATCGGTTTCCAATCAAGTAGCGTGAGGAAATTTGGCTTAGTGTTAGAGGTCATTACCTCCCTCCCCCAGCATGCCCCTTCGTCAGTCACCCGCGTTTCTCAGTGATAGAGGTCATCACCACCCTTCCCCGCATGGCCTGTGTGTGGCCATAGATCAGTCATCGAGAAGATCAACACCTTTTCATCAAAGCAGATATTTTACCTACCCAGGCAACGCTGGGTACTGCTGCTAGTATATAATTAAACATATATTTTGATTATGTGAATGTCTTCATTTATTAATATCTTGAATAATATATATATATATATATATATATATATATATATATATATATATATATATATATATATGTGTGTGTAGAGAGAGAGAGAGAGAGAGAGAGAGAGAGAGAGAGAGAGAGAGAGAGAGAGAGGGAGGGAGAGAGAGAGAGGGAGGGAGAGAGAGAGAGAGGGGGGGGGGGGGGGGGCGATTTTGTGTGTAAGTGTGAGTATGTGTTTTTATGTATGTGTACGCATGTGTTTGTGTGAGTGAGTGTTTGTAATGATGGTTATATAGAATATTACATTCGGCAATGTTGTTATATATATATATATATATATATATATATATATATATATATATATATATATATAAAACAGGGAGAAAGATACGATTATTAGGAAGAAAAAATTTTTTTTTTTCCTTTTTTAATTTATTTCTCTCTTTTTTTCTGGGTTAGAAAATGATTAAAACGAAATGTTTTACTTTGTGCGAAGTGTTAAGGTATTAGTTGATTTATTTATTATTTAATAATGGCATCTATTTATCTATTTATATATTTAATTATTGTCTATTACCGGTTTCTGCATTTATATGCATTATCAAATGATAGTGATATGTATTAGTGTAGAATGGTGGTGTCGCACATGTTAAAGAAATGGTGTAGAAAGAATAATGTTATTTACAAACAAGGTTTATGAAGTGAAAAGAAAAAAGAAAAAAAAAGGATCGTAATGTGGAGCATAAAAAGTCAATGTGAAAGAAAAAATAATGTTATTTACAGGCATAGTTCTTGAAGTTAAGCAGATCAAAATGTGTTAATATAGCAAGGGTGCTTAGTTGATCCATGATTCCATGATGGAGGCAAATGGTGGACTGAGGTTTGATATGATTTCCCTTTTTAGAGAGTTAATATGCAGGGGAGGCAATTCATGCTGGATGATATTTAATTTATTTAAGAAAAAGGATTAGGTAGGGTGTGTGGGAGGTAACTCTTGTAAATGTTTGATTGTTTGTTGCAATTTAGTTTGGTCCGAAGTTTAGTGCATTAAGTAGAGGTTGGAATTTGTTAATGAAATATGTTTCCTTATTGGTACGATGGATGAAAGTAGTGTTGTCTATGAATTTGTAAATGGGGAAAATTTTAAAGTTTGGATGTTGGTTGTGTGCACAATTGGCGATATGTTCACTAAATGCAATCTTTCTGTATTCCTGTATTTTAATTTGTGATTTATGGACGGTCATACGTTGACGGAGGCTCTTTTTGTCTGTCCTATGTAGTGCTCTTGACAACCTGAGCAGGCCAAAACATAGATTAGGTTTTCAGATGCACATGTAAAGTTGTGTTTAACTGTGAAATGTTGTCCTTGTTTAAAATGGAATGTTGAACCTTCTATAAGATTTATGCATATGCTACAGTTGGGCCTTCCGCATTTTGTTACTGTAGGCTTCATTGTGAGGGTTTGTTGGATTTTGGCTTGTGTGAGGATGTTTTTTAAAGATTTAGGTTGTCTTTTGCTCTTTATGATGTTGTGTGTTTGGAGGATTTTGTTCATTCTTGGGTCTTTTTTTAGTAAAGGAATGTTCTGGACGATGGTGTCGAATACCTCATTGTTGAGGGGGTTGTGTGTGGAGATGTATGGTAGAGTTTTTTGTTGCGGTTCATTCCTGGGTTTGGGGTGTCTGAGTTCCTGGATGTCGAGTTTTGGAATCCATTGTTGATTAGGGATGGTGGGTAGTTTCTGCTGATAAGTGTATTTTTTAATTCTTCTAGTCGTGTGTAGCATGTGTATTTATCTGAAACTATTGTGCAGATCCTTCTGGCTAGGTTATAAGGAATTGCCATTTTGGTGTGTCTAGGGTGGCACGAGTTGAATGGAAGGTATTGTTTGGAGTCTGTGGGTTTGTAGTATATGTCTGTTTCTATTTTGTTGTTTGTTTTCTTGATGAGGATGTCGAAGAAAGGGAGTTGTTCATGGCTGTAACCCATTGTGAATTGTAAGTTTGTGTTGAGTCCATTCAGAAGGGTTTTAAACTCAAACAGTCTATCTATACTTTCATGCCAGAGGATGAAGCAGTCGTCCAGATATCTCTTCCAGTTGATAGAAGTGGTTGCCGTATTTGTCTAGAACTTTGCGGTAGACAGTGGTTTCCAAATATCCCATGACAAGGTTGGCGTATGAGGGGGCTACTTTCGTGCCCATGGCAGTCCCAGATTTCTGTCTGTAGTATTTGGCATTGGATTCGAAGAAATTGTTTTCCAAGATGAATTTGAATCCCTCCAACACAAATTCTTTAGGGATGCGCTGTGGGAGTTCACTAGGGAAATTTTCAACCCAGAATTGTATTGCCTCTATACCTAGGTTGTGTGGGATATTGGAATATAGATTGATGACATCAAAGGTTACTAGTAGGGTATGTTCATTATTAAATGTTGTTGGGAGGTGGTTGAGCATGTCAAGGTCGTCCCTTATGAAGCTTTTTATGTGTTTTAGGAAAGGTTTAAGCAGAATATCTAGGAAGTTGCTTAGGCGGTGGGTTTCACATGTGGTACCTGCTATTATGGGTCTTAATTTAAGGTCATCAGGAGGGGCTATATTGATGTAAACGTCTGTGGCTTGCTTGCAGGCCCTACCTATTACTTCGCTTTTGTGTGTCTTTGGGATACCGTAGAAGAGGCTGGTTCTGCTTTTGAAATTGGTGATGTAGTTGTATTCCTTGTCTGTAAGGCCTTCTTTGTAAAGGGTTGTTAGGGATTTTAGGTTTCTCATTATTTTCTGTTGTGTGTAGTGTTGGGCCTTTTCATAATATGTTTGGTTTTCTAGATTTGAGAGTACTAGAGTCGTGTAATAATCTGTCTCCATAAGGACTACTGCACTCCTTTTATCTGCCTCTTTGATTGTTAGGGTTTTGTCGTTTTTTAGACTGTTAAGACCATTCCATTCTTTTTTGCTTAGGTTTGGTTTTTGTTTATGTCTGTGTAGGTGGTGGTATGGGTAATTAGTAATGTGTTCGCAGAATTGATCGAGGAATTTGTTCTTGCCTTTTGGTGGGGTGTAGTTGCTTCTATTTCTGGCTATTGAGTTATCCTCATTGTATTTGTCGAATAGTTGTTCGGTGAGTCTTAGTTTTCTACAGAATTCTGCAATATCTTCCTTCATTTCGGGGTAGTTTGGTTGTTGGGGAGTTGGTGTAAATTTTAGACCTTTGGAGAGAATGTTGATTTGGTGTGTTGTTAATTCTTTAGAGGTTAAATTAACAATTTTTTATATATATATAAATGGAAAAGAATTAAACGAAATTTAATTTCTCACTCTTAGTACGGCTGATACCTAAATATAAGTATGTATACGTATATACACATATGTGTACAGACGTACAGTAGTATGTATATATATATATATACATACATGCACGAATATATATATATATGTACGTAGTTGTTTACCGAACATTTATTATAATGCTCTGTTTGCTTGTAAACAAACAGCCCGAATTAAACCGTACAGTGCTCGGCAACCATCGTCGCCCTTTTGTTCAACACTGACTCAGGAACGATGTACTAGTTTCAAGCTTATTAGCTATCGTCAGCATCGTATACCTTACTGTCAGATTATTGAACAGTATGTACTTTCCTTATGCATATTAACGTACATATATATATGTGTGCATGTATGTATATATATATATACATACTACTGTACGTCTGTATACATATATGTATGTACGTATACATACTTATATTTAAGTATCAGCCGTACTAAGAGTGAGAAATGAAATTTCGTTTCATTCTATTCCATTTATCGTTTTCGGTTGCCCGGCCGACTAACTCACT
>OZ024744.1:97369919-97372419 GCA_964016885.1 Eledone cirrhosa
CCAAGCAAGAGGATCGAACTCTTGACCTAATGGTTGCTTGATAAGCCTCATTATCCTGCCCCGTATCTAGCCGGTGAGAATTTTAAGTCAATCTTCAACAAAGGACAACAGACAAGAGGAGAAGAAGAGGATCTTTTTGGTATTTGTGTTGACATTAACTAGAACAAAATTTTGATTTTTTTTGTTTGAACATCAAAACAGTTGAGAACTTTAAGTATCTTGGTGCATGGATGCACAGCTCACGCAAGGACTTTGAAGTTAGAAAAGCATTAGCGTGGTCGGCATGCCACAAGCTACTGAAGGTATGGCAGTCCGACCTAAACCGCAAAATCAAGGAACGCCTCTTCCTAGCAACTGTTGAGTGCATCCTGCTTTACGGCAGTGAACCGTGGACTATTGACAAAGTGTTGTGCAAGAGACTTGACGGATGTTACACGAGGATATTGAGAATGGCTCTCAACATTTCTTGGAAACAGAAGCTGACAAATAAGGAACTATACAGATCACTACCACCAGTCTCAAAAAGAGATGCCTGCCGAAGAATGAAACTGGCTGGGTACTGCATCCGTCATCTAGAAGAGACAGCAACTCAACTTGAGTTCTGGAAACCGGCGGTCGGATAAAGGAGTGTGGGAAGACAGACCGTCTCATTCATTGCTGAGATACCCTGCTGAGAGATGCCAACATTGATAACATCGACGAACTGAGAAATGTCATGCTCGACCGGGACGATTGAAGAAAGTGTGCTGAATCTTTGCGAGTGTAAACTCGGCCGAAGAAGAAGATTGAACATGGCTTAATGTTTATGTAACTATTTGTAACGGTTTTCAAAAGTTAAATAACTTCAAATATTTTAGCAAATAAATACCGGGGATCGCACCGGTCGCATTCGAAACCTGAGGCGTACTTGGATCCCGTATTGCCGAGCTCCTATGCAAGATTGTCTGAGGAAGCAGCCCCGTGGGGTGGGGTGGCTGCTGCAGAGGGTGCCGCTGACCATAGTCTGCGGGAATGTTTTTGCGGTCTTGTCTGCAGGGCACAACCTCCATCAAAAGGTGCAAACTCCAATTGTCACTACTTCCGTCTCACCCGCTCTCCTCATCTCTCACTATTCTGAGCAAATGGGGGGCCCACGCTCTGGCCGCCCCGCGTCCAGCGCGGGCAGAATAGAGAAGGCGTTTCCCATGGGGGAGGGGAAGACGTGTTGGAAGAGCCATTGTTCTTGATCATTTTCAAAATTATTTGAAAACTATAAACAGTGTCTTTCATTAAAAATATGGTAACGAAATGTTTTTAAATGTTTATAGTTATCTAAAAACCTTCCATCATGATTTTATGTAAGAATCGTTGTTCAATTAAAACTCCTCCGCTCTCCAAAAAGGTGTCATCTTGAACACCTGTTTAAAGTTGATATCTTTTTTTGTTGTTTTTTTTTTTTTGTCGTCATAAATCACAATATTTGCTAAAAACAAACATTCTTCATTTTTATAAGTATCATTGTCAGATATTATATATTTCTTTTTTAATATAATTTTTCTATATTGATAATTTAAAATGGAAAACGAAGGGAATCGCAAGTGCTCTAGAGTCACAGAAGAATGGGAGAGAGAAGGGAAGGGAGATGGCCTCTAGGCCTAGGACGCTGTGGTGTTGGGGGTTGTGCCCTGCAGTCTAGACCCCAAACGCATTCCCGCAGACAATGGTCGGTAGGGTTAACTAACTGTTGTGGGACTACTTCTACCAACCTCGTCCCATGGACTGAGTGCTCTACTACTACGGATATAACCCTTCCAGTGTTCTACTATTATAAATATATATATATATATATAAACAAACATAAATTATCGAGATTAGCATTTCGGCCCACGAAATAACGAAAAACAACCTCCGAGATGTGCGGCAAGTGCTCAATGGTTCAGATGAACCAGAGCTATAACAAACGTTAAAGGCCAAACACACTGAGACGATGGTTAAACAACCATTCGCATAGCCCAAAAAACGATCAAGTAATTCGGGTATTGAAAATTTACCCGGACCCCTGGAAGGTTGGTAAAATCCAATATATGGGTTTCTGCGGCTCCTAAATCAAGTACCGTCCGCTTACATAAATAATGTCAGGCTTCTGGTAAGATGATTGAACAAGGAAGCCACTTTCTCAACAGGTTTTAGTTCAATGTTAATACAAGGACTGACTATTGCTGACCCCACGTGGGGATCGGCAAGGGAGGCAACCCCTATATCAGGCGAATGAATTCAGTTGTGTATATTTTTGCAAGAATGCAAAAACATCACAAATCGAATAGAGTTCTCAACAGAAGGGTTAAAATCAACATAAGCTATTCATCAGTCAATAGAATCAACTAAAAAATCAAGAAAATTAACTGGTCAATAGCTAGAGTCTGGAGATAAATACAAACATAAATTATCGAGATTCGCATTTCGGCCCACGAAATAACGAAAAACAACCTCCGAGATGTGCGGCAAGTGCTCAATGGTTATA
>OZ024744.1:97374919-97394919 GCA_964016885.1 Eledone cirrhosa
TATATATATATATATATAGAAAGATTTGAATGGATACAGTTTAGTTGAAAGGAATTTATTGACACGTGTTTCTATAACAGTTACATAACCTAAAACAGCTATCTACAAACTTTTTAGTTATGCAGACATTCAATATTTCAATGTTATTATTTACTGTCATTTCATCAGAATAATATTACTGAGGACCTATTTAGTTTTTATAGAGAATAATATATAATAAAGTTAAATAAAAGTCAAATGATTAAAATTTAGCTTCGTTTATTACTGCTATATATATTTCTGCTATATATATATATATATATATATACTTCGTCGAGTGCTCCAGCCTGCATACTGAGGTGTTGGTATACAACCAACATAAACTCAAAATCTATATATATATATATTAAATATATATATATATATATATATATATATATATATATATATATATATATATATATATATATATATATATATATAATGTAGGAGGTGAGTTTTATTGTAGTACAATAAAGAAATACGCCCGAAACGCATGCAATAGGCATTTCAATAAGAAATTAGAATGGATGAATAAGAAAAAACTACAAGAAAGGAAAATCGAATATTCTCAAAAATACCCAGATGACATCGACAATATCCGTATGACTGATGTAAAACTACCGGAAGAATTTAGCAATGACCACACAGTAAATATCTATGGGAACACTTTAATCAGTGAACAAGAACAACAAATCCTGCAGCTACCATCAAAATTTGCCATCTACAAAAAGATTAACCCTATTGAGTGCATAACGGAGCTGGAAAAGTGTTTCACAAAAATACGTTGGAATGCAAAAGTAAACAACAACAACAACAATAATAACGGTAGTAGTAATATAAACAATAACTCTGAGTATAGAAATAACAGCTATAATAGCCACAACAATAACAATAGCAGGAGAGTGAGAAATAGAAATAATGGTAACAATACTAACGATAGACAGAACAACAACAACAACCACAATAATAATAATAATTGTTTCTACTTTAGGCACAAGGCCAGCAATTACCCAGTGCATTACTGGTACTTTATTTTATCGACCCCGTAAGGATGAAAGGCAAAGTCAACCTCGGCGGGATTTGAACTCAGATCGTAAAGGGACGTAACTATGCTGGAAAGCATGGCGTCCGACCCTCTACCGATACTGCCAATCCACCGCAGAAACATTAACTACAGACACAGCAGCAGCGACCACAGTAGTAATAACGGTAACAATAAAAACAACAACAACCACAGTGGTAATAATGGAAATAATACATGTAGCAACATTAATGATAGACACAACAAAAACAAGAAACATAATAAAAGTAACAACCACAATGGTAGAAATAACAGTAACAACAACAATAACGGTGAAGTAAACAACAATCACAGCAACAATACATCTAGCAATCATAACAACAATACATCTAACAATCACAGCAACAATACATCAAGCAATCATAACAACAATACATCTAACAATCACAGCAACAATACATCTAGCAATCATAACAATAATACATCTAACAATCACAGCAACAATACATCTAGCAATCATAACAACAATACATCTAACAATCACAGCAACAATACATCTAGCAATCATAACAATAATAATGATTTCATTTATTAGCCACAAGGGCCGACATGTAGGGGACAATACAAAGACAGGGACAGTGGGGGTTTACAATAAGGTCGAGTAAAATTGCACAATGGCAAGACTAATTTAACAATGAAAATATAAAAATATAAAATAAACTATGCATAAATATAACAAAATAAATTCCCCGATAGGGGGTGGACGACCCTGGGGTGCTTCAGGTATCCCACCAATCCTGAACCACCCTGCGCTTCTAGGGCACCCAGGAGAGCACCCCTCTCCTCAAGTTAGCTAGCCTATAGGCGCATGGTCAGAGTAGGCCCATTCACACGAGCCATTCTCGCCATATTCACCCACCTTTTAGCAAATGTACTGGGGGGCAGCACTTCTCTCTCCACCCTCACCTTCTTTTCCAGGTGAAAGTTGAAGAAGTTGATGAGGGATTGGCCGAAGAGAAAAGTGTCTGTCTTTAGTCCTTTCAACCTGGTCCACCATATAATCTCTTTCGCAACTGCCACCAGACAGAGAAAAATTTCCTGCTCTTCCTGACCTAAGGAAGGTGGCGGCTCGATCTTCACTATGGACTCGGCCGACGGCCGGATTCGTTCCACACGCGACAGTAGCTGTTCGACATAACTCCACAAGTCAGTAATGCACGGACATTGGACAAGTGCGTGCAGAACGGTTTCGTCGTTCTGTGCGCATCTTGGGCAGGTCCGTCTGACAACACTTCCGTGCCTGTAGAGTTTATCCCGAACTGGCAGTGCCCCCCGGTAGCACTGCCAAGCGAGGGATTTCTGGAAATTGTCCATCGTCCCCGGCTCAAAAGTCCTCCGGTACAGACTGGTCAGTTCGACTTCGTCGAGGCCCAAAGCTTCTCCGAGTGCGTCATCGCACTTGCCCACCACTAATCCTCTATAAAACTCGAGAGTGGAAGTTCCACTGATCGCATTGCCCGCTTGGTAGAGAGCAGTGAGTGCCTGGCAACATTCCAGGTGCCAGTCACCCAGTCTCGGTCTCTTCTTGACCCAGGATTGCAGCTCAGTCAAAGAAATGAGCTGCGGAAAGGCCCGTCTGATAAACGGCGACCACACCTGTTCACCATTGAGGCGGAATATCTGGAGATGTCGCTGCCTCAACGCATGTCTGCGCATCATTAGCCACGGCATGTCCAGCCCTCCGCGTAGAGGGTGCTGGCAGCAGATGGACCGTCTCACCAACGGAACTTGTCCCCTCCACAAGAATTTGAAGAGGAGCCGTTCCAACTTGACGAGGCGCGGACGGGGGTAAGGCACGACGGTTAGGCGGTAGTAGATGACGGACGCGATGTACGCATTCGCCACCTCCGCGCGACCTTTCAGTGATAGCTTCCTCCCAGCCCATTTTTGGGTGAGACTGACTACTCTGCTCGTTACCTCGTCCCAATTCTTTTCCACCTTATAGGTCTGGTCCGAACCAAACCCCAAGCAACTTTACCGGTCCGTCCGTCCAGCGCCCCACGGCGCTGTTGGACGGCATGGGCTTGCCTCTCCAGGTTCTGAGCTGCAAGCCCACCGACTTTTCCGGGTTAAGTTTGGCTCCTGTCAACCTTTCATATTCCTTCAGTAAGATGCCGACCACCTCGATTTCTGAGGTGTTCGACACCATCACGGTGATGTCGTCCGCATAAGCCGACACCGCCTTTCCACGTCCCGGTTCGAGCGGGATGCCCTGCAACAGCTCCAGCTTCCGCAGTAAAGGCTCGAGAGTCAATACGTACAGAAGGGAAGAGAGAGGGCACCCTTGACGGACCGGTCGGGAGAGCCGAAATGGTTCCGAGAGGTGGCCATTAACCTTGACCACGAGCGTGTGCCGCTGTGCATTGCAACGATCCAGCTTCTAAAGACGGGGCCGAAGCCAGCTGCTTTGAGGACAAACTCCAGATACCGATGGTCGACCCTATCGAATGCTTTCGATTGATCTAAATTGATCAGTGCCCCACCGAAGCCAGGTTTACACCCTACCCTCTCTATGATGTATCGCATGAGGTGGAGATTGTCGTGTATGGACCTGGCTGGGATTGCGCAAGTTTGCGCCTCCCCAACCAAATCCTCGACGACAAGCGCCAATCTCTTTGCTAACACCTTGGCCAAAATCTTAAACCCTGTGTTGAGCAGAGTTATGGGCCTGAAGTTGTCTAATGTATCCCTCTTGTTCTCATCTTTCCTTATCAGCGTCACCACTCCCCTGCTCACAAAACTGGGAATACTCCCATTCTGCTGCCAGTTGCAGTAGAGTGCTTCGAGGAATTCGGAGAACAAGTCTGGCATATTTATGTAAAGCTCGTAGGGCAGGCCATCCAAACCGGGTGACTTGCGCCTCATGCAGCCGACAAGGGCGTCCTGAATTTCGGCTGAAGTAATCGGCCTTTCGCAGCGCTCAGCGTCGACCGTCGAGATGCGCGGCAAGCCGTCAAGGTAGGGACTGAAATCCGCTATTCTCTCTGACTCGCCACTCTCCCTGAACAACCGAGCAAAGTGCTGGCGAAAGGCCTCACACATCCGCTTGGAATCGCTTATCTCGTGTCCGTCTCGGTCCGCCAAAGACCGAATTGTGGTTTTATTACCACGCTGCGCCTCCACCACGCGGGCCCATCGAACAGCTTTAGTTCCCTCGTTTCTCAGCGCACGCGCCTTAGCTCTGACAATGCAACCTTCGTGTTTGGCATTGAAGAAATGGTCTAATGCCATTCTCGCCGCTAGCACGTCAGTTGCGATGCCACTACAAATAGCCTCGTCTAACTTATCTACCAGCTCCCCCTCCTTTCTATTTTTCTCTAACGCTAGTTCTTTGCTAAACTCTATCGAAGTTACTCTAATCTCTCTTTTGAGAGCCCCCCACCATCTGTTGTTGATGATCGCCCTGTCAACTTTTGCTTAACTAAATTGTTGACTCGGTCCCTGTAAGCCTTACGTGCCGGAAATGACATGTTCAGCTTCCAGGAACCCGGTTCCAACCTACGCGTTTTATTTAGGTCGACCGTACAGATCACAAATTTGTGATCTGAATAGGCGACCGTTTTAAAAAGTGGACAGCCCACACTATTTCTATCTATTTTCCTAATGAAGATCCTGTCTATATACGATCTAGATGACCCCATTCGGTTGGTCCATGTCAATACTGGCACATTGGGGAAATCTAGTCGATACCTGTCAGACAGTCAGAACTGGCTGAGTAGGTGCTTGAGGCTTTTGCACCCCCCGCTCCTATCGGCTACTCCCACACAATCCCAGCGTGCGTCTAAGATGCCATTCCAGTCCCCCGCTAACAGTAAAGGGCGAGACGTACCCATAAAGGTCTCCAGGCGCTTAAAGAAGTCAGGTCGTCCGGCCCCTGTAGGGGCGTAGACGGCCAGCAGTCTAAAGGCACCACCTTCGCTACTGCTCACATTCAAGACCACCAACTTACCGACCGGGTCCCGGAAGATCGACCTTACCTCGAGATCCAGTCCTTTCCTAAACAGCACTGCCACCCCACCCCCCATTCCCGGCCTGCTAACAGATGCGAAGATCGTCGAAAATGGGGGCTAGTGCGCGCGTGTCGGAAATTCTGGTCTCGCTTACGGCAATCACATCCATTTCCAGCGACCGGAGGTCTTTGAGCAGGCGACCCTGCTTCCAGGGTGACCCCAGGCCGCGAACATTTAAACTTCCTACTCTTAATATGGCCATATTGGTCAGCTAAGAGAGAGAGAGAGAGGGAAGGTTTACTTACCTCCCGGGTCTTGTGAAGGTCGGGTGGTTCAACCTCCATGGTTGGTGGGGTTTCTTTTGGGAACCCCTTTAAAAGTCTTGATGTGGGTTTCACATTCGGGGTTCCCACGTCTTGAGGAAAGCTCTCTCGAATTTCTTTAAAGGAATTGAGTGACATTCGGACCAGAAGCAAATCTTCTGGCACGCAAAATGTGCTCATTTCAAAAATCTCCCCCTCTGTTTGAATGTCCTCGCTTCGCGCTAAGAGGGCCATCAGTTTATCGTTTGCCCTTCTGACAAGCACGAAGTTTTTAACTTTTTGTTGGTGTGGTTTTATTTGTTTTCGGTTTGGTGAAGGTGGTGGCGATGGTTTTGGTGGTGTTGTTTCGGGTATGTCTATGTTTGTTGCAGGTGTGGTGTCTGCAATTTCAGGTATTTGTGTGTTTATTTGTACTTGTGTTTGTTTAGGTTGTTTGCGTTTCGGGGATTGTGGAGGTGGTTTCGATGTAGCTGTTGGTGATGATGTTATTGGGGAAGTGTCTGCGTTAGTGGTGTCTGTATTTTTTGTTGTGTGTGTTTTCGTGTTTTGCTGGGGCTTTTTTTTGTGAGTTTTCTCTGTTTTTTTTGCACTTTTGGGTTTTCCTTCATCTTCGCTACTGGAAGACAAAGGGGCTGTGTCTGTGAGTGTCTCTGTGTCTGTGTGTGCGTTTATTGTTTTGTCTATGTGTATAATTGGGGGGGGGGGGTAGGGGGAGTGGGAGAGCTTTCCTCGTTTTCTCCTTGGATTGGTTTTGGTGTTGGTGGTGATCCGGCTGCTTTTGATGTTGGTGTCCGTGTTTTTGTTGATGTTGTTTTTGGTGGTGGTGGTGGTGGTGCAGCTTTCCGTGCTGACACTGGCGTTGGCAACAAAGGAGGTTTGCGACCCCCTGCATTTTTGCGCTGAGGGCAGAAGGCTTGAAGATGCGTTGCTTCCCCGCAGACGAAGCAGCGTAGCCTTCTTCCATCAATCATTAGTTGGATTGTTGTCCCATCCTGCAAGCGGGCAAAATCCGGGATGTTATTCATATCCTCCGGTTTCATTTGGAGAAGAATCTCCAAATCCATTCCGGACCAGTCCTCTCTCTCTGTCCTTTTGATGTCTAGGAGGGCAGTGTCTGTCCCCTCCTCGATTACGCATCCCAGCAGCCACCATATGTTCATTCCTGGTGGAATGCTGGGAATGCGTACCTTCACTGTCCTTTTACCCATATAGGACGGATGCATGATAATGCGTTCCGTTCTGCAGGGGTCACCGAGTGCTTAATAGCGAGAGCCTCGGTTTTGAACAGTACCGAGATGGTACCGAACTGTTTGGCTCTTGCTTTATACTCTATGTCACTTCCGATGCACTCCAAAGCAGCCTCTACCTCTGCTTGGCTCGCAAGTTCCACTTTTCGTGTCTGCACCGAAATACATCGAAAGAGCACCGTCCTCCTTTGCATGGCCGCTATTGCCTCGTCCGAGATGGTCAGGTTTGCCCAGGATTTCTCCCGTTTAATTAGCCTCCACGCTTTGGCCAACTGTTCTTCTTTATCGCTAATATCAATATCAATTCAATAAGCGCTTTGTTTTTGCTGCTGCTGCAGCAAATGTGGTGTTTCTGATGCTCTTGTTGTTGGTGTTGTCATTCTTGCTGTTGCCACCGCCATCCTTGTTTACATTGAAGCTGTCGGTGTTATTGTCGTTGTTGTTGTGGTGGTGGTGGTGGTGGTGGCGGTGGTGGTGATGTCGTTTTCAGATGATACTGCTGCTATGGCAGAAGGTTGTGATGGTAGCTTTTTAGTTTTGCCTTCACATTCAGTAGAGTGGATGACAGGCATGACTGTAGCCGTCGTAGTCATGGTGAAATCTGCAGTGGCTGCCTTTAAACCTTTGACCTGAACGTTGTTTACCGTTTCAAGGTCGAAAATTTCCATAATTTTCTTTTGGTGGGGAAGCGATTTTTTTCGAAATTTTTAAAAATAAATCTGAATATTCGGGCTTAAAGCCCGAATATTGAGAGGTATCCCTCTCTTTAAATCAAGATGTGTACCTTAAGTTTCGTTAACGAGAAGAAAATACAAAAAAAATGACACTTTAAAACAGCTTAAAGTTACGAACCTTTTCCCCCGCAGGCTTGTCTGTCTTCACACACCTGTGATCCCACTACATCTTTTATGCACCCATACTTTGCATTTGGGACATAAAATGGAGTTTCTACCTACTCCTTTCCTACACACTGAGCATGGCCATTTCCCGGATGGGACCGGTGCCCTATTTTCCTTCCTACAAACTAGAACTTTAGTCTTAAACAGGTAACAATAATAATAATGCTAATGATAGGAACAACAACAACCATAATAACAATAATAACAATAATAGCAACACACACAACTATGACGATAGATATAATGACAACCCCTTAGAGAAACTATTCTTCAACCCAGCTGACAAGACATATAAGATGGGTAATATCTATCCTACGAGGTTACCCTTTAATAAAAGAGTTTGCATACCACAACAAATAGATGACGAGACAGAGGCACAGTTCACCATAGCTAGAAATAAGATTAGACAAATAGTAGACAGGTATACTAAGAGACAGAGCAGACCAGAGGCACAACAACTTGGGAGGAAACCTGTAGAAGGCTTGGTTAGCCTCAAGCAGCGCACAAGGGATGGTGAGGTAGTATGTCTACCCACGGATAAGTCTGGTAGGATGTCAATAGATAGCGTGCCGAACTACATCAAGGCTATGCAACCCCACATCACCAACACGAGCGAAATTGCACAGCAAACACATGATGGGAGAGAGAAAATCCTCAACGCTCACATGATGATGTGGATCGACATCCTAAAGCCAAGCAGACGCACTGCCAACAACTTCCAGGCGTCTAACAATGGCATACCACCCTTGTATGGGCTCCGCAAAAACCACAAGACAGTCGACGACCCGACAACAGGACCACCAACGGAGCAAATATAGCTAGCAACTACAGGATCTCCTACTTCCTCTCAATGGTTATACGCCCCATAATGAAGATGTCCCCAGATGTATGTGACAGTACAGAGGACCTCCTCAGCAGAATTAGTGAGTGCAACAAAAACAGGAACCTATCCAACTGCATAATAAGCAGCACGGATGTGGTATAACTGTACCCATCCATTAACATTGATTTTGCTGTGGAAACATGTGTGGAGATGATCATTGAGAGTGAGGTGGAGTTCTGCGTGAGGTGGGCCTCCTACTTAGACTTACCTACGACACTGACTACCTAGACAGCCATGACCTTAGACGTTTCTGCCCCAGTAGACCCATAAGAGGTAGACCCCCCACCATAACCTCAATGGCTAAAATTCTCCCATGGGAAGGTGGATTTGGGGGACCAAAGCTATACGGACCCCCCAAAACAATGATCAGGTAAGAAAAATGGTCGCACATGCAATAGGGGCTAGTATCAAAACTACCCTAAAGGGCCACATATTCAAGTTCAACGAGAAGATCTACACCCAAAATGAGGGAGCAGCCATTGGCGTCAGCATAGCTGGTGACGTTGCCAACCTTTTTATGGTATGGTGGGAAAGGACACTTAAAGATCTCCTTAATGAAAGCTCCATAGACCCCATCATGTACTCTCGTTACGTAGACGATATCAATATAGTTATAAGAACATCCCCACTAGAGAGCACTAACAAGTTTGATTTAGAACGTAGCACAATGGAAAGCATCCAACAGATAGCTAATTCCATACACCAGAGTATAACTGTAACTATCGACTACCCTTCCAAACACCTTAACAATAGACTACCTGTATTAGACACGGAACTCTGGATTAACACTATAGATGAGAGAGCCCAAATTCTCCACTCACACTATGCTAAACCCATGGCCTCCAAATACCTGATACTCAAAAACTCAGCAATGTCCAGTAGTGCTAAGTTTAATATTCCAATCGCAGATTTGGTACGAGTGATGAAGAATGTGTCCCGCATGTGCGACCCAACAGAAATGGAAAGACACATCCAACACTTCATCAACCGCATGCAGTTCTCTGGCTACAACCAAAGAGACAGAGTCAGAGTATACGAAGGAGCCATGGAAAAGTATAAGACCCTCATAGAACTGGACATGAACGGAATTTTCCCATTATACAGGAGAAAATCATGGAATAGCTTAGATAGGGCTAGACATAAGATAGGGAAAGTCACCTCATGGTACGACAACTAGAGATACCAGAGTGTCATGTTTGTGGACGCTACCCCTGGAGGGAAATTAGCTAACCAGTGTAGAAAGGCCCTGAGAAAGACCCACTTAAAGATTAAGGTGGTAGAAAAGCCAGGAACCACCATAAAATCCCTGATCAGCAAAACCTACCCTTTTAAGAAAACCCACTGTACTAATAGGAAATGTATCATATGTAAGGTAAACCCCCGGATAAACTGTAAAACTAGAAACGTAGTCTATAGCATAAGATGTACAGAGGGTACTTGCAGAAACATGACAACAACATACATAGGCGAGACAGCTCGTAGCATAGGTGAAAGGATAGACCAACACTGGGGGGAACTAAAAGGACGAAAAAACGGGTCAGTACTATACGAACATGCCAGACAACAACACGACGGTAACATAGACAACATAGAAATTAGAATAATATCTAAACATAGAAATGACCCAACAGATAGGCAAATCAGAGAGGCCAGTGAAATAGAACTTAGAAGGCCAAGGCTAAACAGAAAGAATGAATGGAATAACAACAACACCCAAACAAACAACACTGACCTAAGAGAAGTATAAATAAATAAATAGATAAATAAATAAATAAATACATACACAAGCACAATAACAACAAACACATATAAACACACACTAGTAAAGATAGAATACATTAACCAATACACAGTCACCCAATCACGAACACACATCAAACAAAACACTATTCACACACGCAAACGCATGCGCAAAGAAGACAAAATAAAATAAACAAATAAATAAATATATAAACAGACTAAATAAAGATGGCGTAGAAAATACAATGTAACGGGAGGAAACAATAGCACCACTGACGATGTTGCAGATGTGCAACGAAAGAACTTTGATAAACTATATATATGTGTTTGTGTCTATATTGTATCTGTATTATTTTTGACCGTTGGTCAGTCATGGCAACATTGAGGACCGAATAAATTAGATTACCGATATAAAAGACACAGAAGCGAAAAGCGAAAACCAACCAAACAGTGAGTGTGTTCTGTTATTAATTCTGGCAATATTACACAAATATTACCAGTAATTTATTATATTATATTACCAGTAAGATAAATAGCTCAATGTAATAACATCAGTTGTTCTACAGAGCAGTTATATAGAATTCACAGGAATCAAAGTTATGTTCAAACCATTTATTAGCTTACAATTGTTTCATCCAAACTGAGGCTTGGGGTCTTCGGAGCATTTTTCAATGTTTGTTTACATACATGACCTCCTTTCCAACGCAAGAGACATACAGATACATAAGTATATATTGATGTACAGTGGGGTGACATATATTATATTATTTCTGAATGGCAATTTAAATCCAAAAATTAAAATCATATTAAAACAGAATCAAAGCAAAATTAAAATTAAAATACAACATCGGCAGTTAACGTAGATAATGCCATAGGATAGTTTGTTAGTCAGTTGTAGTAGTTATTGTATGCTTTAGTGACACCTCGGTTTGGATGAAACAATTGTAAGCTAATAAATGGTTTGAACATAACTTTTATTCCTGTGAATTCTATATATATATATATATATATATATATATATATATATATATATATATATATATAGTATTAAGTATACTATTTATGGTTATGCAAATACAAAAACCTTTTGTAGTTATATATATTTTTATAAACCCTAAATAGTGGTAGGCAGTAATATATTACTACCTTATTACCAGTAAGTTAAATAGCTCAATGTAATAACATCAGATGATTTACAGAGCAGTTATATGAATTATAAGAATCAAAGAACTGTTCAAAACATTTTTATGCTTACAACTGTTTCCTCCAAACCGAGGTTTGGATTCTTCGGAGCAATTTATTATTGAATGAACACTTATATGACCTCCTTTTCACCCAAGAGACATACAGTTACATATGCAAATATTGTGGGTCAACATTCATTACAGCATTTAGTGTGGCAGTACACATATAGAGATTACATTCATATTAAAAGATACAATCAAAAATACAGGTTAAAATACAACATGAAATTAAGCGGTTATAGAGTGCAATGGTTATACGTGTGGCAAGCACGTGCGTCTTGTTTATATAGCATGGCAGAGAATTACGTGTAATAGAAGCACTTAAGCAGGTAATCAAGAGTGTTAAAGGGGTTGATCTGGTAATGAATTCTTTATATGATTGTTATAGCCTGTGCGTGGAGAAATAATATAAGTATTAAAAATAATATAAGCATTAAAAATATTGGAAATGCGTAGCGAAGCGATGATATGGATTTCATGCACTGCGACATTTTCATAGTCCGGGTAGCGTATTTTTCAGATTATATGCCCCTCACATAATCCACGATATTGGGCGTTTGACAATCCAGTTAGAGAATCGTAGTCTGATGTTCTTTAGCTCAATACAGGAGGTTGTTACGTTGCGAGAATCGACATTGAAATATTACCCGGAAGCGTATGTGTGGCTAAGGGGAGTTTATGCATGAGGGGAGGTAACTCAGTGGTTTCTATTACTAACTATTAAATTGTGTCTCAAAATAGTCCCTAACTTATATGGTTATGTGCAGTTTCTAAATATTTAAAGTGTTTTAACTATAATGTAGTCTATTAAGCTGTGCTGAAGGTGTTCCTATTATGGTGATTATCCTCCATCATAGAGTGTCACAAATGAATATTATACACGACGAGCGAGATTTCTAAATTAATGATCACTGTGATTGTAGTCTACTCATAGAACCAAGCAAGGTGATTGCAGAATCACTTCAACACACAATGATGCAATGATCCCTGGTAAGTTCCGGGTCAGTGCATGCTATATTGGATGTCGAAAGATAATGATCACCAGGGCCGACCAGAGGTCAATCCACACTCCTCAGGTCTCCAATCTGACCATCAAATCATACATATATGTACAATCCATACGCCACTTGCAATACATTCACTGCACTCAGCATACCGGTCGTACAGCTCATCAACGTTACTGGATTAATTAGTCTTCCATTTATCCAACGATGGCACTTCCTCCGCATAGCACCAACAAAACAATCAATTCAATGCTTAAATTTTACATTAACTATAAAGTGGTGTGGTGCAGTTCAATCAACTGGATGTAGTCACACCTAAAGTAGAAGTACAAAGGGGTATTCCTACTGTGAAGGGTTCTAGAGGGATGTCCCGATTAGTGTTATATTAGATCAATGAACTTTGTCTTATTTACTCGTTTTATTTACAATCCTTTAAAATGTATAATGGTATTAGAATGAAATAGTATGGTAGAATATTAAATGTTAAGTGTTAATTGAACAAGTACTTTCATGCTTTCGCAATCTTCAGGTTCATATTCTATGGTTACAGTCAAGTTTGCAATTTTCAACTCACTCGATATGCAAATTAGGCTGCTCAGCCGTTAATATGCAAAAGGAAAGTATATACTTTCAGACGTTCAATCATCTGACAGAAAGGTATTCGATGCTGGCGATAGCTAATAAGCTTGAAACTAGTAAATCTTTCCTGTGTCAGTGTTGAACAAAAAGGCGACGATGGTTGCCTGAACACCGTACAGCGTAATTCGGGCTGTTTGTTTGTTTACAAACAAACCGAACATTATAATTAATGTTCGGTAAACCCATACGTACATATATATATATGTGTGCATGTATATATATATATATATATACATATATATATATATATATACATTTTATATATGTATATATATATATATACATATATATATATATACATATATATATACATATATATATATATACATATATATATATATATATATATATATATATATATATATATATATATATATATATATATATATATATATATATATATATATATATATACATATATATACATACTACTGTACGTCTGTATATATGTATGTACGTATACATACTTACATTCAAGTATCAGCCGTACTAAGAGTGAGAAATGAAATTTCGTTTCATTCTTTTCCATTTATATATATATATATATATATATATATAAAATATTAAAAAAATAATGAATAAAACAATGAAACAGTTCCTTATATTAAACAAAAAAAGTTCATTATTTAACGATCGTTTCTGGGATATATATGTGTTAGAATTGGCATGTATATTTAACAGATCTATGTACAAAATTATACAAAATTATACAAACTATCAGAATTAAATATACATACCAACTCATATATATGCCGTCTTCAGAAATAATGAAATATATTTATTGATAATAACAACAATTCAAAATTACAGGTCTGTTTGGGAACAGAGTTCAAATTGACCAATGGAAACACAAAAAGTTTATACAGTTAGGTGTGTGTATATATGTAAGTAACTTCGTTCACAGATATGCATAAAAATATATGTTCACATGCATACGCATGCCGAAAAGATGTATGTAAATACAAAAATTCAGGGCTAATGTCTCTGTATGTTTATAATCTACAGATAAAATACATATACGCATATAAACATATAAATATAAAAATAAATATATACACATTCATATACTCACACATATACATACATTCACACACACACGCGCATATACGCATAAACATACACACAACCACTAACATACATACACACACACACTCCCACACACATATATGTGTATATATTATTATCATAAGCATATGGACATTAATGCGCGCACATAAACACTGCCACACATATTTAGATCCAGATACAGAAAGTAGGTGGGGGGGGGGGGGGAAGAGGTCAGTATTTACTGGTGTCAGCAAACTGCCTATTTATAAATGTATCTATAAATTTAGAAATAAAACCTATAAAAATAATAAACAACATAGAAACCGTAATAGACGAGTTACTTGGTATAATGCTCCATTTAATTTACAAATTAAGGATAATATTGCTAAAAAAAATTGTTATATCCTAGAGAAAAACTTCCCGCCAAACCACAAATACCATCAAATCTTAAATAGGTCTACAGTTAAATTCTCATACTCAACAACCAATAACATAAAACAAAATATAAGTGCCTATAATGCATATAAATGTAAGAATACCATAAGTATACCACCAATACATCAAACTAACCATAATATCTCCTCAAATACAGAATTAACGAAAGGTTGTAACTGTAGAAACAAAGCAAACTGCCCATTAAAAGGAAATTGTCTTGTTAACAACATAGTGTATAAATGTAATGTTAAAACTAAAGATTCTTTTTGCTCATATATAGGAGCTACTTCTAACAATTTTAAGGTAAGGTTTAATACCCACAAACATAGTTTTAAAAATGCCGCACTGGCTAATACAACATCTCTAGCAGAAAAAATCAATAGTTATAAAAATAAGAATATAGAATATGATATGACCTGGAGTGTGCTCAAAAGAGCCACCCCTTATCAAAATAATAGAAATGAATGTAGATTATGTTCCCAAGAACTATTTGAAATAATGAAATCTAAGGATATCCTATTAAATAAACGACAGGAATTAATTATATCGTGTAATCATAAACTAAGAAAAACATTTAAATATTATAAACCTAATTAATAACATTATTTTAGATATTAATATATAATTTAATTTAAATGTTAGATAACCTATAAATTTAATTTAATTAAAATTCTACTACAGATGAGATTATAAAATATTGTGTAATCATAAATTGTGAAAAACTTTTAAATATTACTAATATATACTTTGTAAATTAATTTATAGATTAATTTTAATTTATTTAACCTTTTATTAAAATTCCTTTACAGATAAAATATAACAAAATATCGTGTATTCAATGACAGAGAAATAGTTTTTAATATTATAGACCTAATTAATGTACAATTTAGAAATATATTTATAATTTGGTTTTAATTTGGTTAACCTAAAAATTTAATTTAATTGGCTTAAAATTAAAATCCTAATACAGATGGATTGCAGAGTGTCATGTAATCATAGACTGAGATAGGTTTTTAGATGTATACCTAGTTAATATATTCTTTGCAATTTTTGAAAAAATATGTATATATATATGTATATGTATATATATATATATATATATGAATATATATGTGTGTATATATTAATTTTAATTTTTGTTTACCTATAATTATATTCTACTATAGATAAAATACAATATCTGTTTTAATTATTATAAACCTAATTAACATATACTATAGAAATTAATATATAATTTTTAATTTAGTTAACATATAATTTATATTCTACTACCGATGTAATACTTTATTTGGTTTTTTTCCCTATTACTAAATTCATTTCCTAATATTGATACCATAACGTTAATAATTTTAATTTAGTTATACTATAATTAATACTCTACTACTATTTAACTTCAAAATTCCGCTTCAAATATTATAAACCTAAGTAGTATACACGTTAGAAATCAATATATTAACTATCTTTAATTTAGTTAACCTATAATTAATAGTCTACTTATATTAAAATGCATAATTTTGCCTTCTTTCTTACATTTCCTAATACTGAAACTACTATGTAAACACATATTATGATCTAAATGCAGATTAATATTCTATGTTTCTTGAGACCTATATTTACTATAATCCCCCCCCCTATTATTATTTGTATTTGTAAGCGTGGATGTATGTATGTATATGTAGGTAGGTATTTATGTTTGGGTGTTTGTATGTGAGTATAAAAATACATATGTGCGCATGTAAATAAGGGTGTATGATTGTATGTATATATATATATATATGTATATATATATATATATATATATATATATATATATGTATCTATGTATTTATGTGGGTATATGTGTATATATATATGTATGCGCATGTATACGTCTATGTGTATATGTGTGTATGTGTATATATGTACGTATATGTGCATGTATATGTGAGTGTGTGTATATATATATATATATATATATATATATATATATATATATATATATATATATATATGCAGTTGATGTGTGTATGTGTATATATATGTGTGTGTATGTATATGTATGTATATATGTATATATATATATATATATATATATATATATATATATATGTATATGTATATATATATATATATATATATATATATGTATGTGTGTGCATATTTGTCTGACTGGGTGTATTAATTAATTAATTTATTTATTTCTTTTATTTTTTTATTTCTTTATTTTTATATATATGTATGTATATGTATATATATATATATATGTATATATATGTGTGTGTGTTATGTATATGTATGTATGTATGTATGTGTATGTATATATGTGTGTGTGTGTGTATGTGTGTATATATTTATATGTGTATATATATATCTATTTATATGTGTATGTATATCCCTTTATTTATGTATGTCTGAGTTGTGTGAGCGTGTGGTTGTGTTTGTATGTGTATACGCATACATGGATGTGTATGTATGTGTATATATGCATATATGTATGTGTGTATGTGTGTGTGTATATATGTATGTCTATGTATGAGTATATATATGTATGTATGTATGTATATGTGTGTATGTGTATATATATATATATATATATATATATATTTATTATATACGTGTGTGTATATATATATATATCTTTGTATATGTGTATGTGTACATGTGTGTATGTGTGTATATATATATATATATATATATATATATATATATATGTATATGTATATATATATATGTATATGTATATATATATATATATATATATGTGTGGGTATGTATGTGTATATGTGTATATACATGAGTGTATTTATGTATGTGTGTATAGATATATATATATATATATATATGTGTGTTGTGAATGTATGTATATATGTATGTGTGTATATATATATATATATATATATATATGTGTATATATGTATATGTCTATGTATTTATATGTGTATATGTATGTGTCTCTATATGTATGCGCGTGTGTGTATGTGTATGTGTATATATATGGTGTGTGTATGTATATGTATGTGTATGTATGTGTTTATGTATATGTGTATGTATATGTATGTATATATATATATATATATATATATATGTATGTATATCGATGTATATTTTATATTTTACTTGTTTATATATATATATATATATATATATATATATATATATATATATATATATATATATATATATATATATATATATATATATACAATATTGTAAATATACTCCAAGTATTTGTCGAGTGCTTTTATATCAGTTATAAATATTTACTAGTTGTAACCCAACAATTTTAAATATAACTTTACATATATATATATATATATATTTTCTTAATATTTTTCTTTTTTATTTTTATTTTTATTTCTAAATTTATAGATACATTTATAAATAGGCAGTTTGCTGACACCAGTAAATACTGACCTCTTCCCCCCCCCCCCACCTACTTTCTGTATCTGGATCTAAATATGTGTGGCAGTGTTTATGTGCGCGCATTAATGTCCATATGCTTATGATAATAATATATACACATATATGTGTGTGGGAGTGTGTGTGTGTATGTATGTTAGTGGTTGTGTGTATGTTTATGCGTATATGCGCGTGTGTGTGTGAATGTATGTATATGTGTGAGTATATGAATGTGTATATATTTATTTTTATATTTATATGTTTATGTGCGTATATGTATTTTATCTGTAGATTATAAACATACAGAGACATTAGCCCTGAATTTTTGTATTTACATACATCTTTTCGGCATGCGTATGCATGTGAACATATATTTTTATGCATATCTGTGAACGAAGTTACTTACATATATACACACACCTAACTGTATAAACTTTTTGTGTTTCCATTGGTCAATTTGAACTCTGTTCCCAAACAGACCTGTAATTTTGAATTGTTGTTATTATCAATAAATATATTTCATTATTTCTGAAGACGGCATATATATCAGTTGGTATGTATATTTAATTCTGATAGTTTGTATAATTTTGTATAATTTTGTACATAGATCTGTTAAATATACATGCCAATTCTAACACATATATATCCCAGAAACGATCGTTAAATAATGAACTTTTTTTGTTTAATATAAGGAAGTGTTTCATTGTTTTATTCATTATTTTTTTAATATTTTATCTTGACTCTGTATTCCGTTTATCTTTCACCGAAAGTGATTTTTCATTGCATCTCTTCTTTCCATGATATCCGGATTACATTGAGTTCTTCATACGGATTGGACACTACCGTAAACTCTTGGTAGATTTATCTACATATATATATATATATATATATATATTGTGTGCGTATGTGTGTGCATAAAGCCGCACACGCATACGCATACAATATATATATTGTATGCGTATGTGTGTGCGCCTTTATTTCCAAAAAACTCAGGCATACCTGCTAAAATCTGCACATATCGTTGAATAGGAACATACACATATATATACATACTTATATATATATGTATACATATATATACTTGTATATATATATATACATATATGTATGTATACATATATATACTAGTATATGTATATATATATATATATATATATATATATATATATATATATATATATATATATATATATATATATATATATATAGTTTGAGTTTCAGAAGATCCCGTTAAAGGTGAAAGCAGCGATTCTTTGCTTAAACTTTAATCTGTTATTTTAATAAATATTTGCTCTACGGTTCTTATATATTTTATATATATTTATCCTTATCGAGCCCTCTTTGGATTTTAGTCTTCAAATTTATTTTGAAACTTTTTCATTATTTACTAAACCTTGTTTATATTTGTTCTGGCTCGTTAATTTATTAACCCGCCATTGAACCACACTGGCACTTGGTTGGACAATACATGCGTACCTTGGCGCCTTGTGCGTGAAGGGACGTATTTCATATTACTACTACCTCCATAAACGTTGAGAACAAACCGGGTCATTCCGACTGCTGCTGGCAACAGCGGTGGCTAGTTTGACCTACCTCCTTTTGCCTCTATCTTTACTACGGCCCTTGATAAACCTGTTCTACATCATCCACTCTCATCCCAGGAACAGTCTTTGATAGCGCTAGTTTGTGATTTAAATTCAGGAATTTTATATTCTTTGAATGAAAAGAACCTTCTGACGAGAATCTCTCTTTGCAACGAAGGCCGTATGGTCTCCGTTTTATTTTTGGGATTCGAAACCGATCGGTAAAGGTAACTATAGTGGGTAAAGTCAATTTTTTAAAATTTATTTTGAAACTTTTTCATTATTTACTAAACCTTGTTTATATATATATATATATAGTTATGTAATAAACAACATAAGGCAATTATTCCATTTACCAGTGGTTTCTTAAAAGCCAAAAATGTTGCTTTCAATCATCAGAATGAAAAAATCCTGGTCTGTTTATTGAATTTGGATTTAAAAATATATATATATATATATATATATATATATATATATATATATATAGGGTAATAGGAGAAAGTATGACCCCGACGGCAGAACTCAA
>OZ024744.1:97399919-97439919 GCA_964016885.1 Eledone cirrhosa
GAAGACGATATAGGGTCCTAGCTTGTTTCAATATATTGTAATAGAAAAAGTAATTATTTAAGTTAAGACAAGCACAGGAAGAGAGAAAAAAGAAAAGTACGAGGAAGGAAAAATTACGTCAAAATTTGTTTACAAAATTCACCTAATGCTAATATTAATAGATTTGAAGTAAAAAATTGGGAAATATAGCGGCCTAAAAAAGTAATGTTGAGAAGAAATGATATAAAGATGAACTATTTAAAAGAAATTTGTATCCCCAAGAAGATAAAGAATTTGCTATAGTGAATTAAAAAGTTAAAGAATAAAAAAATTAGAGGACCAAAAACGTCATAGTATGAGTGAACTTTGTAGAATGTACTGAAATATGCGAGAAAAAAAGGGTATCTTTGTAAAAAAGATATATATATGTGTGAGAAAAAGTTTTTAATCTTAGTTATGGAGTAAGATATTAGCTGTATACTTCGTGAATTCAGTTTTTCCCGGAATAGGTATGTCTTTAAGTGAGGTTGTGATGCTGTAGTAGTCCATGTTATAGAAGTAGAGACCATCAATAGTATCCGATAGAAGAGTTAGCGCTCAAAAAATCAAGGAGCAGGTTAATGTAGGAGGTGAGTTTTATTGTAGCACAATAAAGCAATGCAAATATCGGAGAAGTAGCACTCAACAGTTTATTGGACTAGAGTATATATAAGAAGAAATTAAAAGATGGTTAAAAAGGTTCCATGTATTTTATTATACGCATTTCAAAATCAAATATCACACTGGGACGATATTTGCGTTCTCATCAGATAAAATAGGGAGACATGATATGAAGCTTAAAAAAAACACTTGTGAGCAAGGTAGTGTCTAATCAACATATGATAAATAAATTTATCTTATACATACTCCAGTCCAATAACTGTTGAGTGCTACTTATCCGATATTTGCATTGCTTTATTGTGCTACAATAAAGCTCACCTATATATATATATATATATATATATATATATATGCAAAGGAGTATATACCGTTAAAACATGTTTATATGGGTCACGTATTGATAATTGTTTTGTTTTCTATACCCTTGAGAAGCCCTTTTTGGACGAAACATAGGTGCATTTTTATATAAACATGTTTTTAACGTATATACTCCTTTGTGTATATATATATATTATTCAAAATATTAACAAATGAAGATATTCACATAATCAAAATATATGCTTTATTATATATATTTCGAAGGTACTGTGTTGTTCTTTTTCCAGTACGTCCTCGTCAGATAAAATATATGATTTAATATATGACATACCACTACGGTCTTGATATTTCAATTCCAGTATTGGCAGTATAAATATATATATATATATATATATATATGTGTGTGTGTGTGTGTGTGTGTGTGTGTGTGTGTGTGTGTGTGTGTGTGTGTGTGTGTGTGTGTGTGTGTGTGTGTGTGTGTGTGTGTTTGTGTGTGTGTTTGTGTGTGTGTTTGTGTGTGTGTGTGTTTGTGTGTGTGTGTAATCTGCCAACACAAGAGTATATATATATATATATATACATCTGTGTGTGTGTATTTTAAGTGTGTTAAGTATTTCCGTAGAAAAGGTAAAGGAAAGAAGAGTGCTCTGTGTATAGTACAGAGCTATTTAATTATGTAATAAACAAAATAGTATAATTATTACATTACACAAGGTTTCGCGAAGTTAGACGAATCTAATAAAGGCAACAAAGATATTCCATCTGATGAACAAACTCAGACATTTTTGTTAGAATCGTCTAACTTCGCGAAACCTTGTGTAATGGAATAATTACATTGTGTTGTTTATTACATATATATATAGTAATATTAAAAAGCTCCGTTAAGGGTGAAAGCACCGATTCTTTGCTTAAACTTTAATCTGCTATTTTAATAAATAAATATATATATATATATATATATATATATATGTGTGTGTGTGTATACGTACATACATATATGTATACAGACGTACAGTAGCATGCATATATATATATAAACATATATGTATGTGTACCTGTATGTATATATGTATATATATATATATATATATGCATGCTACTGTACGTCTGTATACATATATGTATGTACGTATACACACATACTTACATTTAAGTAAGTGCCGTAATAAGAGTGAGAAATGAAATTTCGTTTTCATTTTATTTCAACTTATATATATATATATATATATATATATATATATATATATATATATATATATATATATATATATATATATGTATATATATATATGTATATATGTATATATGTATATATATGGTGGCTGCCAACTCGTTTTCGAGTACGGCCACTACTTTATATCCATGTAGGAAAACCCCTACCAATGCGCTGAATGAGTGTGACTTTTTAGTCCAGCCAGCGACTTGAAAACTCTGGTACAAACACTACACTTGTGACAATTATTGACACATAGTGCTGGGCCCATGGTACTATGTGACGACAAGTGCAGAGAGATCTCCAGATATAAAGCAATGCCTGTGCCGTGAAGCTTTTATAGTGAGCAAAGGCACTGCACAAAGCTAGTCCCACTCTCTTAACCAAGATGATATTTACCAAAAAGAAGAACAAGTCAACATCATTGGATACCATCAGGGTTTCAGGTGTTATATCAGAGTTTTCCTTCTCCTAGAATTCTGCCTTGACAAAGGCTAAGAGGTCATCTCTCCCGGTGATTTTGGATGGCCATTGACTCTTAAGAGCTCCTTTGCCCTTTGACAGGTTTTGTTTTTAGTCCTGCAGGATGTCCAAAGTCACCCTCCTCACCAAGAAACCTTTCTGGGGTTGCCAGTTTAGTCGCCAACCATGGGACAGGTTGTACTGGGATACATGTTACCAGTAGCACCAACTGGTGACCTGACATACACACACATGTATATATATTTATATACACACACACATATGTATATGCAAGAGATGTCAACATTAATGGACCTATTATTTTTATCTAAAGACATTTTTTTTCCAATTCCATCCCGCCCGTCCCCTTAATCTATTTCATTTCTGATTCTTTCTTCTGAAGAAGGACTAGCATCCGAAACGTTAAGACCCTCTTGCTGCTATATCAAGTGTTAACCTAATATACACCTTCCATATACTGTACCGATTGTGTTGTTATTTGTGTTTACCTTTTACATTTATATATATATATGCGTGGAGAAATAAATATAGGAGAACAAACCGTTAAAACATGTTTATTTAAAATAGCACCTACGTACGTTTCGCCCGAATGGGCTTCTCAAGGGCATAAATAACTAAAAAGTGTTCCTTACATGACTCGGAATGGGTTTTTAG
Organism: Eledone cirrhosa; assembly: GCA_964016885.1. Lineage (NCBI taxonomy): Eukaryota > Metazoa > Mollusca > Cephalopoda > Octopoda > Eledonidae > Eledone > Eledone cirrhosa. The sequence goes on from OZ024744.1 coordinate 97,403,227, forward strand.
AGATAAGTTCACGCCAGAGTTCATTCTTCGTAAAAAAAAACATATATTGATTTTGCAGTAGGTCAAGGGAGATAACTCTGGCCGGTGTTAGGGCAGTCTTTTCCGGACGAATTTTGTATCCGTTACCAGTATGTGGTTACTACCTTACCATTGTCGATACGCACAGGGTCAAGTATGCAACGTTAGTTTCGAGACGTTTGTTTTCACAGAACTTATGTTTACCGAATTCGCTGACCAGACCCCTTCTTCCTCCCGTTAGACCTGTGCGAAATTCCTTCCTTGCTCACATTTCAATCAGTTTTGATGGTCTTTATTCTCTCGTTCACGATTTCACCGAATTTATATTCATAGAAATCTGGGACTTGTCTCTTTCTTCATCACTTTCTGTTGCTTAAACCATTTTGTTTGTTTACCCTAGCGTCCCCTTTATTTACGTGTCCCAACGACTTTATATATATATATATATATATATATATATATATATATGTTCGATTCCAGGATGCGTTATGTCCTTGAGCAAGACACTTTATTTCACGTTGCTCCTTCTACTTGGAGTTGCGTCCGATAGATAGTACAAGCAACTGGAAAGACCAACGGAAACATTGTTTCCTCGGTCCAATTTGACGAAAGTCGATCGATCCTATATATCTCTAGGGCAGGTAAAATTCCCGAGATCCATAGACGAGTTCTCTCCAGCGGACTCTGTCCCTCATTATCGCTGCCATGTCCTGCGTCTCCAACAGACCAGTGTCTGTCCTTAGGGCATCAACATATGTTAACCTTGGTCTTCCTCTTCCAGTGTGTCCATGCAGGCGCTCCCATAGGAGCACTGAGTGCAATGTCAACTCTGGATGTCGGTGAGCATGTCTAGCTGACCTCAGTCTCCTCTGTGTCACTTTTGAGCTGACTTTTGGGAGGCTCCCATACAGCTCTGAGTTTTTCAGCTTGAGATCAGTGTGGAAGTCGGACCTTCGTAAAGACCTGAAAATCCGCCTCTTCATTGCTGTAGTGGAGTCTGTGCTGCTGTACAAGTCTGAGACTTGCACACTGACCAAGAAACTCACTCAGATGGTGGATGAGTGATACACGAGAATGCTGAGGATGGCTCTGAACATCCTATATATATATATATATATATATATATATATATATATATATATATATATATATATATATATGTGTGTGTGTGGGTGTGTGGGTGTGTGGGTGTGTGTGTGTGTGTGTGTGTATATATTGTGTACATATGTAAAAGAAAATGTTCAGCCCCTTTATTTTGTTTTGTCTTTTTGTCTTTATTCTATCTCATTACTTTTATCATAGCTAATTTTTTAAATTATTTTTTATTATTCTTTGTGACTTATTTCCCACTCTTTCTGTCCCTTCAAATTATATCTTTACTACCTCTCTTCTTAGACCAGTTGCCTTTTGTTCACAGTAGATAGCAGTAGAAATATCTTCACTGCAACATGCGACAAACTTACCTCGTACTTTGAACTCTTTTTGAAATATTTCTGAAGAAATGCTCTATTTAATGTATTGCTAAATGAATGGGCATACTAATATTATGCCCATTATTATAATAATATTATTATGCAACCAGCATTATGTAGACTTATATTGTATTAAAACATATGTTAAAGATCGAACTTATGATTAAATTCTTCATTTTTTCTATACTTCGCGTCTAGTATTTGTTTTACTTATACATTTTAAAATATTATATATTACTTTGCCTTTCATCCTTACGGGGTCGATAAAATAAAGTACCAGTAATGCACTGGGTAATTGCTGGCCTTGTGCCTAAAGTAGAAACAATTATATATTACTTATACATTTAAATATATATACGTGTATATATATATATATATATATATATATATATATATATATATATATATATATATATATATAACTATATATATATATATGTATGTCTATATATATATATATATATATATATATATATATATATATATATATATATATGTATATAAGATTTTTAAATGTATAAGTAAAACAATATATATATATATTATATATATATGTGTGTGTGTCTGTGTGTGTGAGTATGTGTGTGTAAATATATATATATAAATATATATATATATATATATATATATATATATATATATATATATATATATATATATATATATATATATATATATATATTGAAAGAGTGAAGAATAACATGGTCAACAGTACAAAACGTGTTTTTATTTACAGTATTAACAATTGTTTCACTGAGTAAGTTGTCTAAAAATTACTGAACACTTGAAGCTGTGCCACTCAATTGTAAATACGATGTTAGCTTAACCAGATCATCAGAAACGACTGTGGAAAACATACTCAGCGTTTACGAATTCAAATTACATCATTAATAAAGAAAGAGAGAGAAAAAAAGAGAGAAAAAGAAAAAAGATAGAGAGAAAAAAGAAAGAAAAGAAACGGATGAAAAAAATAGATAAAAGATAAATAAAAATAAAAATAGAGAGAAATAAATAAAGATAATAATAATAAATGAATAAATGTTAATAAATAAGTTATAACGAAGATGATAAAAAATAATACAAAACATGATAAAAAATAAATAAACAATTTAATATTTGTGCAAAGAAAAGTAAACATAGCATGATTATTGAGAGTAGTTGTGGTGTTGGTGGTTAAATATAGAGATATGATTGTATAAACATGAAAATGTTAAATATATTCATATATGTATTAGCTACATTAATAAATTAATTAAATAATTAATTAATTGTAAGTTATATTAGAAGTGAAAATAATACGACAAGAGGAGTGATGTCGATAGATTCTACTTAAGGAGATCTGCAGGTGGAAGAGGTCTTATCAGCATAGAGGACTATGTTCAGATGGAGAAAAACAACCTATACAAATACGTGACTGATAGTAGGGAGCCAATGCTCAGAATTGTACTGAAGGAGGGGACAATAGACCAGGGGATGTCCAAGGAGGAAATAACAACGAGGAGAAAGATCAGCCTTCATGAAAAATCCCTTCATAGTACCTTCTTTGAGAAAACTGAATTCAGAGATCCACAGACATGGAACTGGTTGAAAAGAGGAGACCTTAAAAGGGCTACAGAAGGAATGTTAATGGCTGCGCAAGAGCAGGCCCTCAAAACGAAGTGGCTGAAACACCATATTTACAAGGAGGAGGCTAGCACACTGTGTAGGATCTGTGGAGTGGAAAGAGAGAGAGGAGACTGTGGCTCACATCGTATCCGAGTGTAAACACCTAGCCCAGACTCACTATAAAGGCTGGAGACATGATATGATGGGCAGGGTGATCCACTGGCACCTATGCAAAGTAAACAATTTACCACATTCTGAGAAGTGGTGTGAGCATAAGCCAGAGTCGGTGATAGAAAACGATCAGGTGAAGGTGCTATGGGATTTTAGGATACAGACGGACAAGAAACTGGAACACAATAAACCTGACCTGGTGGTTTTGGACAAGGAAAAAAGATTGTGCCTGATTGTGGATGTGGCCTGCCCATTCGACACAAGAGTGCAAGAAAAGGAGAGGGAGAAAATTAACCGAAACCAGGACTTAAAGTGGGAGGTAAAAATGATTTGGAACTGCCATGAAGTCAAAGTGGTCCCGATTGTCATAGGCGCACTAGGTTCTATCTCAAAGAGTTTCCAGGGTTGGTTAAAGAAAATTGGCCCCGCCCCGCTTTTTGGAACACTTCAAAAGGCATGCTTGCTGGGAACAGCAAGAACCCTCCGATACGTCCTGAATATCTGAGGCTGCAGGTAGTGGTTTGATATTCATTTCAACAAACTTTCCAGTTAAATAACATCAATGACTGAGACTCAAAGAACAATAATAATAATAAAAATAATGATAATAGGTTATTATAATAGATTCAGGTGGTACAATTTGAATTATGGAATAGATGGGATGAATTAAGTTGGTCTGAAATTATCGAATTTGCTCGCTGTTTTATCTCTACAGAAAAATTATTCGTTCAATTTTGCTGTTAAGCAGCATTTTGTTATATTTTAAAATATGGAATAATTCCATATTGCAAAGTCTACAATGGGACAGGCCAATTCTATAGGCCATTGCAGTTGACAACTTCTACATTCTTTAAATTAATTGACAAGCACTTCCCTAAACTTTTTCTTTTTTAATATCTTTTTCTTTTTTTCTTTTTTCCTCTTTTTTTTTCTCTCTCTTCTTTATTAATGATGTTGTAATTTGAATTCGTAAACGCTGAGTATGTTTTCAATAGTCGTTTCTGATGATCTGGTTAAGCTAACATCGTTTTTAAAATTGAGTGGCACAGAAATTTTTAGACAACTTAATCAGTGAAACAATTGTGGATACTGTAAATAAAACCCTTTTTTGTACTGTTGACCATGTTATTCTTCATTCTTTCAATATTATTACTCCAAGATAAACTTACATAAGAATTCCCGAGAAATCACAAACTCGTCATCTACGGAAACGTCTTGTTGAGTCAAACAACGCCGTACGCTAAAACTATCCACAACCTCTAACTGGATTACCTATAACGATATTTTGTTATCCTTTTATATATATATATATATATATATATATATATATATATATATATATATATATATATATATATATATATATATATATATATATATATATATATATATATATATATGTATGTATGTATGTATGTATGTATGTAAAACGTAAACAGAAATAACAACACAATTGGTACAGTATATGGAAGGGATATATTAGGTTAACGCTTGATATAGCAGGAAGAGGGTCTTAACGTTTCGGACGCTAGTACTTCAGCGGAAGAAAGAATGAGAAATAAGATAGATTGAGGTTACGGGCGGGTTATATATATATATATATCATTGTTAAGTCAAGAGTACTCAAACTATAAGGCCATATAAAAAGATCAACTCGTGATGTGAGTACGTTATGTTTGGAAGGAAGGTTGGCTGGTAAGAGAAGCAGAGGCCGGCAGCCAAAATGATGGTTTGATAATGTCAACTTATGGACTGGACTTGATCTTTGTTCTTTGAACTCTACTGCTGGTGATCGAACTTTGTGGAGAAAAATATCTCATGTTGATGCGCAGTCTGCATCTGGCGGAGTTTAGCGTCATAAGAAATATATAATATATATATATACATATATATATATATATTAGAATTGGTGCTTTGAAATAGCGATATATATATGAATGTGTATATAGTGTACTTTGCAATACACTGTATGCTTAAAAGCATTTTGAAGACCATACGCTATTGTATTAAAGTAGTGACAGTGTCACTTACTTAAATTTTCAGCAAACAGGAGAGATAAGCTGACATAGTTCTGTTTCGTACTTGTTGGTACTTATCAAAACTCATTATTCTCCGTTTGCTGAAAATTATGTGTGTTGGATTCTTATAGAATTGCAGTAATAATCAGGAACTGATTATACAGAGCGGTCACCGGTCCAGCAGAAATTGAAAATTAGAATTGGTGCTCTTAAATAGCGATATATATATGAATGTATATATAATCTATTTTGAAATACACTGTATGTTTAATTAAAAGCATTTTGAAGACCATATTTTCAATTCCAAACCCAGTGTAAGTAAAGAACCCAGTAAATTACAATTTGAGGCAAATATCAGCCGCATAAGAAAAAGTAATTGGACCTCACTACTCATCTTTTTACAGAGATTGGAATGGAATTTGGTGACTCCAACATGGAAAATGTGTGTCCACCTTTGAAATCCTAAAATAAACAGCTTGACGATACAACTTCTACAGTTAGGGGACACACATTTTCCATGTTGGAGTCACCAAATATAGTGGGCATAGAAATATATCCAGGAGTATCTCTCGTCTTTTCTTTGTCGATGACCTGGGCCAAATATCAACCACAAAAAATCGGACCTCTTTACCCAATTTTCTAGACATTGGAATGAAATTCGGCGAGTCCAACATTGAAAATGTGTGTCCACCTTTGAAATCCTAAAATAAACAGCTTGATCGTACAACTTCTACAGTTAGGGGACAGTTATAGGTATCTTGGACAGGATTAGAATGTCAGATATGATGGACCATTAGATAAGGAGATGTCTAGGAATGAATATCTCAGATGAGTAAAGAGAATATGATCATCAGAACTCTCAGCGTACAACAAACACATTGCCCATTATACTTTTGCTGTGCCCATCCCTAACATTTGATTTGCTGGACTGAGCTAGATTGATGTTAGGACCCACAAGTTGATCAGTGTTATGTAGATATGTTTCCCTTTAAACGATCCGGAAAGTAACACTGAAGCAACATCTTTCAAAGAAGAAAAAGGGTCAGCAGCCAGGTTTATGAGCATGAAAATAAGAATATTGTTTGTATAATCACTGACGTTTCGGAGCTCCAGAGGTGCGTTTTGGAGCAAGGGGCGTTGGGGGGGGGGGGGGGGGGGGCACCGGAAGGCTATTTACTTAGGTAAGTTTTATAAGCCATATTTGTACGTCTCTGAGACAGCCAGTGTGAATGCATTTGAATGAAGAAAACGAAGAAAATAAATAAAAGCTTGTCAACGAATTCCCTAGGGAGATAAAAGAAAAACGAAAGAAATCAAAGAATATGAAAATAAGGACAACTTTAACCTTGAAACCTTGACAACTGTTACAAGAACAACAGAAACGATAAGAAAAAGAAGCAATGGTGATGAAAGGTGTGGGTGTATACTTATACATACATACAATCATACACACACACACATGCATACGTACATACATTCATACATACATACATGGTGGCTGCCAACTCGTTTTCGAGTACGGCCACTACTTTATAACCATGTAGGAGAACCCCTATCGATTCGCTGAACGAGTGTGACTTTTTAGTCCAGCCAGCGACTTGAAAACTCTGGTACAAATACTACACTTGTGACAATTACTGACACATAGTACTGGGCCTATGGTACCATGTGACGACAAGTGCAGAGAGATCTCCAGATATAAAGCAATGCCTGTACCGTGAAGCTTTTATAGTGAGCAAAGGCACTGCACAAAGCCAGTCTCTTAACCAAGATGATATTTACCAAAAAGAAGAACAAGTCAACATCATTGGATACCATCAGGGTTTCGGGTGTTATATTGGAGTTTTCCTTCTAGAATTCTGCCTTGACAAAGGCTAAGGGGTCATCTCTCCCGGTGATTTTGGATGGCCATTGACTCTTAAGAGCTCCTTTGCCCTTTGACAAGTTTTGTTTTTAGTCCTGCAGGATGTCCAAAGTCACCCTCCTCACCAAGAAACCTTGGTAGGGTTTCCAGTTTAGTCGCCAACGACCCGACCATGGGACAGGTTGTACATACATACATACATACATACATACATACATACATACATACATACATACATACATGATGATGGCTGCCCCCTCGTTATCGAGTATGGCCATTGCACAATAAAAAAAAAAAAAAAAAAAAAAAAAAAAAAATAATAATAATAATAATAATAATAATAATAAATAAATAGAAAAAAAAAAAGAAAAAAAAAAAGGGAAAAGATATATATATATATATATATATACACACATATATATACATATATATATACATACACATATATATACACACACATACATACACATACATACATATATACACACACACATACATACACATACACTCACACATATATACACACATACATTAATAACAATAATAATAATAATAATAATAATAATAATAATAATAATAATAATAGCAATAATATTAATAACGACAACAACAACAATAATATACATATTCATATATATATACACACACACGCACGCACATAAGCATATCTACACACACACACACACACACACACAAACACACGATAGCAACTAACAGTGCTGCGATCGAATGTGGCTTTTTAGCCCAGCCAATGATCTAAAATGTCTTGCACAGAGTCGGCAACCAAAACATTTACTGGGAATAGTCGGCTGTGGTTGGAGTTCGTGTACTTTTGCATGTCGCTTGAGTCCTCCTGCTGATTTACATTCTCTACCACATGTTTGGCAAGCATGATGAGTAGCATCTCCAACAGCAGCCTGGTAGTCAACCACTGGTCTTACTTTATGACTGCGAAGATGACTTTCGAGTCCAGCTTTGCTTAGGCAGAGTCTCGCACAGACGCTGCATGTCAGAAACATAGGAGGACCCTCGCCGTCTGGAAGTGCAACAGCAATACCCTTCCTCACGTCCCGCTTTACTTTCTCGTGTGCGATTCGAGATGCCTCAAAGGCAACTTTTCCCTCATATACAGTCTTTCTCCATTTATTACGATCAGCAGCAATATTTTCCCATGTATCAGCAGAGATGTTAGCGTCTTTCAGAGAGGCCTTCAAGGAATCCTTATACCTCTTTTTTGGTTTATGTGGCGGTCGTTTTCCTTTAACCAACTCTCCATAGAAGAGTTGTTTTGGTATTCTAGAATCCTTCATCCTGGCAAGGTGACCACTCCAACGGAGTCGCTGCTTAAGCACAAGAGCTTCTATACTGTCACACATAGAGCTTTCCAAAATCTCGACATCACTGATGTGGTCCCTCCAGCGAACGCCATGTATCCGTCTGAGACACATCTGATGGAAACGCTCCAATTGCCTAAGGTGGCGTCGATATGTGACCCAGGTCTCGCAGGCATAAAGAAGACAAGAGAGTACACATGCCCTGTACACCCTTACCTTTGTCCTCCTGCATATGTCTCGCCGACCCCAGAGTCGCCTTTCTAGCTTTCCGAAAGCATCACTTGCTTTCCTAATCCTAAGTGAGATTTCACTGTCAAGGTTGCCGTATCGATTGACAGTGCTTCCCAGGTAGACAAACTGATCAACCACTCCAAGTCGTTTGCCATACACATAGATGTTTGGTTCAGTGTACTGCCTACCAGGTGCAGGTTGGTACATGACGACGGTTTTCTTGAGACTGACAGTCAAACCCAGGGCAGTGCAAGCGTCAGAAAATACATTCAAAATGTGCTGCATATCACTCTCTGTGTGCGCTACAAGATCGCAATCATCTGCATACAAGAGGTCTCTTATGACTGATGTAAATACCTTTGTCTTCGCAGCAAAGCGCCTGATGTTAAATATGCTGCCTGAGGTTCGATATCGGATGTAAACACCATGCTCGCAATTCCTGAATGCAACACAGAAAACCATTGCAAAGTATATGGCAAACAGGGTCGGTGCTGGAATATCCCCCTGTTTCACTCCATTTTTTACTGAGATAGGCTCCGACATGTTACCTCCGACATTAACCCAAGCCTTCATGTCGTCATGGAAAGACCTAACTAAAGCAAGGAACTTATCAGGGCAACCAAGTTTCTGGAGAATCTTCCATAATGCATCTCTGTTGACAGTATCGAAAGCCTTTGTCAGATCGACAAAAACCTGATACAGATCCAAGCCCTGTTCAATGCACTTCTCCTGGAGCTGTCTAGCTGAGAAGATCATATCAGTAGTGCCGCGTCCAACACGAAAACCAGATTGACTTTCAGGAAGGACACAATCTGCAATGTGTGTCAGCAGACGGTCCAGAAGCACCCTACATAAAACTTTCCCCACGACAGAAAGCAATGATATACCTCTGTAGTTCCCACAATCATTCCTGTTACCCTTTCCCTTGTACAAGACCACCATTACTGCATCTCTCCAGTCCTCAGGCACGGATTCATTAGCCCATATCCCTCCAAACAGAGAGTGAAGATGTTGCAGGAGTCTCTCACCACCATATTGTAGGAGCTCAGCATGTATGCCATCCATACCTGGAGATCTTCCACTGTTCAGCTTCGAAATAGCCACTGCAACCTCCACAAGTGTCGGAGGTTCTGCGAGAGCTACTTTCACAGGACTTTCCGGAATGAGATTGAGGAAATCTTCACTGACGACAGACGGCTGATTCAAAAGATCATCAAAGTGCTCTCGCCACCTTCGTAGAATTCCCTGTGAGTCACGAAGAAGTTCTTTGCCATCCCTGCTGCGAATCGGTGTCACCAGAGAAGAAGACGGTCCATAAACCTCACGCAAGAGACTGTACAACAGCTTTGTGTTATTGCAATCAGACGCAGTTTGTATCTCACCAGCCTTCTCACTCCACCACTGATCCTTCATCTGAGAAAGACTCCGCCTAACACGTGATTTTACATCCCTGAGCTCCTCATGCAACGTATTCCTCTCCTGTGGTTTTGCCGTCAAGTAGCGTGACAGAGCACGCCTCTTATCAGCCAACAAGTCTTCTATATGTACATCATTCTCATTAAACCAGTCCTGATGTTTTCTCTGCACCAATCCCAGAACACGCCTGCCTACATCATAAACCGACTTTTTAAGGGTCGGCCAATCCTCACCAAGATCTGCAGCCTGCATCTCTTCTTCCAATGTCCTCTTCACATTTTTATCCTTAAGACGAGCAGCATTCAATCTTTTGGGCAGGGTAACACCAGGAGCCCGGATTTTACGTTTGGTGATTAGATTCACTTTTGCGCGCACCAGGCGGTGGTCCGTCCAGCACTCAGCTCCACGAAGAACACGAACACACTGCACATCCTGTCTGTCACGCATCCTGACTAGGACGTAGTCCAAAAGATGCCATTCCTTAGATGCAGGATGCATCCATGTGGTCTTGAATTTGTTCTTTTGTTGGAACATGGTGTTGGTAACACACAGATCCAGCTCCTCACACATCTGCAGCAAGAGCATACCATTGCTGTTACACTTTCCCACCCCATGCCTTCCGATTACATTCCATGTGTTAAAATCCCTACCCACTCTAGCATTAAAGTCACCAAGCACGATGACTTTGTCTGCCTGAGGGATATTTCTTAAAACACCTTTCAAGGCATGGTAAAAGGACAGTTTTTCTTCATCGACAGAATTCATAGTTGGAGCATACACACTCACCAGGGTAGCATATCTTCCCTTGTCCAGCGGAACTCTCATGGACATAAGACGCTCACTAATCCCCACTGGGAATTCTTCTAATTTATTCACCAGTACAGTCTTAACAGCAAATCCCACCCCAGCCTCTCTTCTGGTTCCTTCATCTCTTCCTTTCCAGAAGAATGTATATTCTCCACAAAATTCCGCAAGATGACCATCTCCAGCTAACCTCGTCTCAGACAAAGCCACGATGTCAAGATCGTAACGTCGAAGCTCCTTCGCAACAAGAGCGGTCCTTCGTTCAGGACGCTCCAAAGAATCCCCGTCAAGCAGCGTCCGTACGTTCCAGCAGCCAAGACTAAATGCCCTGTTTGGCTCTATTACAATGGCACGATGACGGGCGGGCCCAAGTTGTGATAACTTGGGGCCCCTGCCCTTATTGCCAATGATCTCTTTTGTTCCAGAACCCAAATTGGCAATTATCTCGTTTACATTGTTCTGGAACATCATTGAATTGGAAAAAAAAAAAAAAAAAAAAAAGTAATAATAATAGTAATAATAATAATAATAATAATAATAATACTACACTATTAATAATTATTAATGCACTCGTGCAATGCCTGTGCGTGACGAATATTTTTAAAGTGAGGAAAGACTGTGCACTGAACCAATCCCACTCTCTGAGCGACAGTAGCTATAACCCGAAAAGAAGAAAAGATCAACATCATCGGTAACTACTGAGCCGCAGGTTTTATATCGGAGTTAACCCAGTTTCCTGAGATGCCTTCTCCTAGAAGAATACCCTGACATGGGCTAGGGGTTCTTCACTCCCAGTGGTTTAACTGCGCGATCGGGCATCCAGCCCGATTATTTCTATGTCCCCGCGCAAAAAAAAAAAAAAAAAAAAAAAAAAAAAAAAAATTACTTATTGACACTTATACGTACGACATACACACACACGCATACATATGCGTGCACACAGCAACACTCACACACACAACAAACACACACACACGCTACTCTACTCACTTACACGCACACACACACATATATATATATATATTACCGTCATTACTGATACAAGATTACCAGATTATGTCAACTGTTGACTTTCAAGAGTTTGTATAGTTGAAGCCGATCGTATTACAGTCCAGTATTACTATAATTGCTTTACAGCATAGAGTTATGGCTCTCCACGGAGTCAACAAAAGAGAGTACCAGTGATGCGCTGGCCAGTCGCTGGATCCGTGCCAAAAGCAGAAAAATTATTATTATTAAAGTTGTTCTTAAGGTCGCTGGTGATGGTGATGGCGACGGCGGTGGCGGTGGTGGTGGTGGTGGCAGTTGATGTTGTTGCTCTGTTGTGTGTGTGTGTGTGTGTGTGTGTGTGTGTGTGTGTGTGTGTTTTGTTATTTTGAGTTTTTCTTTTCCTTTCTTTTTTTCTCCCTTTTTTTTTTTTTTTTTTCCCCTTCCCTTTTCTTTTTTTTTTTCCCTTCCTTTTTTTATGTTTTGATGCCGCTGTTGTTGTTGTTGTTGTAATTGTTGTAAATGTTCATTTCAGTTCATTTTGAAGCTGTTGTTGCTGTAAACATTAGTGCCGGTGTTGTTGTTGTTGTAGATGTTGGGGTTGAAATCTGGTTGTTTGACTGAGTGATGTATATACACACATATACATACACACACATATGAGTGATGTATATACACACATATACATACACACACATATATATATATACATTCATCAGAGAGTAGAGGGTTTGACAACAGGTCGATGACTTTAGTCTCGATAGGGTATGGTATGGTAATGACATGTGATGGTGGGGAGAGAGTGTAGACGTTATTGTGGTGGTGTGGACAGTGAGATGTATCTAGTTCATTTGACCGTTTTCTTCTCTTAGCAAAATTTGAATTCTAGCCATGTTATATTGAGATGTAAGTAAATGTAAAATATAAATAAGGATTGCTCTGCTAAAATATACTAAAATATTTGTGTAACTTCTACAAACTTCTGTCGTGACATTCCCGAGTCCAGTAACCAACAAATTGTTGTATTTTGATGTTTCAGAATACAAAAATTAATTAAAAACATACATACATACATACATACATACATACATACATACATACATACATACATACATACATACATACATACATACATACACACACATATATACACAGACAAGCCGGCGTTGGTGTCAACCTCCTTAAACACTTAAATATAAATGCATGTATATATACAAATGTATAAATGCATAGCTATATACATAGGTAAATGTATGTATGTATATATGTATGTAGATTTATATATATATACATATAGTTGTTATATAGTAAGGTGTATTGGTTGTGTCATACGGTCCAATACATTTTTGTTAGCCATATTAAGTTCTCCACGCTTTTGTATATCTCCAATTCCATTTATGGGAACGGCATTTATGTAAAACGGAGTATTTGTATCAAAATAAAGATCCGAAGGCATGATATAAATTTCCAATCATTTTAATCACGACACATTTTAATCTGTTTAATCACGACACATGTTTCAATAAGGGATAGATCGATCGTGTGGTCATGATCGATTATCACTGATCTCATCAGGTGAATAATGAAATATCTTCAAATATTTGATATGAGGGAGGAAAAACTAACGATGTTCACTCACTAGAGTTTTGTTCCCCATATGAAGATTCAGCAGCCAAAACACGCCAACTGCTATCGTCTTCAGTCAGGGTCATAAATCTATCAAATCTCTATCTCTCAATAGCTGTAAAAGACGCTGGACAGGTCTAATCTCAGATTCAAATCTGTAGAATTTCGGACGGTCACAATTAGTGTTAGTGAGTACACACACACTCACACACACCGACGCGAGGTCAGAGAAAAAAATATATACACCAACACAGTATGCACCGACAGTTAGGTTACAAAACAACAAATGTTATATTGGTCAAATCTCAATCTTAACGATGTAAATTAGAAAAAATTGGGTCAACCACACGCAAGTAAATTCCGTTCAACGCTTTGCTACACGTGTATCGATTGAATTGTAACATCCGTATCGTCTAAATCAAAGGTTCTCAACGGGGGGCGTTTCGGGACTCCAGGGGGCGTTTGGGAGCAAGGTCGCGTTAGGGGAGGCGTTTGGAGCTTGAGGGGTGGAGGTGGGGTGGGGCTAGGGTGGGGGGTCGTTGGAAGGCTCTTTACTTTGGTAAGTTTATAAGCCATATTTGTATGTCTTTGAGACAGCCAGTGTGAATGCATTTGAATGAGCTTGCAGACAGCATAACTATAGTCTGGCCGCAGCTGTGAGCAGGTGTGCAGGCGTGTCCAGTAATTGAGACATTAACCGGTAATTGAGATCCTAAAAATGGAAAAACCCGCAGTCAACTGGGTCAAAGACACTTTGAGCGCAGCCAGTTAGAATCTCATCTTTCCTTCACCGATAACAATGTATTTCATGTCTGAAATTATTGATTCAACCGTAATGAGTTAACACTATGTAGATCTATTTTATTCCCTATTGTATAAATAATATTACAAATAAAAAAAAAGAAAAGAAAAACAGAAGCGGGTAGCACACACATCTAGGACCACATACAACACATAAGCAGGTAATACACACATCTAGGACCACATGCAACACATAAGCAGGCAATACATACATCTAGAACTACATACAACACACAGGCAGGTAATACATACATCTAGGACCACATACTCACATAAGCAGGTAATACAAACATCTACGACCACATACAACACAATCAGGTAATACATACATCTAGGACCACATACAACACATAAGGAGGTAATACACACATCTAGGACCACATACAACACACAAGCAGGTAATACATACAGCTGGGACCACATGCAATACATAAGCCGGTAATACATACATCTAGGACTACATGCAACACACAGGCAGGTAATACATACATCTAGGACCACATACATCACACATTGTTTCATGTGCTACGGACGAGGCAGGGCCAACATAAGGGCTTCGTCACTCTTCTGAAGAGAGAAAATATATCTGTATTTGCTGTTCATTGTTTCATTCATCAACAACACTTGGCTGCGAGGAAATTCAGCAAGCCTCTGAGCAAGTCTTTGCAGGTGGCCATTGATGTCATAAATTTTATCAAACGGCATTCCCTCAATGAACGAATTTTCCGGCAACTGTGCCAAGATAATGACGAAGAATTCGTCAAGTTACTCCTTCATACTGAAGTGAGGTGGCTTTCAAAGGGCAAGTGCTTTACTCACTTCTTTGAACTCTTCGACTCTATCATTAAGTTTCTGCGAGGACGCAACACAGAACTGTATAAAAATACCCTCGATGTGAGGCAAGACTGCGCCTACCTCACCGACATCTTCGACAAATGCAATAGAAGATCACCTTGCTTAAAGCAAGGAATGCTGTGAAAACATTCCTGGCCAAATTGAATGTCATCGAAAGGAATCTTTGTTGACGGGAATTCTATAATTTTCCTAGTGTCGCCAATGTTCAAAACATTGTAAGCGATGACCAACTCCAAATTTATACCACTCACCTCCGTGCGCTACAAGACAACATGAGAGAACGGTTTGTCGACCTTTTGCCGATGGACTTCCCAATGTGGATAGCAGATCCGTTCATAGCTAACGTCGACGATTTGGACCTTAAATTTCAGGAAGAATTCATTGAACTTCAAGCAGATGACATGATCAAAATTAGATTTCCCAAAATAGGTGAACCCATTTTGGGGATGCAAGAGGAAATTCAGCGTTGATTTCCACACCTACATGCAGAGGCTAAGAGATTTGCTCTGCCTTTTCCAAGCTCATACTTAGTCGAGAGGAGGTTTGGTGCTGTTTCCAGACTGCTCAGTAAGGCTCGCAACCGCTACAATGTAATTACACGTGGGGATCTCTGGCTACATCTTACGAAAAAAAATCAGCCTCACGTCAAAGAGTTAGCTAGACTCCATGAAGCTCAAGGGTCCAATTGAAATGAGTCAAAGTGAAAGTAAGTTGATTTATCCGAAAACTTGGATATGCTATTGTTACAAAGCAAACTAACAAATTTTTTTTATTTGTAGTTGCAGTCTGACTGGACTGGAAACCATCTACTACAATTCAATTACTCATTTGTTGTATATATTTTACCATTTACTAATAAATATATCCTCCCGCGTGGTCATGAAAACCCTCTTCCGTGGTCCCTAAGCTCACAAAGCAGAGGGGACATCAAGTTAGATATCAACATTTATTTTGTCCGTTTCATTAAAGGGAAAATTGGAAAATTGGAAATTTGAAATGATATAATTGCCACTTTCTTCCAGATAAGAGCACTCTTTGGATAGACAGAGTTGCTCTTGTATAAATGTTCAAAATAGTTGGTATCGCCTGGTGGGAATATAACAAATTCAACTGGTCCTTATTCATAAAAAAGAACATTTATGTTCCTTTTTTTTAAATTTATATATTTCCTTTCAAGGAATGTATTTATACTCTCAGCTGCCTGCAATGGTATCTTTGGAATATTGTTAATCAATTTTTTAATAATCTACTGATATCAAAATAAGTAGTATATTGAAAAATGGAAAAATAGGGGGGGGGGCGTTTCGTGATTTCGAGGGACAAAAGGGGGCGTTTGGTCTAAATGGGTTGAGAACCTGTGGTCTGTGGTCTAAATAGTGTATGTTTTGGTATATACACATCCATGTGTAGAGCAAGTAGTCAGCTGGTATCGAACTCTATATGTGCCACTGTCCCCTTGAGAATCTGAGTCCCCGAGTCTGTGCGTGCAAGCACCCGCCATGTAGGCCAACAAGGGGCTCCATGTAGGGGTTGGGTATTTGAGTTAAGGTGTCAGTGTGTGCGTTTTACTGTCATATAGGCCATCGGGCATTTAAGATAAGTGTTTGAGTGGTGGAGGTGTGTTACCCAACACAAAATAAAATAACAAAACCCCGGGGATGTGTGTAAGCCCATTGATGGCGTGTAAGTAGTATTGTCCATTCAGCAACAGTGAGCACTCCATGGTTAGAGGATCACAGATCAAACACCTAGTGTAGTATTCAATCGAGAAGATCGTGACTGGTCATAACTGTGGGAACTCCGTGTCTAAAGAAACCGGGTACTGTGTGTAGAATTATGTATAAAGAGCGTAATCGTTCTTAACTGAGTGTGTAATACGTCTATTTACTAACTGAGAGAACTCTATGGTTAGGGTATTCTAAAGTAATGGTGAATGCGCGTAATCGGTCTTAACTGCGTGTGTAATTGTTCTAACTATTTACTAACTAGGTATTCTAAAGTAATGGTAAATGTGCACTCAGCTGTGAGAACTTTGTGGAAACATAACGAGTACAGTGTGTGAGTGCGCAAACGATCTTAGCTGTCTACTAACTGAGTGTGTGATTGTCTATTTTTTGCTAATTGAGAGAACTCTATGGCTAAGGTAAAAAGGGTGGAGTTAGTGGTAGGATACTTTCTAAAAATCCTGAGGAAGGTTTTCGAGGTTCTATGCTGGCAGGTGTTGAAAAAGTCCGCTTTCTTATTGATTGGTAGGGGGCCGCCTCTAATTATATTAAAGGTTTCAGCTATACATAAATTACAAACGCCCGTGCTGCCGTTATATAGCTTATCTGAGCAAACTATGGACCAGGATAAGGAGTGCTCTATATTCTGTTGTTTAAGCTTCCAGATTAATTCAGAAAGCGCCGTGCTATTTTTTAAAATCTACTTTATTAAAAGTATGGCGGTGATTATACCATCTATCCTTAAATCCAGTGGCAGTCGCCCCAATATACCTGAACGTTCTATCTAAAGTGGAGACCTTACAGTCGTAGACTATGTTCTTGGTGAGGCATTTCCCAGTCAAGGGGCAAGTAGCGGTGTTCCTGCAATTGCATTTTCTGCTACCGACCGGGGGTAGTTCCTGAGGAACCACGGTACCCCTGGTGTCGGGTCTCAGTTCTTGTCTGCTCTATGGGTAAGTTCCCAGGGGTTGGGGTAGTTCGACTCACCTCACGCGTATGAGTCCGTTCATGCATAGAATTGTCATTAGTTCTGCCATGCCTCATCCCGCCCTGGGCTGTCCTAAGTCTACTATAATTCATCTTAGCTACATTCTGAGCTATGTTACTGGTTGTGGAGTAGGACAGCTTGATGGTATTCCTATTGAATATTTTATAGTATCTGTGTGATCTAGGGAAGCAATTGTCTAAGGCCCTAAACAAAAGCTTAGTTATACTAGTGGTCAGGCCGGTGGAGTATGGGCGGTTGTACCACAGGATTTTTCTAGTCCGATGCCCCTTGTTCATATTATCTATACTAGTGTTACCTGCCTCCTTGGTTGCTACTGGTCTATTAGAACTGATAACTGCCTGTGGGTCGATGATGTCCCGGGGTATCCAGGTGGTGTTTGGAATCGTCCCAAGTCTCCGGGACGGAGTACCCTCCGTGCAGTTATTGGAATTACCCTCGATAGCCGGGGTTATATCCACTATGCGCCTACTACATTTATCCTATTCCCCCCTACCCGACCTCCGTTCTATTTTACGTTCAACGGTTGTTTTATCAGTTCTAGAGTTAAGGTTATAATTAATGTTTCCGCTGGCTGTACGGTGCTCGGACACCGTGTTTGTACCTAGGTGGTTATTCTCATTGGTACCGTCGTCATTGGGACTAGGAGGCAATACAACATGAAGTCTATATTGATCCTCCTTCGCCTCCCGCCTGCTGTTAACTAAAGTGACACTATTTTGGCCTAAGCTATCGCAGACAATGTTGCTACTACTACCTAATGGACGATTGAATGAGATTCCCTCGCCATGCCCCGTGCGTTCCAGGGCGCTATTATAGTAATATGAGATCCTATCAAAGGTTTCTTCATTGGAAGATAGTCCTGAAATTCTACTAGAGGCGCCTTTGGTAATACCGTTAGTGACTATTCTAGGGTGGTTTGATTTTGCGTGGACATAATTTAAATTCTCGTTGGGTTTGTGGTAGGGTTGGAAGAGTCCTGAATTGAGGTTAAGTGTAACATCTATTTATTTTGATATATATATATATTATACACACACACACACACACATATATATATATATATATATATTTTTTTTTTCAGTCTGGTCTATTTGGATAGAACTCAATGTAATCCTGTAAAATCCATAGAGAAGTTCTGTGTTTCGCTGAATTAATTCTTTAGATTCAGAGTCAGATATTAGGTATTAAATTAACAATAAAGATAAAAACAACAAAATAAAAACAAAGTTATAAAGTAACTTGACTTTGTTCTTTTTATTTTCATTGTTAAAGAAAGCATTAATTTGATAACACACACACACATATATATATATATATCCGGGAGCTTCCAACTGACATGGTCGCATTCTTTAAGGGTACGTCAATATTTGTTTATAAAATTGATCTATATTATATTTTATCTGAAGAAAGCGCACCATAATTTGCTTTGGTGTCCTTGAAATATGTATAATGAAATAAATATAGTTTTATAAATATAGTTTCCATTTGTTAATATATCGTATTTTTACTCCAAAAAATTGTTGAGTGCTTTATATCAGTTATAAAAATATTTGCTTGTTGTATCCCAACAAATTAAATATAACTTCTATATATATATATATATGTGTGTGTGTGTGTGTGTGTGTGTGTGTGTGTGTGTGTGTGTGTGTGTGTGTGTGTGTGTGTGTGTGTGTGTGTGTGTATGTGCAGTGTGACAAGAAGCTTGCTTCCCAGCCACATGTTTCCGGGTTCAGTCCCACTGCCCGGGACGACCAAAGCCCTGTGAGTGGATTTGATAGATCCGAAACTAAAAGAAGCCCGTCGTATATATATATATATAATATATATATATATATATATATATATATATATATATATATATATATATATAATTGGTGTGGGATACTTAAAGCGGTATGCCGTTTGAGCACTCGATGCTCTTACAGAGCAGAGTATAATATCACATAAGAAACGGAGAATCAATGGTGCGACGACTAATATTTATTAGACATATTACAATCGTTTCTGTGGCGACCAGTTCGAGGCACGATCGAGCGCATTGATCAAACCTGACTCTGAAATCACAAGATCCTCAGATATGTCTCGATTCTACGGAGCAGAGTTTCTAAATGTCCAGTTACACCCGCTACCTTCGCTCGGCAGCTTAGATTGTGTTGTTTTGATTCTATGAGTGGTCAAGAATTGTACACGTCATCGGTATTTTTGGCCACTCACGGCCATCGTATATCTGATTCCTTTCAATTGCTACCTGTCAATCAAAGTTGTTTCTTATATTGGAATTACTACTGTAGGGGTTAAGGGGTTGTATGATTGAACCGGTCGCGTCTTGTCGCAGCCCTGCTGGCCTGTAGACTCCCACACCCATGTCCGTGTATCGCGCAGGCGTGTTAGGTATGGGCACTCATACACCCACACCCGCAACTGTCTCATATGCAACACTCACAGTAAATATTAAATATTAAATGTGTAACCATTCTGAGTTCAAATCCTGCCGAGGTTAACTTTGCCTTTCATCCTTACGGGGTCGATAAAATAAAGTACCAGTAATACACTGGGTAATTGCTGGCCTTGTGCCTAACGTAGAAACAATTAAATGTGTAACCAATACTTAGAAAGAAAAGGCATTTAAAAAAACATTAAAAAAAACATTTAAAAAAAACATAAAAAAACATTTTAAAACATTTAAAAAAAACATTTAAATAGGTGTTTCATAAAAACACACCCTCAGAATACCTTTAAAAATCCACATTTCAAAAAGAAACCCCTATAAAAAGAACGTCTTTAAAAGGATGCTTGGAAGAGCGCTTCAAAAAAGTTATTTCAAAGGTATTTTTGATAAGTATACGCACATCCACACACACACACACACACACACACTGTACTCAGTGAAATTGGGAATCTACACATAGATGTGCATACACCTCCACAGACATGTTCATACAATTAGATACACCCCGACATGCATACACATGCGTGTATGCATGCACACACATGCATACATATGCCCGCGTATGGGCAAGCACATGGGCATGCCCATACGTCTCAGAAAAGAGCCTATACTTGATGAATACCCACACAGACACACAGAGACACACACATACGCAACTGTGCACATGGCGCAAACAATATTATATGAGACAACGTTTTTGAGGCTTGGACTCAACCCATATTATGCCGAAAGTGCACACACAATATGCATAAATGCAGTATCTACGTATTAGCCATGTACTAGTCACATATAACGTGTGGGGGGGGGGGGGGGCACATATATAAAATAAGGTACTGGAAAAAGGAATGTATACATGAAAAAGATGCAAAGTGGGTATCTGTTCACGCCACCCGGACATTATTGGGATTTTCAAAAAGTTGCATAAAATACTTGAAGACTGTGATGCATAGGGTTATATATGATACAGGACTGACTATCCAAAGGACTGGGTTCGAGCCTGGATTTTGTCTATTATATTCCTTTGTTATATTTCGAATACCTGATACCTGATGATGTCACCGGATTCATACGGAACCCGGTCATTGAAATGATCATAGTATAATAAACCTTTTAAGGAATTACACCAATCAAGCCTCCTGTTATTTTATAATATATACATATATATATACACACACACACATATATATATATATATATATATATATATATATATATATACCAGGGGCGAAGGGTCCGTGCATGCAACGCATGCAGTGCATGCATTATAGAATCTTGAGTTGATCAATTGCGTCGGTTGAAGCAAGCAGAATTTTGGCTGCTTACTAAAACGTATAGACACAAAAAGATAACATTCACACACACACACACACATACACACAAACACACGACAGCTTTGGGGTAAGCAGAATTTTGACTGCTTACTAAATCGTAGACACATAAAAAGATAACACACACAAGATCATACTACATGCGTCTTTGATCGGAAGGGTCATTTAGAAGGGCGTGCAAGCGTCAACGACACGAGGTCCAAACGGGAAGTGGTCAAACCGGCCACTTATTTCACCGTCGATTCTAGAATACACACGTGTCGCCTTAGCTGGGGAATTTTCCTGATTATATAGGTAAAGTTTAAATTTTCCTGATTGAATAGGTAAATTTTCCAGTCACTTATTCATTCCAATGCTTTAAATTTTAATTTCAAATATATCAAATTATTTTTTTTTAAGTTACGAAAAAATTACATTTTCCACATTTTCATTCATCACGTGATGGCAAAAGGGTCAATTAGTTCAGTTTCTTCTCTACTTTCTCGATCTTTTGCATTAAGAAGCTTTGAAGAGAGAAAGAATATCATTCTTGGAAGAGAGAAACCTAAGCTTGAAATTAAGACAAAGATGAAAGTGAGCGGCAGGGAATGTTATCGTTATTTTGATTCCAAATATTATGAACAATATGAGTGGATGGAGGGATGTCCCATTCTGAACAAATTGTTCTGTTTCCCATGTCTGTTGTTCTGTCACCATAGTAATACATGGACAACCACCGATTACTGCGATTTGAACAATTTGATTACAGCTTTGACAAGACACAAAAAAATCTCAGAACCACTTGAGTTCCGTAATTGCTCTGAAAACCTTTGGTTGACATCGAATTGATACAGAGATCGATCACTGGAAAGCAGCTTCGATTCAGTTGCATAATAGAACTGATGAGAAAAATCGTGATGTATTGAAATTGTGTTGAAATTTTGGCCTGTCAAGAATTATCAATTCTAGAACACGATGAAACAGGAGACTCACACAATAAGAGTAATGTGAAGCAGTAACGGAATACGATGCTTGTTTAAGATCGCATTTAGATTTCGTGAAGAAAAATGCTAACTGTATATTTTCTGGACTTGCAAGTGATATTCAAAACGAGATCATTAATTGTATAGCTGCTACAATTAAATGTGAAATTAAAGCAATGATCGAAAAAATATCCTTTGTTGCTGTTATGTTTGATGAGACGACGGATTGTCGAATGAAATCTCAATTATCACGCGTTTTGCGATTTGTAGATGAGAAAGAACAGCCTCAAGAAAGGTTTTTGGGATATGTCGATGTTAGTAAAGGTAGAAGAGCTGCATCGCTGACAGAAGAAGTTCGAAAATTCGTTAATGAATTCAATTGTGGTAAAAAATTCATTGCACAAACTTATGAAGGAGCGAATGTGATGGCTGGGCATTTGAAATACGAGCTGAAATCAGTTTATGCTGCAGATTTTGCAAATTTTTTATTTTTTTTTTTTTATTTATAAATTTCCGGTTGGTTGGTTGGTTGGTTGGTTCCACAACCGGACGGTTGTTCATATATTGTCAAAGTTCTTTCGTCACACATTCTGTGACCTCTTTAGTGACTGGGGATTCTTTTCTTTGTTTTGTGCCTCTCCTTTGTTCTGTCCTACGCCATCTTGCGTAGGACAGAACAAAGGATATATATATATATATATATATATATATATATATATATATATATATATATATATATATATATATATATATATATATATATATGACCCGGCAATAAAAACTGGAGACAAAATTCTTTCTGTACCAAAAACAAGGCACATACAGACACGCACACAAGTTTGTTTGTGTGTGTGTGTCTTAGTATGCGCGCGCGTGTATGTGTGTGTGTGTGTATCTATCTATGTAGATATATATAAGGGATACAGATATTGTGTGTTCACTGTCACCAAACATCTCAATTCATTCGTTGCAACTTAGTTTGTGATCAAGGCACTTTATTTTGCAAGGTACTATTTTCCCTTGAGCTTGTGATTCAAGAGAAAGGTAAGAAATTCTTCATATTTTACATCTTTTGTATTTTGACTTTACAGTTTGAATTGTAGAATTGTCTATCCACTCAAAATATTACAACAGCTAACAGTGAAATATAGAATTTAAAAAAAATAGCTTTTTCGACTGAGATCGAATCTTTGAAAACATTCACGTCTTTTGTTTTTTAAATATATAATTTGAAATAGCTTGCTTTTGTTTTGGACTGAAACTTTTTTGTATTTAATTCGTACGAATATTTTTTAAAGATTCTAACATAACTTGATTTGGCCCAGTAATCTACTGATATTAAAATCAGTAGTATATTGAAAAATGGAAAAATAGGATAGAGGGGCGTTTCGTGATTTTGGGGCGCAAAAAGGGGCACTTGGCCGAAATGGGTTGAGAACCTTTGCTCTAAACACTACTCGAACAAAATACAAAGACGGACCAATTCACTGAGTAGACTGGACATGGACACTTGAGACGAAAAACATAGACCATAGAGGGAATAAACCATACTAACAGCCTAACATGGAGTTCTGACAAGTTCATAACACCCCACCTTAAAGGATATATTCATGTAATCCAGGAACAAGAAATCTCCACCAAGTACCTACTACTACAAAAAAAGTAACAATAAGTATAGACTGCTAAACAAAGATTAAAAATGTTAGCCACGTTATTGCCAACTATGAAAGAAGGACTTCTCGTTATTACATCCTCATGAAGCAATATTTGGTAGCTAGAACGATCTGGAATAGATTAGGGAAGACGAAATCAAATCAAAAAGGAAGGAATGTGTTGAAACTGGTGGCTCAAAGGGAAACTCCTGGAACCTAAAAATTAAACCAGCCTGATATTTTTGTTTGAGTCCACATATTTAAACAATGCTCTGTTGTAGAAGTCAGCTACCCACTTGCTATTAATGTGGTAATGTGGCAAGAGAAGGAGAATGTTTACAGACCATTAATGAGAAGTTTGCAGAGCCAGTATGCAAGAACGATATTCATCTTAATAGCGTCATTATTGGAAGAGGATGTCCTCATCCTCGGGTCACCGATCCACCCGCCAGCCATCCGCTCCACCATCAGGTCCAGGCTTCAACAGCTCCAGATTCTCACGAGCTGACTGGGCTTGATTGACGGCCACCCAGCTCTCTTTCTGCTGAGGAACTGCTTCGCCATGCCGAAGCTCCTCTATACACTCCGCAGCGCTCCGTGCTACACCCAAACATCTCTCCTCGCTGACCTCGATACTTGTATCCGAACAGCAGCCGAGGAGATATGCAACGTCAAGTTTGACGACATAGAGTGGCAACAGGCCACTTTACCGGTCAGGTATGGCGACCTTGGCCTCCGGTCCCCGATCTCACTAGCTTTTCCAGCGTATCTTTCGTCGGTAATGTCGTGCCGCGTCCTCGTCAACAGGGTTCTTCAAAACACAACAGAACCCTCTGTGTTCAGAGAACGTGAGGCCGCTTGTGGGACGTGGGACCGGCTGGGACTTAGCCCAGTAGACGTCCCTCCTCCTTCTCCCCATGTTGACGTCAAGTCCCCCCCATCGCACTTGGGATGCCATCCAGTGCAGCCTGGCCTCAGACAGGCTCACGCGCCAGCTCGACCAGCACCGCCTTGCTTGTTTTCGTGCGGCCTCCAAACCCCACAGTGGTGCCGGGCTCCATGCCCTGCCCTCCTTCTCCACTGGCACGCAGCTAGACAACCATAGCCTGTGAATCGGCGTTTCCCTGAGGCTTGGCCTCCGGATCTGCCAGCCACACCAATGTCGCTGCGGTTTCACCGTCGACTCTTTCGGCCTCCACCCGCTTTCCTGTCGCCACAGTGCCGGTCGCATTCCACGCCATACTGCCCTCAACGAGGTCATTAAGCATGGCTTGGACGCTGCAGGCTTCCCTTCCCAACTCGAGCCGGTGGGGCTGGATCAAGGGGACGGCAAAAGGCCAGATGGCATGACCATCTTCCCGTTCCACGGTGGCAAACCCCTCGTCTGGGATGCCACTTGCACCGACACTTTCTGCAGCCGCAACCTCGTGCAGTCTGCGACTGACCCAGGTTCTGCTGCGCGTCGGGCTGAGGGGGCCAAACTCCTCAAATACCGGTCGCTCTCCAACAGGTTTGCGGTCGTACCCCTGGCAGTGGAAACTTCTGGTGTCCTCGGCCCCAGAGCTACCTCCTTACTCACCACCATAGGCGCTGAGCTGGCCAGCCGCAGGTGTGAGCCCCGCGAGTTGGTTTGGCTTTTCCAGCGCGTCTCCCTTGCCGTCCTCCGGGTAAACGCCTTCTCCATTCTGTCCGCCGGGGCTGTGGGTAGGCCCCATCGCGTACCGTTGTAGTTGTTGTATACAGATATTAACTCATCAAGCCCATTGTCCTAATCCAAAAGTTCTTATTTAAAGGTTATATACCATTCTGCTGGGTATTACTGAGCTTAGATTTGTGGAGAAAGAATGTCTCTCCATAATTCATGAGATACAAATGGTCGCAATATTGTGAACCTTCAAAGGCTGTAAAACATTCTTACGATTCAAAGGATGAACGTTTACACAAGAGATAATGACATTTTTTTCTTTACAACTTTGCCACCCGGAAGGTGGCCAATTAAAATTAAACTCAAAATTAAGAGAGAGAACATATACATACGTATGTACGTACATACATACATACATACATACATACATACATACATACATACATACATACATACATACATACATACATACATACATGTAGGAGAACCCCTACCGATGCGCTGAACGAATGTGACTTTTTAGTCCAGCCAGCGACTTGAAAACTCTGGTACAAACACTACACTTGTGGCAATTACTGACACATAGTGCTGGGCCCATGGTACCATGTGACGACAAGTGCAGAGAGATCTCCAGATATAAAGCAATGCCTGTGCCATGAAGCTTTTATAGAGAGCAAAGGCACTGCACAAAGCCAGTTCTACTCTCTTAACCAAGATGATATTTACCAAAAAGAACAAGTCAACATCATTGGATACCATCAGGGTTGCAGGTGTTATATCAGAGTTTTCCTTCTCCTAGAACTCTGCCTTGCCAAAGGCTAAGGGGTCATCTCTCCCAGTGATTTTGGATGGCCCTTGACTCTTAAGAGCTCCTTTGCCCTTTGACAGGTTTTGTTTTTAGTCCTGCAGGATGTCCAAAGTCACCCTCCTCACCAAGAAACCTTGGTGGGGTTACCAGTTTAGTCGCCAACGACCCGATCATGGGACATACATACATACACACATACATACATACATACATACATACATACATACATACATACATACATACATACATACATACATACATACATACATACATACATACATACATATAGAGTCAACGCGATCAGTCGCATATTTTGGCGTGGGAGACTATTTATTAAATTTAAGATGAATACTATCTCCGACAGTAATGCCACAACTACAGTCATGTTGAATAACTGGTTATTCTTCTAACTATATCTTCTGAAGACACCTGAAGAGGCCTTTTATTAATCAAAAGGCCAGGTGGAAAAGGAGAGGGAAAGAGAGAAAAAAAGAAAAGAGAAAAGGATAAAGAGGGAAAGGAGGAAGAACAGGGGGGGAAAAGATGAGGAGAGAGGAAGAAGGGGAAAATAGGAAAGGAATAGAAGAAAAAAAGTGTACAGATCCCATCGTGGGAAGACACAGGTGAAAGAAACATGCAAAAAAGTAACCGTGGAAAAATAGGGAAAATAAGTTGTGGCCAACCTGGAAGACTTTAGCCTGGGGGTCAGCTACGACTCAGAGCTGGTATAATCGTGCTGCCTCTCGCATAGACAGGAGAAAGTGAGAGAGAGACACAAACCCTATATATATATATATATATATATATATAGCGGCGATGAATTAGTTTAGCGAGGTTTTTTATATGACGGTAACATAGACAACATAGAAATTAGAATAATATCTAAACATAGGAATGACCCAGCAGATAGGCAAATCAGAGAGGCCAGTGAAATAGAAATTAGAAGACCAAAGCTAAACAGAAAGAATGAGTGGAACAACAACAACACCCAAACAAACAACACTGACCTAAGAGAAGTATAAATAAGTAAATAAAATAAAATAAAATAAAATAAGATAAATAAATACATACACAAGCACAATAACAACAAGCACATAAACACACACTAGTCACCCAGCAGACACAACACTATACACACTAGTCACACAGCACACATAACACTATACACACACGCAAACGCATGCGCAAAGAAGACAAAATAAAATAAAATAAACAAACAAACAAATAAATAAATAAATAAATATATAGACAGACTGAATAAAAAATGGCGTAGACATACAACACAACAGGAGGAACAAAGAATATAACACCACTGACGATATTGCAGCTGTGCAACGAAAGATTTATGTAAATTATGTAAACTATATATATGTGTTTGTGTCTATATTGTATCTGTATTATTTTTGACCGTTGGTCAGTCAATGGCAACATTGAGGACCGAATAAATTAGATTACCGATATAAAAGACACAGAAGCGAAAAGCGAAAACCAACCAAACAGTGAGTGTGTTCTGTTATTAATTCTGGCAATATTACGCAAATATGACCCTCCCCAAGTATAACAATATATATATATATATATATATATATATATATATATATATATATATATAACGAGTTAGACAACGTAAGTTGGCTTGACTTTTAGATTTAAAAAAAATGTAATAAACCTTTGGCAGAAAACTAGTGTATTGTTTTAAGTGGAGTGCAAAAGAGAAATAAACCTGCCGAGGAGAAGGAAAATGGGCAAACTTCCAAAAGAAACATCTTACTTCGATTCAAATTTAACGTCAGCCATTACATCTTCTCCTGCTTCAAATAAATCCAGTTCTGACAGACATACTAATGGTATCGTTAGCTATTCCTATTGCTGGGAATATTCCACAAGTGGTGATATCCAGATCTGCACTAGTAAAGGATTTTCCGATCTAAAATACACAGATCTGGGGCTATATAATAGAATATTAAGAATACTAACACATTGGGTCTCGCTGGATTAATAATTGTTTCTACTTTTGGCACAAGGCCAGGCCAGCAATTACCCAGTACATTACTGGTACTTTATTATATCGATCCCGTACAGATGAAAGGAAAAGTTAACCTCGACAGAATTTGAACTCAGACCGTAAAGGGACGTAACTATGCTGGAAATCATGGCGTCCGACCCTCTACCGATACTGCCAATAGCAGTGAGCGGCCATCATCATGTCAGAACCATGATGGCGACATCTCATATTCATGCAGAATATATGGTGGAACTAAAGAAAGGGAAACTCTCCAATCTAAAATATAGAACATTTAGTAATAGGTCTTTTGGCTGTCTTCTTCTGTATTGGTAGCGGAGATTATATCCTTAAAGAAGATAGGGATGTAAGGCTGTGTGTTTATGCTTCATGGTTGCGGAAAAGATCAGAAGGTATATTTCATAACATAATAAAGATTTATTTTCTTCTTCATATTAATACAAGTACAAGGTGAGAGAAGAGCTACAAACATATCGCATAATCAAGTTGAACGATAAATGTAATTCTGCGCAGTGTTATATATCGAGATTACCCTCGGCTTTAGAGGGCAAGATCAAGAAAATCAGGAAGTGAGTTATACGGTACTGCTCAGTAGAAGATCCTGAACGTAACTGTGCGAGAATTGATAATTAGGCGCGAAATCGACTGCTGGGCGGAAATCGTTCTTAGTATTCCTACGCCACCAACCTTAAGGGCTGGCGACTGACCAAGCACGACCAAATTACTCCGCCGCGATAAAGTAGCACTATTGCTTGCTACAAACAGAACAATAAGTATACTAACACAGAGGACCTCTGTATTAATAGGGGATACTCCTGACTAATCATGTCAGAATCATGGTGGTGACATTTCATATTCATGCAGAGTATATGGTGGAGCTAGAGAAAGGGAAAAATCTCCTATCTAAAATATAGAACAGAACATTAAGTATACTAAGACAGAGGATCTCTGGATTAATAGTGGATGGTCGTGATCATGACAGAACCATGATGGCGACATCTCATATTCATGCAGAATATATGGTGGAGCTAGAGAAGGGGAAACACAGTCCACATATTTATAAAAAAAAATGTATTCAAATTTGAATTGTGAAACAAGCGAATATGTAAAACGTAAATGTTTGTGCTGGACCCCCGTTTCTTCCGACGACGAGTATTCTAGCTGTTTGACCAATAGAACAGCCTGCTCGTGAAATGAAATAATTTTGCAAGTGGCTGAGCATTCCACAGACACGTGTACTTTTAATGTAGTTCTCAGGAAGATTCGGCATGTCAAAGTGTGTAACAAGTCTGGTCCTTTGAATTAGAGGTACAACTTATTTCTTTCTCCCAGTTGAGTATACTTGAATATAGTGTCTCTTGTTCGAGGACCGAACGTGCCTCCGACCGAGAATCGAATTCACGATGACGTTTCAACGTTGAACGAAAGAATGTACTGTAACCAGTAATCCACGCGCCTTCACAAAATGTAACTAGCTACATCAATTCACCAGCCTAAGGTTATTTGTGGTGGTGGTGATGGTGGTGGTGGTGGTGGTGGTGGTGGGTGGTGGTGGTGGTGGTGGTGGTGGTGGTGGTGGTGGTGGTGGTGGTGGTGGCGGTGGTGATGATGGTGGTGGTGGTGGTGGTGGTGGTAGTGGTAGTGATGGTGGTGGTGGTGGTGGTGGTGGTGGAGAAATGTGATTGTAAGAAAGACGAAAGAAAAGAAGAGATGAAATAGGTGAAAGTAAGAACTCTCAATCTTAACTGTAGCACCACTGCCACCAAACGTTAAACAAAATTGCATGGAAATATGTTTGTGATAGCACTCAATAAGTTTAAGTAAATGGCGGAGAGAAACTGCGTGCGACTATTCAACAGAATTGGTAATATAATCGGCTTGTCTCCCCCCACAGACCCGGCGTACAGAATAGAGAAGGCGTTTCCCTGGAGGACGGCAAGGGAGACGCGCTGGAAAAGCCACTCCAACTCCCCGGGGGCTCACACCTGCGGCTGGCCAACTGATGTGACTGTTACCTATTGTCCAAGATAAAATGTCATAAAATGTCATAAAATAACAGCAGTGTTATTGCAGAAGACGGAGAAGAATGTCGGAAGAGAATAAATAATTGTTTCTACTTTAGGCACAAGGCCAGCAATTATCCCAGTGCATTACTGGTACTTTATTTTATCGACCCCCCCGTAAGGATGAAAGGCAAAGTCAACCTCGGCGGGATTTGAACTCAGATCGTAAAGGGACGTAACTATGCTGGAAAGCATGGCGTCCGACCCTCTACCGATACTGCCAATCCACCGCCCTCAATATTGTTTCTACGTTAGGCACAAGGCCAGCAATTACCCAGTGCATTACTGGTACTTTATTTTATCGACCCCCCGTAAGGATGAAAGGCAAAGTTAACCTCGGCGGGATTTGAACTCAGATTGTAAAGGGACGTAACTATGCTGCAAAGCATGGCGTCCGACCCTCTACTGATACTGCCAGATACCGATACCGGAAGAGAATAAATAATAAGTGAATATATTATTCGACATAAAGAAACTAGAATATTCATCGCTCAGAACCAAGAATAATGAATAATCGATTCTGCTTTTGGCACAAGGCCAGCAATTACGCCAGTACATTACTGGTACTTTATTTTATTGACCCCGTAAAGATGAAAGGCAAAGTCAACCTTGGCGGAATTTTAACTCAGAATGTAAAGGGCCATAATAATAATTGTTTCTACTTTTTGGCACAAGGCCAGCAATTACCCAGTACATTACTGGTACTTTATTTTATCGATCCTCCTTCTTCTTCTTCTTCTTCTTCTTCTTCTTCTTCTTCTTCTTCTTCTTCTTCTTCTTCTTCTTCTTCTTCTTCTTCTTCTTCTTCTCCTTCTTCTTCTTATTATTATTATTTGCCTTCTTCTTCTTCTTCTTCTTCTTCTTCTTCTTCTTCTTCTTCTTCTTATTATTATTATTATTATTATTATTATTATTATTATTATTATTATTATTATTATTATTATTATTATTATTATTATTATTATTATTATTATTATTATTATTATTATTATTATTTGCCTTCTTCTTCTTCTTCTTCTTCTTCTTCTTCTTCTTCTTCTTCTTCTTCTTCTTCTTCTTCTTCTTCTACGCCCACTTATTCCTGTCAGAAGCAACCGTATCCAACTGATCCAGCTGGATCCACAAGCGAGACCAGCTAAACTCATGGAGGTTATCGAACCATCTTGCTTGGGGTTGTGCCCATAAAATCTGTCCAACGATTCTTTCCTGAGATACTCAATATATATATATATATATATATATATATATATATATATATATATATATATATATATATACATAATATCAAGGAAAAGCAAATAAAGAAAAAATTTTTTTAATAAATTTCAAAAAATTCACTGTACCGTCAGACAATACTTGTATCCCTATGTGTATTATTTTCATGTAGGAACACATACTTTTATTATATATATATATATATATATATATATATATATATTGTTATATTTGGGGAGGGTCATATTTGCGTAATATTGCCAGAATTAATAACAGAACACACTCACTGTTTGGTTGGTTTTCGCTTCTCGCTGTCTTTTATATATATATATCTGCGATCTAACTTACTCGGTCCTCAATGTTGCCATTGACTGACCGGCGGTCAAAAATAAAATAATACAGATACAATATTGACAAACACATATATATATAGTTTACATAAATCTTTCGTTGCACATCTGCAATATCGTCAGTGGTGTTATATTCATTGACCTAAGAGAAGTATAAATAAATAAGTAAATTAAATTAAATAAAATAAGATAAATAAATACATACACAAGCACATAAACACACACTAGTCACCCAGCAGACACAACACTATACACACTAGTCACACATCACACACGCAAACGCATGCGCAAAGAAGACAAAATAAAATAAGATAAACAAACAAGCAAACAAATAAATAAATATATAGACGGACTGAACAAAAAAAAAAAAAAAATGGCGTAGACATACAACACAACAGGAGGAACAATGAATATAACACCACTGACGATGTTGCAGATGTGCAACGAAAGATTTATGTAAACTATATATATATGTGTTTGTCTATATTGTATCTGTATTATTTTATTTTTGACCGCCGGTCAGTCAATGGCAACATTGAGGACCGAGTAAGTTAGATCGCAGATATATATATATAAAAGACAGCGAGAAGCGAAAACCAACCAAACAGTGAGTGTGTTCTGTTATTAATTCTGGCAATATTACGCAAATATGACCCTCCCCAAATATAACAATATCTGTTTCGACACACGATTTCATATAAAAAACCTCGCAAAACTAATTCATCGCCGCTATATATATATAAATTATTCAAAATGTTAACAAATGAAAAATATTCGCATAATCAAAATATATACTTTATTATATATATTTCAAAGGTACTGTGCTGTTTTTTTTTAGTACGTCCTCATCAGACAAAATATATGATTTGATATATGACATACTGCTACGGTCTTGATTATTCAACTCCCGTATTGGCAGAATTGAATAATCAAGACCGTAGCGGTATGTCATATATCAAATCATATATTTTGTCTGATGAGGACGTACTGAAAAAAACAGCACAGTACCTTTGAAATATATATAATAAAGTATATATTTTGATTATGGGAATATTTTTCATTTGTTAACATTTTAAATAATATTAAAAACTCCAAGAAAACTTACTAATTGAGTGCTTTTAATCTATTGTAAAACTGTATTCGTTGAGTAATCAACGAACCATATTAATCTTTGGTTTTATATATATATATATATATATATATATATATATATATATATATATATAGGAACGAGTAGGACCCCGACGGCTGAGCTGAAGCCGTTTCGACGGCTAATTCTGGACTTAAAAAAAAAAAGAATATTTTTTTTAATTTTTTTTTTAGTCCAGAATTAGCCGTCGAAACGGCTTCAGCTCAGCCGTCGGGGTCCTACTCGTTCCTATTACCCACTCTACTACCCTAAGTATTGAGTACTTTGGTGCGTTATAGTCCACATGGTTCCTTACCATATTTCCTTCGTTATATATATATATATATAATTATGAATAAAATAACAGGAGGCTGGACTGGTGTAAATCCTTGAAAAGTTTATTATACTATGATCATTTCAATGACCGGGTTCCGTATGAATCCGGTGATATCAGCAGGTATTCGAAATATAACAAAGGAATATATAAAAATCCATGGGTCCGAAAATCAGAGACAGAGAGGACGACTGACCAACTAGCTGTTTTCACCACTGTCAGTCGCCCTCAAGTGATGGCTATTCGGTCTACTAATGACCATCTGGTGAAGGGGCGAAGGCTTATAGTGTACTACCACCTCACCGTCAGAAAAAAGAGAAGAAAGAAAGAAAGAAAGAAAGAAGAAAAGTCAGCGTAAGGGTCACACTACAGTCAGGCAAGGAAACTCCGCGAAAAATATTATTCCAAAGAACATATATTTTAACAAAGGCATATATAATGGGTGTCTGTATGGTCAAATGTGTGAACAGAAAATTGGAACGTTAACTTATGTTTAGAGTTAAAGGATGAAATTAAATTAAAAGTTTAAAAAATTAAGAGTTAAAAAAATTAGAAAATTAATAGTAAATTAAAGGTTTGTGTTGCGGGATTTATTTAATGAAACTACAGAGAGAGTCTTATATGAAAAAGTTTAAGTGTATTATTGGGAATCCCTATAAGTTATCAAGGTGGGATATAGAGTAAAGATTAAAGCCCAGCCAGCACCTCCTAACCACGTGTCAGCCAGTTTCGAGTGGTATCGTCTAGTGAAAGAAATGGAAATTAATTTTTCCGAGTACTCTAGGAACGTGACTGCCATAGGCTTCGGGTGTGTTAGCTGGAAGTCTACCATCTTCGACAGGCCATCGTCTATACCAAACGAATACTATTAATTCACACAGGAAGGGTTTATTTACGTGCCAGTAGAGGGAGGCATGATACAGCTAACAGTTATGCCTAAGCCCAGAGTTTATAGGTATAAGTATAATATGGCGGTCAAAACAGGCGGCGCGGCGGGGCCCGGGCCAAATCCAACCGTTCCGAATAATTTCATTTACCGAAAGAGGGGAAATTTATTTTTCCAAGTACTCAAGGAAGGCTGAACTTTCCGAGCGCCTAGCGCACAACCAGGAAAGCCCAATGAAAATAGACTATAATTATTTTTAAGTTCCAGTTAGTCCGGGTTATAAGTAGTGTGGTTCTTTGGTGGGTAGGGGGCTATGAAAGGTGCATAAAGACCCGAGTAAGGAATATTAAGCAGAAAATCACAAATAAATAAAAGCAGGATACAAAGATACATTAATAAAGTAAAAAGTAAAATACATAAATAAATAAAACGCCGTCATAGCTAGGGTAGTGATGTAGTGAGACGGAGGAAATATATAAGAACATATCGGAGGAATTAGAGCAAAGGGGAAATACAAAATAGATCAAGTTGCAGTAAGATAATACAAGGTTATACATATAGATATAGAGGATGGAAGAGATGGAATGGTATCAGGTGGTACCTAGTGTAAGTTCGGGTCCCAGAACTCAGTGAGAATCACAAAAAGTCCTGAAGTATAGAGTAGAGAGTTCAGTCAATACAATACATGTTTAAGTATAATACGTAGAATTTTGTCAAAATCCGAATATTCCCGAAAAGGAAGCAGCATTGGATAGGGTGGGCGGTAGACAAAGCACAGAGCAGCCAAAATCCGAATGGTAAGTAGATCAGTTAATCCCATGCTGGCAATAGCTGTACACTGGAGTCAGTGCCGCTGTTCAATATTACATCTGAAAGTGCTCAACATTATCGGAGAATTATTTATTTAGGTTTGTTGGTTCACTACCGGATAGAATTGGTCATTCCGTATGGTCAATCTTGATGTAATATTATGGAAAGTACTCAACGTAGTGCAGTTAACCCATCTTCGTTTGTGTAGTTGGTGGTGCGAATACGGAGTTATGATAATTCACATGGAACCGGGTCATTGAAATGATCATAGTATAATAAACTTTTCAAGGATTTACACAAATCCAGCCTCCTGTTATTTTATTATATTTAACTCCGTATTCACACCACCAACTACAAGAAGAAGAAGAAGAAGAAGAAGAAGAAGAAGAAGAAGAAGAAGAAGAAGAAGAAGAAGAAGAAGAAGAAGAAGAAGAAGAAGAAGAAGAAGAAGAAGAAGAAGAAGAAGAAGAAGAAGAAGAAGAAGAAGAAGAAGAAGAAGAAGAAGAAGAAGAAGAAGAAGAAGAAGAAGAAGAAGAAGAAGAAGAAGAAGAAGAAGAAGAAGAAGAAGAAGAAGAAGAAGAAGAAGAAGAAGAAGAAGAAGAAGAAGAAGAAGAAGAAGAAGAAGAAGAAGAAGAAGAATGTCTCAGGAAAGAATCACTGGACAGATTTTTACGGGCAAAACCCCGAGCGAGCAAGGTGGTCAGATAACATCCATGAGCTTGGCTGGTCACGATTGGTGATCCAGCTGGATCAGTTGGAGACGGTTGCTTTAGACTGGATCCACTGGAAGGAGTGTTGGGGACTACTCTTGACCCATGGCCTTCTCAAGAAGAAGAAGAAGAAGAAGAAGAAGAAGAAGAAGAAGAAGAAGAAGAAGAAGGCGGCGGCGGCTTTGTTCTGATGCATGATAGACGAGAGCCAAGTAAATTTAATAGGAAATAAGTATATTCACTAAATCGCCCAAATTTTATGAACTTTTAACTGTTTTGGCTTGAGGCAAAAAGCAAAAATTTTTTTAATGTACTCTGGGTCCCAAATAATAAGGGGATGTGAAATAAGCAGAGTGGGAGTTGAAATAAGCAGAGCTGGGGATAAACGAGAGGA
>OZ024744.1:97444919-97472419 GCA_964016885.1 Eledone cirrhosa
GTGATTTTACATCCCTGAGCTCCTCATGCAACGTATTCCTCTCCCGTGGCTTTGCCGTCAAGTAGCGTGACAGAGCACGCCTCTTATCAGCCAACAAGTCTTCTATATGTACATCATTCTCATTAAACCAGTCCTGATGTTTTCTCTGCACCAATCCCAGAACACGTCTGCCTACATCATAAACCGACTTTTTAAGGGTCGGCCAATCCTCACCAAGATCTGCAGCCTGCATCTCTTCTTCCAATGTCCTCTTCACATTTTTATCCTTAAGACGAGCAGCATTCAATCTTTTGGGCAGGGTAACACCAGGAGCCCGGATTTTACGTTTGGTGATTAGATTCACTTTTGCGCGTACCAGGCGGTGGTCCGTCCAGCACTCAGCTCCACGAAGAACACGAACACACTGCACATCCTGTCTGTCACGCATCCTGACTAGGACGTAGTCCAAAAGATGCCATTCCTTAGATGCAGGATGCATCCATGTGGTCTTGAATTTGTTCTTTTGTTGGAACATGGTGTTGGTAACACACAGATCCAGCTCCTCACACATCTGCAGCAAGAGCATACCATTGCTGTTACACTTTCCCACCCATGCCTTCCGATTACATTCCATGTGTTAAAATCCCTACCCACTCTGGCATTAAAGTCACCAAGCACGATGACTTTGTCTGCCTGAGGGATATTTCTTAGAACACCTTTCAAGGCATGGTAAAAGGACAGTTTTTCTTCATCGACAGAATTCATAGTTGGAGCATACACACTCACCAGGGTAGCATATCTTCCCTTGTCCAGTGGAACTCTCATGGACATAAGACGCTCACTAATCCCTATTGGGAATTCTTCTAATTTATTCACAAGTACAGTCTTAACAGCAAATCCTACCCCAGCCTCTCTTCTGGTTCCTTCATCTCTTCCTTTCCAGAAGAATGTATATTCTCCACAAAATTCTGTAAGATGACCATCTCCAGCTAACCTCGTCTCAGATAAAGCCACGATGTCAAGATCGTAACGTCGAAGCTCCTTTGCAACAAGAGCGGTCCTTCGTTCAGGACGCTCCAAAGAATCCCTGTCAAGCAGCGTCCGTACGTTCCAGCAGCCAAGACTAAATGCCTTGTTTGGCTCTATTACAATGGCATGATGATGGGCGGGCCCAGGTTGTGATAACTTGGGGCCCCTGCCCTTATTGCCAATTATCTTTTTTGTTCCAGAACCTAAATTGGCAATTATCTCGTTTACATTGTTCTGGAACATCATTGAATTGAAAAAAAAAAAAAAAAAAAAAAAAAAAAAGTAATAATAATAGTAATAATAATAATAATAATAGTACACTATTAATAATTATTAATGCATTCGTGCAATGCCTGTGCGTGACGAATATTTTTAAAGTGAGGAAAGACTGTGCACTGAGCCAATCCCACTCTCTGAGCGACAGTAGCTATAACCCGAAAAGAAGAAAAGATCAACATCATCGGTAACTACTGAGCCGCAGGTTTTATGTCGGAGTTAACCCAGTTTCCTGAGATGCCTTCTCCTAGAAGAATGCCCTGACAAGGGCTAGGGGTTCTTCACTCCCAGTGGTTTAACTGCACGATCGGGCATCCAGCCCGATTATTTCTATGTCCCCGCGCACAAAAAAAAAAAAAAAAAATCACTTATTGACACTTATACGTACGACATACACACACACGCATACATATGCGCGCACACAGCAACACTTATACATACAACAAACACACACACGCTACTCTACTCACTTACACACACACACACACATATATATATATATATATATTACCGTCATTACTGATACAAGATTACAAGATTATGTCAACTGTTGACTTTCAAGAGTTTGTATAGTTGAAGCCGATCGTATTAGGGAGCTTATAGATAGGACAACACACGCTGTCTTTTCGTGGGGTAAGTTTTTAATTAATTTTTGTATTCTGAAACATCAAAATACAACAAATTGTTGGTCACTGGACTCGGGAATGTCACGACAGAAGTTTGTGGAAGTTACACAAATATTTTAGTATATTTTAGCAGAGCAATCCTTATTTATATTTTACATTTTACATTTACTTACATCTCAA
Source organism: Eledone cirrhosa (assembly GCA_964016885.1). Taxonomy (NCBI): domain Eukaryota; kingdom Metazoa; phylum Mollusca; class Cephalopoda; order Octopoda; family Eledonidae; genus Eledone; species Eledone cirrhosa. The sequence goes on from OZ024744.1 coordinate 97,447,010, forward strand.
TATAACATGGCTAAAATTCAAATTTTGCAAAGAGAAGAAAACGGTCAAATGAACTAGATACATCTCACTGTCCCCACCACCACAATAACGTCTACACTCCCTCTCCACCATCACATGGCATTACCCTATCTAGACTAAAGTCATCGACCTGTTGTCAAACTCACTACTCTCTGTTGAATGTGTATATATATATATATGTATGTATATGTGTGTATATACATCACTCAGTCAAACGACTAGATTTCAACCCAAACAACTACAACAACAACAACACCGGCACTAATGTTTACAGCAACAACAGCTTCAGAATGAACTGAAATGAACATTTACAACAATTACAACAACAACAACAACAACAGCGGCATCAAAACATAAAAAAAGGAAGGGAAAAGAAAAAAGAAAAGGAGAAGGGGAAAAAAAAAGAAAAGAAAAAAAAAAACTAACAAAACGTACACACACACACACAACACAACAACAACATCAACTGCCACCACCACCACCACCACCGCCGCCATCACCATCACCAGCGACCTGGCCTTAAGAAAACAACTTTAATAATAATTTTTCTGCTTTTGGCACGGATCCAGCGACTGGTCCAGCGCATCACTGGTACTCTCTTTTGTTGACTCCGTGGAGAGCCATAACTCTATGCTGTAAAGCAATTATAGTAATACTGGACATACAAACATACATACATACACACATTCACACACATACATACACTCACACATATACACACTCGCACACACATACACATACATGCATACACACATGCATACATACACATTCATACATACACACACACATACATACATACATACATACATACACACATACACATATACGCACACATACACACACATACATACACACACACATATACACACACTCGCACACATGCACATACATACATACACACTCAACTATATCTATCACTTATATATAATTTTGGAATTGTTTATTTCTGTTTGAGAGAGAGAGGGGTGGGGAGAGAAAGAGAGGAGATAGGGGAAGAGAAGGGAGAAAGAAAGAGTGAGGGGCTGAGAGAGAGGGAGAGAGAGGTGTGTGTGAGGAAGAGAGAGTGGGGGAAAGAGAAAGGGAGAGAATGAGATAGGGGGAGGGAAAGAGAGAGGGAGGGAATGAGATAGGGGGAGGGAAAGAGAAAGGGAGGGAATGAGATAGGGGGAGGGACAGAGAAAGGGAGGGAATGAGATAGGGGGAGGGAAAGAGAAAGGGAGGGAATGAGATAGGGGGAGGGAAAGAGAAAGGGAGGGAATGAGATAGGGGGAGGGAAAGAGAAAGGGGGGGGAATGAGATAGGGGGAGGGGTGGAAAGGGAGAGTGTAGGGAGAGATGGGGAGAGAGGGGGTAGTTGGGGAGGCAGCAATACCATTCTTTTTTTTTTTGTCTTTTAATCTCATATCTTTATATCTTTAAGGAAATCAACTGTATTCTTCCTGTGTGAATAATAATGTTTCTACTTCTGGCACAAGGCCAGTAATTACCCCCAGTGTATTACTGGTACTTTATATTATAAACCCTGAAGGATGAAAGGCAAAGTTAACCTCGGCGGCGGGATTTGAACTCAGACCATAAAGGGGTGTAACTCTTTGCTGGAAAGCATGGTGTCCGATGCTCTACTGATACTGCCAATAATAATGGTTTCTACTTTAGGCACAAGGCCAGTAATTTCCCAGTGTATTACTGGTACTTTATTTTATCGACCCCGGAAGGATGAAAGGCAAAGTTAACCTCGGCGGCGGGATTTGAACTCAGACCGTAAAGGGACGTAGCTCTATGCTGGAAAGCATGGTATCCGACCCTCTACCGATACTGCCAATCTACCGCCCTTAATAATGGTTTCTTATTTAGGCACAAAGCCATCAATTTGGGGAGGGGAGAAAGTCGATTAAATCAACCCCCAGTGCGTGACTGGTACTTTATTTTATCGACCCGGTAAGGATGAAAGGCAAAGTTAAGCTCGGCGAGATTTGAACTCAGACCGTAAAAGGACGTAACTCTATGCTGGAAAGCATAGAGTCCGACTCTCTACCGATACTGCCAATTATAATATTACTTACTATATGTAGATGAAGTGAATTAGTTTAAACTGAGAATCGAACTGGTTTATAGAAAAACTTGACAAATATTGATCTATTTTTTTTTTGTGTATTTTGTTTTGTTTTGTTTAGGTTTCTTTTGTTTGCTTGTTATTTTTTTTTGTTCGTTGTTTTTGTTTTTTCATCTCTAATGTGTGTACTTTATATATATGTATACGTATAGACCAACAAGCGGTCCAAGGGCCACAATCCGGCCCGCCTGACCAGTCAGAGTGGCCCGCGATGACCATTTTTAATTTTTACCTTGTAGGTTTATTTAGAATGTTTTATTGTAACCGTAATACAATTTTCTGTTAGTTGACCTATACTAAAGGGCTTCACTGATAGGGTTATGTGTGTTATAATTTCCCAGTTACATGTTATGGAAAGAAGTTGTGGTGAATCTTTGGAATAGTGCTTAATAAATATTACTGGCCCTATACGTGTTCTGATAGGGTTATGTGTGTTATAATTTCCCAGTTCCATGTTATGGAAAGAAGTTGTGGTGAATCTTTGGAATAGTGTTTAATAAATATTACTGACCCTAATAGTTGTTCTGTTAGGGTTATGTGTGTTATAATTTCCCAGTTACATGTTATGGAAAGAAGTTGTGGTAAATCTTTGGAATAGTGCTTAATAAATATTACTGGCCCTAATAGTTGTTCTGATAGGGTTATGTGTGTTATAATAATTTCCCAGTTCCATGTTATGGAAAGAAGTTGTGGTGAATCTTTGGAATAGTGTTTAATAAATATTACTGGCCCTAATAGTTGTTCTGATAGGGTTACGTGTGTTATAATTTCCAAGTTACATGTTATGGAAAAAGTTGTGGTTTTCATTAGATTACATATTTTTGACAGTGACTGGCCCTAACAGTTGTTCCAATGTTCAAAAGTGGCCTGCCAACGGAATATGTTGCACACCCCTGATATAGAACATCCAATCCACACTAAAGTGGTCGTGTAGATGACATGACAAAAAGCACCTAGTCCACACTATAAAGTCGTCATGTAGGACACATAGTAAAAAGGCATCCAGTCCACACTGTAAATGTGGTCGGTGTTAGGAAGGGCATCCAGCCGTAGAAAACCTGCCAGAGACAGTCTTATACGTGTGAGACACGATCACCTGATCAATCTTGCCTCAAGTGGGACAATTCCCGTCCAACCCATGCTAGCATGCAAGATAGACATTAAACGATGATGATGATGATGATATATATATATATATATAGGAAAAAGTTCAGGACCCCGATGGCAGAGCTCAAGCCGTATTGACGGCTTGAGCTCTAACGTCGGTGTCCTAAACTTTTTCCTATTACCAACTCTACTACCCAAAGTATCGAGTACTCTGGTACGTTATGGTCCACCTGGTTCCTTACCACACTTCCTTCATTATATATACATATATATATATTGGGTTATATATATATATATATTCTCGTGTAGCACCCATCCACCATCTGAGTGAGTTTCTTGGTCAGTGTCCAAGTCTCAGACCCGTACAGCATCACAGACTCCACTACAGCAATGAAGAGGTGGATTTTCAGGTCTTTACGAAGGTCCGACTTCCACACCGATCTCAAGCTGTGGCACGCCACCCAGGCTTTGCTCTTCCTCTCAACCACATCATCTTCCGTATTCCCAATCTTTGCTCCCAAATACAGGATGGTTCTGAACATTAATCAGTATACACTGGGGATGAAAAACTCAGAGCTGTATGGGAGCCTCCCAAAAGTCAGCGCAAAAGTGACACAGAGGAGACTGAGGGTAGCTGGACATGCTCAACAACATCCAGTGTTGACATTGCACTCAGTGCTCCTGTGGGAGCCCCTACATGGACACACTGGAAGAGGAAGACCAAAGTTAACGTATGTTGATGCTCTAAGGACAGACACTGGTCGGTTGGAGACGCAGGACATGGCAGCGATAATGAGGGACAGAGACCGCTGGAGAGAACTCGTCCATGGATCTCAGGAATTTTACCCGCCCTAGAATATATATATATATTGGGCCGTCAAGTATGAAATTTGTAGATATTTCGTTTTTTTCTTCATAAATATTACTGGCCCTAATACAAATTTCATACTTAACGACCCAATATATATATATTTTTTTTCCCATAATAATGAACTCTTTGCCTTGTGATGTGTTGTAATGAAACACATGATATACCACAACTTGCCACATTTACTATGTCGGAGTGCACAAATATATAATCATTTTCCTAAAAGAATGAATATAATTAAACAGTGGGGCAAGTGAAATCGGCAGAAAATAAAACACAGTTCATTGATTTCTTGTTCAATTTAAATGTTTCTGCTTATTTAAGACTATCTCAAATGATAATTACAAATGAAGAAAAAGCTTTTCTGCTGGTTTTGGTTTCTGTCGTCGTACAGAAAGATGTCAAATATGGAAACAAGCAGTCGCTGGTTGTAATCATCCTATTGAAGGGAAGCAAAGAACTGTTCTTTGTGGTTCCACTTTATGTAACCAAAGTCTCTGGTTACTATCATCTTGTAGAAGAAAATAACTGGTCTTTGTGGTTCCACTTTATGTAACCAAAGTCTCTGCTTTTCTTCTACAAGATGATAGTAACCAGAGACTTTGGTTACATAAAGTGGAACCACAAAGAACAGTTCTTTTCTTCTACAAGATGATAGTAACCAGAGACTTTCGTTACATAAAGTGGATCTGCAAAGAACAGTTATTTTCTTCTACAAGATGATAGTAACCAGAGACTTTGGTTAGATAAAGTGGAACCACAAAGAACAGTTCTTTTCTTCTACAAGATGATAGTAACCAGAGACTTTGGTTACATAAAGTGGAACCACAAAGAACAGTTCTTTTCTTCTACAAGATGATAGTAACCAGAGACTTTGGTTACATAAAGTGGAACCACAAAGAACAGTTCTTTTCTTCTACAAGATGATAGTAACCAAAGATCTGTTCTTTGCGGTTCCAATTTATATACCCAAAGTCGCTGCCAGAATGCTGTTTTCTTATTAGCTATTATTGTATGCAGGGCCGGATTTAATGCTGAGGGAAGCAAAGGGGGTAATTACCCCAGGCACCCTGCAGTGGAGGCGGAGGTTCCACCAGTGATAGCCATACCAATATATTTTTGCCTTCAGCTGAGCTTTTTAGTTTTAGGATGGTTACATTTTTTTAATGTAATACCTGTATGTATAACTTTTCAATTCCAATTACTTGGGCCAAGTTGACTGTGATATGTAAAACTGGGGGTTTGCTGTGTATTCTAATTTTTTGTGTATGAAGTTGATGAAAATGAGGATGATGATGATGAAGTTGATGAAAATGATGATGGTAATGATGATAATAATGATGATGATGATGATGATGATGATGATGACGATGATGATGATGATGATGATGATGATGGTGATGATTATGATGATGATGATCATAATGAAGATGATGATGATGATAATGAAAATGATGATGATGATTATTTGTGACTACTTTGGCTTGACTGCAAAACAAACTGAAGAACCCTGCCCCCACCCCAAGGTCTAAATCCGACCCACTGATTTTACATGTGAACCCACAAATCCTAGTTAAGTTGTAGGGATGTTTTGGGGGTATTTTTTAAACCTGGTGAACCCTATAATCTATCTAGCGCTAAACAAAGCCTATTTCTTCTAGAAAAGGAAAGAGAATGATAGAAAGAAAGTGAGAAAGCGATATAGAGGAAGAAACGGGCCCCGGTATTGAACTGGTACCGTTTTTTTTATCGACCTCGAAAGGCTGAAAAGCAAAGATGACTGTGACAGCATTTTAACCCAGAGTGCAGAGAGCTGGAACAAATACTGCAAAGTATTCTACCCAATGTTGTAACAACTCTGCCGACTCTGCCAGTTTGGGGCCTTGTTAATTAGCTAATAAAACCGATGAAAAACAGGTAAATGGCTAAAGTGCCACCCATTGCATAAGAGTTGCTTCATTCTATGTTTCCAAGCTTTAGTGGATATTTCTTGCAGATGTAGTAAACATTTGGATGTGCAATGTTAACTTGCATGAACAATGGGACATAGATAAATTTAAGAGAAAAGGCTGGGTATAAGAGTAATCACATGGAAGTACATAGCCTAGTGGTAAGTGTGTTGGACTTATGACCATACCGTTGTGGGTTCAATTCTTGGACTGGGTGATTGTGTGTTGTGTTCTTGAGTAAAACACTTTATTTCATGTTGCTCCAGTATACTCAGTGAAGGTGTGTGGCCTAGTGATAAAGGTGTTGGACTTATGATCACAATATCATGGGTTTGATTCCTGGGCTGGGTTGTGTGTTGTGTTCTTGAGCAAAACACTTTATTTCATGTTACTCCAGTATACTTAACTGAAAATGAGTACCAGCAATATCTGGAAGTTTAACCCTGCGATGGACTGGTGTCCTGTCCAGGGGGCAGTATTGTACTCTCAGTAGCTTAACACCATGAAAACTGGAATAAACACGACCTGATGAGCCTCTGGGCATTGAGACAGACTTTAGACTAGAGATAAGAGGAATCAGCACTGGTTTGGACATGTGGATGCATGTGGATGTGGAAGAGCCTGGAGATGCCTGCCAGTGAAAGGAAGCTGTAGTAGAGGGAAACCAAGGAAAATCTGGGCAGAAGTGGTTAGAGCTGATCTCATCATCATCATCATCATCATCATTTTACGTCTGCTTTTCCCTGCTTGCAACGGTGGGACAGGTCCTATTCAGCACAGCATCTCTCCACTTGTCACGGTCCTTCGTCATCTCCACCGTGAGCTTCAGCAATCTGGGGTCTGCTCTCACCACCTCCACCCATGTCTTCCTTCTACTGGCAAAATGCTAAACCTCATAGTGGAGATGATGAATGAATGTTACAAGTGGAGTGAGGACGAAGGTTGTGCTGGTAAGAATCCACCCAACACTGGAAAGGCATACATAAAGTGATGATGATGATGATGATGATGATGATGATGAGGATGATGATGATGATGAGGTTGATGATGATGATGATGATGATGATGAAGTTGATGAAAATGCGGATGATGGTGATGATGATGATGATGATGATAATGATGATGATGATGATGATGATGATGATGATGATGATGGTGATGATCATAATGAAGATGATGATGATGATGATAATGAAGATGATGATGATTATTTGTGACTACTTTGGCTTGACTGTAAAGTGGTCAGGTAGGAGCCATGAGAAAAAGCACCCAGCCCACACTGTAAATTAGGAAGGGCACCCAGCTGTAGAAACCAAAACCAGAAACAGTTCTATATGAGCAAGACATGGTCACCTGACCCAACTTGCCTCAAATGTGACAACCCGTCTAACCCATGCTAGCATGGAAAATGGACGTTAAATGATGATCATGATGATTATCTGTGACTATTTTGATTTGTCTGCTGATGGTTTGTGATAGAAGGGGAGAGCTTGCACATCCATGTAGAAAATACCTTGTTTTTAAATCAGTTAACATTTTTTCAATTTATTTTTGATGTTGAGGGCGGAGACTAAAAATGGGAATGGAATTAAGAGTAGTTAATATTAATTCTTTACATGGTCAGGTTGTTGGCGACTAAACTGACAACCCCAGCAAGCTTGCGAATGATTTTTGGACACCCATCAATGAGTAGACTATCACTCAGGAGACTCAACAGAAAAATATATAAACAGATCTCATTAGCCATGGTTGGCTGTCTGTCTAGGAGAAGAATCATTCTGAATTCAAAACAGGTTGGTGCCAACTTTTCAAATGGCTAACAGCTTCATCTTTGTGTTGAGGGTGGATGAGCTGTGTCTTGGTAACTTCCTTCCAAATAATAGTTGGACAAGGATTAGGGAGCCACCAACATCATTTTTTTGCTCAATGAGAATTATGGACATCCAACATCATATAAATTAGCATTGGTGCAATGTTCTATGATCTCTGAACCTCAGCAATGAGAATGGGAAGAGACCAAAACTAAGACCGATATATCATCATCATCATCATCATCTTACATCCGCTTTTCCCTGCTTGCAAGGGTGTGTATGATATATATATATATATATTAATAAAAGGAATTCCAACTTTGATTTACTCTTTTTATTTACAATCCTTTAAATTTTATAATGGTATTAGAATGAAATAGTATGGTAGAATATTAAATGTTAAGTGTTAATTGAAAAAGAACTTTCTTGCTTTCGCAATCTTCAGGTTCATATTCTGTGGTGACAGTCAAGTTTGCGAAAATTGCAAACTTGACTGTCACCACACATTATGAACCTGAAGATTGCGAAAGCATGAAAGTACTTTTTCAATTAACACTTAACATTTAATATTCTACCATACTATTTCATTCTAATACCATTATAAATTTTAAAGGATTGTAAATAAAACGAGTAAATCAGACAAAGTTGGAATTCCTTTTATTAATATAATCTTCTATACACAATCATACACACCCGTGTATATTTATTTATATATATATATATATATATATATATATATATATATATATATATATATATGTGTGTGTGTGTGTGTGTGTGTGTAAAAGGTAAACAAAAATAACAATATAATCAGTACAATATTATATATATATATATCATACATACATAAATTTGTTACCAATATATATAATATCTCAATGAAAACAGATCGCTAAAGAAATTTCATTCAGATTTATATATTTTTTCTTATACCTGACGAAAAGATATTCTGTAAGGATGGACAGTTTCAATCTATTGGGATGGTCAGTACTGTTCTCGATCTTGGAAACTGCAGTAAGGGAACTTATTGAAACCTTCTAGCTATAGGTTACTTAACTAACACTATATCCCTAGAGAAACATGCCTGTGAAGTGTTCTTTTTAGATTACTTTATTGGAATTTACCCCTCAGTGATTTTGTATAAGGTGTTATGTATCTATACAAGCCATATATAAAAAAGCAGTCAGTAAGGTTAGAATTAACAATGAATATTGTGAAGAATTTAGTGTAAAAGTTGGTGTTCACCAAGGTTCTGTCCTTAGCCTCCTCCTATTTATTATTGCCCTTCAGGCTATAACAGAGGAGTTCAAGACCGGCTGCCCATGGGAACTCCTATATGCAGATGATCTAACTCTCATAGCTGAATCTATGGCTGAACTAGAGAAGAAATTCCAAACATGGAAGCATGGCCTAGAATCAAAAGGCCTTAAAGTTAACTTGACTAAAACTAAAGTTCTAGTTTGTAGGAAGGAAAATAGGACACAGGTGCCCTCAGGGAAATGGCCATGCTCAGTGTGTAGGAAAGGAGTAGGAAGAAACTCCATTTTATGTCCCAAATTCAAACTATGGGTACATAAAAGATGTAGTGGGATCACAGGTAAACTATCTAAGAACGTAGACTTTATATGTGGCCAATGCTCAGGTGCAATAAGTAGCAAGTGCCCACAGGATACTAGCCCCTTATATTGCCCAGATGGTTCTATAGAAATAGTGGACACTTTCTGTTACTTGGGTGACAAAATCAGCAGTGGTGGAGGATGTTCTGAAAGTACAGTAGCCAGAGTCAGAACGGGATGGAAAAAGTTCAGAGAGCTTATAACGCTGTTGGCCACAAAAGGTTTCTCTCTAAAAATGAAAGGCAGATTGTATGATGCCTGCATACGAACAGCGATGTTACATGGCAGTGAGACATGGGCATTGTGTGCAGAGGACCTGCACAGACTGGAAAGGAACGAAGTATGCATGCTCCGTTGGATGTGTAATAGTAATATACGTGAACGGCAAAGCATAAATGAACTAAGTGAGAAATTAGGAATAAGAGGGACCAGATGCTGTTTACTCGAGAGGAGACTACGTTGGTATGGTCACGGGATGCGCAAGAAAGACGACATCTGTATAAAAAAAGTGCAGGGCGATCAAAATTGATGGAAGTTACGGAGTAGGCTGACCCAGAAAAACCTGGGACGATTTGATAAATTACGACCTTACACACTTGCACCTCTCTAAGACAATGTCACTGGACTGAGATCTTTGGCGCTACGCAGTAATACAGAAGACCCGCCTTGCCTATGTACTTAGCGAAACCTACAGTCAGTAGGCACCTCTTAACCAAATATACACCCCAATCCACTACCCCTACCCTATCCTCCCACCAACACCACCCTCTCTCTGTAAAGTTGGTACCACAACATCCAGTCCAAATAAATGAGATAATGAGATCGAGATTGTGTAGGTGTCACAACAAAAAAGCACACAGTCCACGTTGTAATGTGGCCGTGTAGGTAACACGGTAAAAACCTCCCAGTTCCACACTGTAAATGCGGTTGGTGTTAGGAAGGGCACCCAGCTGTAGAAAACCTGCCAGATAGTCCTATATGAGCGAGACACGGTCACCCGACCAACCTTGACTCAAATTGGGACAACTCCTGTCTAACCCATGCTAGCGTGGAAGATGGACGTTAAACAAAGATGATGATGATGATATATATATACGAGGGTAGGCTGACTATGAAGGAGTGATGCTAGAGCTGTGTAGTATTGCATACATTGTAGTATTGTTAATTTCAACTCTACTTATTAATAATTGCATTGATTCTTTCCAGTGACTTTGTTGAAAAATAAACCTCATTTGGTCATTCCATGAGAGTATCTTGGCCAGCCTATGAACTTTTCAGTCGACTCTTGGATCATTATTTTGTTGTTGTTGTTGTTATCCATGTTTTCAATTTTGTTTTCTTTGTTTGTGTTGATTTTCTCTTGTTGCTTCCCTGGTGTGCCTACAGTACTCATTCGGTTAATGTTTGAACATTTCATCATCATCGTTGTTTTAATGTCTACATTCGCTGCTCGCAATGGTTGGACAGGTCTACATAGACCAAGTCAGTACTGAAGAGGTGGCTACTGATCTCCCAGATGAGTCAGAGATCTGTTGTCTTGCTTATGTACAGTCTCATGTTCTATCAAGTGCACAAGGGAGGTTATCGTGTCTTTGACACAACTGAAGGGTCCTCCCAACCCTTTGTTAAGCAAGTTTTCTATGGCCGGATGTCCTTCCTATCACCAACCAATTTACAGCATGTACTGGGTGCTTTTATCATGGAGATCAACAAACACTAGAGTGGTTGTCATGTCCTTGATACACTACTCTATATTTACTATTGTATTTTCATGGCTTTACCTCACATAATTATCTCACATAATATCGAATCTATGAGATTTTGATATTATTTATTTTGAGAACAATACCTTAACATCAGTATGAGTGGCCTGTTACAGCCAGTTTCAACAGAAAGAGGTGAGAGAATTCTGGCCAGATATGGCCGGTTTAAATACTAAATGGTTAATTCTATTACAAGAGCTGGTCTGTTTACCATTTCTCTATTCATTATAATTTACAGTTTCTGCATAGTTCTACATAGTTTCTACAGAGTTTCTACATTTCAACACAGTTCTACACAGTTCTACACAGCTCTACACAGTTCTACACAGTTCTACACAGCTCTACACAGTTCTATATCGTTTCTACACAGTTTCTACACAATTTCTACACAGTCCTACATAGTTTCTACACAATTCTATATAGTTTCTACACAGCTCTACACAGTTCTACATAGTTTCTACACTGTTTCTACAAAGTTTCTACACAGTTCTACACAGTTTCTACACAGTTCAACACAGTTCTACATAGTTTCTACATAGTTCTACAGTTCTACACAGCTCTACATAGTTCTACAGTTCTACACAGTTCTACATAGTTTCTACATAGTTCTACAGTTTTACACAGCTCTACAGTTCTACATAGTTTCTACATAGTTCTACAGTTCTACACAGTTCTACATAGTTTCTACATATTTTCTACATAGTTCTACAGTTCTACATAGTTTCTACATAGTTCTACAGTTCTACACAGCTCTACACAGCTCTACACAGTTCTACACAGTTTCTACATAGTTTCTACACAGTTTCTACATAGTTTCTACACAGTTCTACATAGTTTCTACATAGTTTCTACATAGTTTCTACACAGTTCTACACAGTAGTACACCATTCTACACAGTAGTACACAGTTCTACACAGTTCTACACAGTTCTACACAGTTCTACACAGTTCTACACAGTTTCTACACAGTTCTACATAGTTCTACACAGCCCTACACATTTCTGCACAGTTCTAAACAGTTTCTACACAGTTTCTACACAGTTCTACACAGTTCTACAGAGTTTCTACACAATTCTACACAGTTTCTACATAGTTTCTACACAGTCTCTACATAGTTTCTACACAGTTCTACATAGTTTCTACACAGTTCTACACAGCTCTACACCGTTTCTACTCAGTTCTAAACAGTTTCTACACAGTTCTACACAGTTTTACACAGTTCTACACAGTTCTGCACAGTTTCTACACAGTTATGCACAGTACTACACACTTTCTACATAGTTTCTACACAGTTCTACATAGTTCTACACAGCCCTACACATTTCTGCACAGTTCTACACAGTTCTACACAGCTCTACACAGTTCTACACAGTTCTACACAGCTCTACACAGTTCTACACAGTTCTACACAGTTCTATATAGTTTCTACAAGTCAATAACTGCCTCACCGTTATTCCTCTTATATTCATTTAAACCAGTTTTCTGCTAAATATGCAACATTTACTATTTTCTTTTCTTTTGCTTGTGTTTCATTATTCTTCTTCCTGACATTCTACATAACTGTTTCTATTTTTCTACTTAAATAGCTCCTCTTAATTGTTTCTTCTGTAGAATTTCCATGGGTCCTGCATGGGTATGAAAATCATCATCATCATTTGAAAACCCTTTGAAAATCATCATCATCATCATCATTGTTTAACGTCCGTCTTCCATTGCTAGCATGGGTTAGATGGTTTTGTTCAATTTGATCCGACCATTCCTGCATCAAATGAAACAAAAGCGTCCACCCATGCTAGCATGGAAGATGGACGTTACACGATGATGATGATGATGATGATGATATATATATATATATATATATATATATATATATATATATATATATTGGGTCGTCAAGTATGAAATTTGTAGATATTTCGGCTTTTTTTCTATAAATTTCTACAAATTTCATACTTGACAATCCAATATATATATATATATATATATATATATATATATATATATATATATATATATATATATCATCATCATCATCATCATTTTACGTCCGCTTTTCCCTGCTTGCAAGGGTGGAACGGGAACTGATTCTGGCTTGATTTCTACAGCTGGATGCCCTTCCTAACACTAACCTCATTTACAGTGAGTGCTGGGTGCTTTTTTGCCGTGGCACCTCCACGACCACTTTGCAGTGGAATGATAGGGACCCCAGTCCCTATCATCTCATTTCTACAGCTGAGTAAACTGGAGCAATGTGAAATAAAGTGTCTTGCTCAAGGAAACAACACATCACCCGCTCTGAGAACTGAACTCACAACCTTTCGATTGTAAGACCAATGCTCTAATCACTAAGCCATGTGCCTCCATATATATATATATAAGATAGACGTTAAACGATGATGATGATTTTCAAATGGTCTTATTTATATATACTAGCGGGACCCATGGAAATTCTACAGACGAAACAATTAAGAGGAGATATTTAAGAGACGTTTGTCTAGTATATTATCTCTTCTCTTGCTGTCTTAATCTACCTTGCTCTAAAATCATATGTCTCTGTTCTCCATTCATTTCCTCACGTCTCTGTACACACACACACACAATTCAATACAATTGTGTGTGTGTATGTGTATATCACCATCATCAACGTTTTACATCGATTCTTCTACGCTAGCATGGGTTAGACGGGTTGTCCTGTTGTGGGCAATGTCTGGTCAGCTGACCTTGTCTTGCTCATACGGGAACTGATTTTGGCTTGCTTTCTACAGCTGGATGTCCTTCCTAACACCAACCTCATTTACAGTCAGTACTGGGTACTTTTTTCCCGTGGCGCCTACATGACCACCTTACAGTGTGGACTGGGTGCTTTTTGTCGTGACACCTCCACGACCACTTTGCAGTGGGGGCTGCGGGGGTCATATTGTCTATATGCTTCAGCTTCGGGTTGTACCCGTGGGGGGGGGGGGGGGGGTCGAGTCTTCTGTATTACTGCGTAATGCCAGAGGTCTTGGTTCTGTGTCATCGCATTTGAGAGGTGTAATTGGATAAGGTTGGCTTTCATCACCTCATCCCAGATCTTCTTGGGTCGCCCCACTCCACGGCTTCCATCGACTTCTAGTGCTCTGCACCTTTTAATGCAGCTGTCATCCTTCATACGCATCACATGTCCATACCAACACAACCTCCTCTCCTGAACACACCATATGATTCTTCTTATGCTCAGTCTCTCTCACAAGTCTCATTACCATGTAACATTGCTGTTCGCATGCACGCATCATAGTGTCTACCTTTCATTTTGAGGGAAAAGCATCTTGCAGCTAGCAGTGGTAGTAGCTCCCTGAACTTCTTCCATCCCATTCGTATATGTATACATATGTATGAGTATATAAATATAAAATGTACAAAGACAACATACACTCATACAACGATAGCTAATCTTGGAATGCTCATCGCTATAGCGTTTCACCAGCCCATTCCTTCCTCAGTCATTATATAGATGTGTGTGTATGTAATAATTATTTTGTATAATGTATCTATTTGTGAATATGTATGAGTAGATGTGTGTGTATGTGTGTGTATGTGTATGTGTGTGTGTGCACGTTTGCACGTCTATTGTCTGTGTAGCTGTTTATGTATTTATGTGTAGTCTATGTCTAAAGTCTGTCTTAAACCAGAAGGCTCATTTGGCCGGTGCTTATCCTGGTTTCATGGCATGAAGCGACTGAGAGTACAAGACTTCCCACTGGACACGACGCCAGTCCATCACAGGGTTAAACCCCCAGCTATTGCTGGTACTCATTTTCAGCTGAGTATACTGGAGCAACGTGAAATGAAGTGTTTTGCTCAAGAGCACAACACGCAAACCTAGGAATCGAACCCACGACATTATGATCGTAAGTCCAACACCCTCACCACTAGGCCATATGCCTCCACTCTATGTGTACTTGTATGTGTGTATGTAACTAAAGCGTAACATATAAACGAATGGACGAAATACAAGCAGAATTATATGAGGACAGTGTAGCAGGAGTTGCCTCCCCTGTTGTGACACTCACAACCCCAATAAATTAACGCTCTCTAGACAGGAAGTAGAACCCTTTCTGTAACTTCCGGTCAGAACCCTATAAAACTAACAACGTTAAGCTAGCTATCTCTCATTCGCCTTTCCGGTCAGGCGCCTCCTGGCCTTCGCCAGGAGTCTTAAATCAGGCGTGTGTAACCCTGGCAACCAAGCGACTTTCATCCATCTTCCTAAAAGCCTGTCCAAATCCTTCTTTTTTGGGGTGGTGCTGTAGCATGGCCTCGGCCTGTCTGCTGGAATACGTATTAGGATAATATCCAATCTGATGATTGGCTCCTTTCCTTTTTGATGCTCTTACTATTAACATATATATATTAATATATATATATATTTACATTTTACGCTTACATGGGCGCCATTGCAAAAGGCCATAAATTCAAAATTTTGGGGGTAAGTTTTTATTAATTTTCGTATTCTGAAAAACCAAAATACAACAATAATTTTTACACATTGGAAGCGGGGAAGGTTCTGAGAAAAGCTGTGAAAGCTACAGAAATATTCCATATATTCTTCGAGAGCAATCTCTTTAAAAATTTACATTTTACGCTTACTTTGTCCGCCATTGCAAAAGGCCATAAATTCAAATTTTGAAAAGAGAGAAAAAGAGACAAGTGAACTATGAACTTGTACATCTCAATGACGCCCCGCCACCACAATAACAATAACGTCTACACTCGCTCCCCACCATCACCACATAACTCATTACTCTATGTAAGGTGGCTGACCTGTTGACATACTGCTAACTCCTTTGATGTATGAATGTGTATATACATATATATATATATATATGCGTGTATATATATGTATGTATATGTATATCTCAGTGGATGCGACCAGATTTCAACACAGCAACAACTACAACAACAACAGCAACAACACCATTGTCTGTGTTGAATGTGTGTGTATGTATCTATTTATATATATATATATATATATATATATATATATATGCGACTACAATAAGAGCATCAACACCATTGTCTGCAGCAGCAGCAGTGAAATGAAGAACAACAACAACGACAGCAGCAGCAGCAACTACAACTACAACAGCGACAACAACAACAACAGCAACAACACCATTGTCCGTGTTGAATGTGTGTGTATGTATGTATTTTTATATATGCGACTATAATAACAGCAACAGCATCGGTGAAATGAAGAACAGCAATAACAACAGCAACAACTGCAACACCATTGTCTGTGTTGAATGTGTGTATATATGTACTTATATTTATGCGACTACAATAATAGCAACAGCACCATTGACTGCAGCATCAGTGAAATGAAGAACAACAAAAACGGCAGCAGCAGCAGCAGCAACAACAACAACAACAACAACAACAACTGCCACCACCATCACTGACCATCCACCATCCACCACCTTCACCACCACCACAACCACCATCACTGGCACCACCCACCACCACCGCCTTCACCACCATCCACCGACACCATCCACCACCACTACTACCACCGCCACCATCACTAGCACCATCCACCATCGCCACCATCAGTCACAATCCACCACCATCACCATCACTGACACCATCTACCACCTTCATCACTACCACCATTACTGACACCATCCACCACCATCACCATGACTGACACCATCCACCACCACCATCACTGACACTATCCACCACCACCACCATCACTGGCATCATCCACCACCATTACCAGCGTAAAGCAAACAATTATTATTATATAAAAAACTGAACTGGACTGGGAAAAGTCAACAGTTGACATGATTTTGATTTTGTATCAGTACTGTCGGTAATATATATATATATATATATATATATATATATATATATATATATATAGAGAGAGAGAGAGAGAGAGAGAGAGAATTCACAATAATCAAAGCTATGTTCAAAGCATTTATTCACTTACAATTGTTTCATCCAAACCTAGGCTTGGAACATTCGGAGCATTTTTCAATGAATGTACACATAATTGACCTCCTTTCCAACGCAAGAGACATAGAGATACATATATATATATATTGATGTACAGTAGAGTGACATATATTATATTATATTATTTCTGTATAGCAATTCAAATTCAAAATCAAAATTAAAACAACCGCTGTAAATTCTCACACCAGAATCAACCTATTCTATAAATTTGGATTAAATAACACTGAGCCGCAATAAGCTAAAATAATTGAATTTAATGCATCAAACATCCAATACGGAATCATTGTTACTTATGTGATGGATGTAAAAATTATTTATTACTTTTCCTGAATGTGAAAATGGTGGTGGATACGAAAACCATAACTTTCTTTTGCTTCTCCTATTTATTTTTATTTTTCTGCACACATACTTTTTTATTATATACAAAAAATACATTACCACTACAACCACCATCATAGTCTTACTTACCCGCTTAAAGTGCTTGTATTACATGTAACACCCTGCCACACAATAATCATATATAAATGAGACACACTTGCATGGCCCACGTGTAACTAACGCATACACTAACTACTACATCTGACTAACAAACTATCCTCTTGCATTATCTGTGTTAACTGCCGAATGTATTTTAATTTTGTTTTAATTTTAATTTTGATTTTAATTTTGAATTTGAATTGCTATACAGAAATAATATAGTATAATATATGTCACTCCACTGTATATCAATATATATATGTGTATCTGTATGTCTCTTGCTTTGGAAAGGAGGTCAATTATGTGTACAAACATTGAAAAATGCTCCGAAGGTTCCAAGCCTAGGTTTGGATAAAACAATTGTAAGTGAATAAATGCTTTGAACATAGCTTTAATTCTTGTGAATTATATATAACTGCTCTGTAGAACAAATGATGTTATTACATTCAGCTATTTACCTTACTGGTAATAAGGTAGTAATAAATTACTGACCTTCACTGTTTAGGGTTTAAAATATACATAACTATAAAAAGTTTTAGTATATACATAACCATAAATATTATCCTTAATATTATATATATATATATATATATATATATATATATATATGTGTGTGTGTGTGTGTGTGTGTGTGTGTGAGTGGTGTCTGTGTTTGTATGCATGAATGAGTGTTGGTGTGTGAGTGGCGTGTGTGTTTGTAGTTTGTATGCATAAGTGTTGGTGTGTGAGTGTGTGTGCGAGTCGTGTCAATAAGTGTGTTTTTTTTGTTTTTGTTTTTTTATGGCCATGCTGTAAAATGTAGAGAGGGCCCTTGAGTCTAGTAAGACATCCTCTCTAGTGCTGGTGGCACAAATAAAAGCACCCAGTCCATGCTGTAAAGTGGCGCTGGTGTTAGGAAGGCCATCCAACCAGTGTATCAATGCCAAAACGCTTAGCAGCACAGCAACAAATATGAAGACGTCGCATCTCAGAGTTGCAACACTTAATGTTGGCACTCTCAGAGGTAGATCTGCTGAAATAGCGGAGATGCTGGAGAGAAGGCAGGTGGATGTGTGCTGCCTGCAAGAGGTGAGATGGAGAGGTGCCTCTGCGAGACTAGTCGTAGGCAAGCGTCTTAGCTATGAGCTTTTCTGGGTAGGTAAGGATGATGGCTTAGGGGGAGTAGGCACTTTCCTGGCTGAGAGATGGATCAATAAGACAATAGAGGTAGTTTGAGTTAGTAATCGAATAATTAAGCTTAGGTTAGTTGTAGGCAGGAGACTACTGACAATCATCTCTGCCTATGCTCCTCAAGCAGGCCTAGGCAAAGAAGAGAAAGACTGCTTTTACAAGCAACTTTTACAATGACAGAGGACGGAGACATCGTTATGCTAACAGGGGACTTCAATGGTCATGTTGGACAACTCCAGGATGGTTACACTGGGGTACATGGTGGGCACGGTTACGGCTCAAGAAATGAAGAAGGAGTGAGACTTCTTGAATTTTGTGATGCAAGTACACTGACTATTTGCAACACTAACTTCCAGAAACCTGCCAACCACCTAATAACCTACAAATCTAGCGAACACATAAGCCAGATTGACTTCTTACTAGTTAGGCAGCGGGACAGGCAGATAGTGTCTAATACCAAGGCATACCCTGGGGAAGAATGTACACCACAGCATAGGTTAGTCGTTAGTGATATCTCAGTAAGCAAGAGATGGAATGAGACATACAGGAAGGTGTGGAGAAGAAAGGTCTGGAAGCTAAAAGACTTTTCACTAAAATACAAATTTAGGAAAGCCCTTCAAGATGTGTATGACGAAAATGAAGACGATTTAGAGATGTATGACATAGATAATAACTGGAATTTCTTATGTGACAACTTGCTGCAGGCTACTGATGAAACTTGTGGCTGGAGCAGAGCTCCAACCAGACAGAGAGTGACCTGGTGGTGGAACAGCACAGTAGATAAAGCCATCAGAGACAAAAGACTAGCATGGAAGGCTTGGAAAAAGGGTGGGAGTAGGGAAGAATATACAGCCGCTAAGAGAGAAGCTAGGCATTATGTGTACTTAGCATGCAGGGAGGCTGAGAGTAGGAGGTTTGCCAATGTTCTGCGATGGGAAGATCAGAGGCGTGTGGTGTTCCACATTGCAAGGCAGTGTGTCAATGCAAATCAGGATGTTGTTGGAGATAAATGTGTCCGGGATGATGCCGGTGTACTTAGTGTCATGAATGATCAGAAAAAGGAGGCCTAGAAATGTCATTATGAGAGACTGATGAATGTGGAGAATGAATGGAAGAGAGAGAAATTACCCATTGTAGATCCGACAGGGGTCCAGCTATTGAGATTGACGAATATAGGGTCCAAGAGGCGATTAAGGAAATGAAAAATGGTAAGGCTGCTGGACCATCGGGAATAGTTGCTGAGATGCTGAAGGCATCAGGGGACGAAGGCACTAAACTGATTGCACGCATCATCAATCAGGCTATATATGGTGGTGTCATACCCAAAGACTGGTGCAGCAGTATTCTCAGAAATTGCTACAAAGGTAAAGGGGATGCTCTGGAGAGGAGCAATTATAGGGGTATAAAACTGATGGATCAGGTTATGAAAGTGGCAGAAAGGATATTAGCACAACTAATTAGAGAAAGGGTCAAACTAGATGAGATGCAGTTTGGTTGTGTGCCTGGGAAGAGTACAACAGATGCCCTCTTCTTGGTGAGACAATTGTAAGAGAGGTTCTTAGAGAAAAATAAGCCACTATACTTAGCCTTTGTTGACCTAGAGAAGGCCTTTGATAGGGTACCCCAATCTGTCATCTGGTGGTCCCTAAGGAAACTAGGTGTTGAGGAATGGCTTGTGAGGACAGTGCAAACTTTGTACAGAGGTACTCTCAGTAAAGTCAGGGTAGGAATGGAGTTTAGTGAGGAATTCCAGATACAAGTAGGAGTACATCAAGGTTCGGTCCTCAGCCCGCTCTTGTTCATTATAGTCCTCCAAGCCATAACAGAGGAGTTTAAGACTAGCTGTCCATGGGAATTTCTCTATGTTGACGAGCTGGTTCTTATAGCAGAATCAGTAGAGGAGCTAGAGAATAAATTCTGGCTATGGAAACAGCAGTTGGAAGTAAGAGGACTGAGAGTGAACCTAGCTAAGACAAAAGTGTTGATGAGTAGAAAAGAGGACAAAACTCTGATTCCGTCAGGGAAATGGCCATGTTCGATATGCAGAAAAGGAACTGGCATAAATTCTATAAAATGCACACAATGTAGGTCCTGGGTACACAAGAGATGTAGCGGGATAGCAGGCAAACTAACAGGTAGGGAGAAATATGTATGCAGTAGATGTACAGGGAAATTAGACAGTAGAAGTCGCATTGATAGACACATTTTTCAAATGCAGGCGAGTGCTATAGAAGTGGTGGATAGCTTCCGGTATCTAGGAGATCAGATTAGCATGGGAGGAGGGTGTTCCGAGGCCATAGTATCTAGAATAAGGACGGGTTGGAAGAAGTTTAGGGAGCTGCTTCCTCTGCTGACGAAGAAGGGTTTCTCCTTGCGTACGAAAGGCCGGTTGTATGATGCCTGTGTGAGGAGCGTGATGCTGCATGGTAGTGAGACATGGGCAGCAATTGCAGAGGATATGCGACGGCTGGAGAGAAATGAGGCAAGCATGCTCCGTTGGATGTGCAGTGTAAATGTGCGTGAACGACCCAGCATGAATGTGTTGAGAGAGAAACTGTGTCTGAGAGGGATAGAATGTAGTGTACGGGAGAGGAGACTGCGGTGGTATGGACATGTGGTGCGCATGGAGGATGACCGATAGGTGAAGAAGTGCCAGGAAATGCCAGTTGAAGGAAGACGTGGTAGAGGTAGACCATGAGAAACATGAGCGGAGGTGGTGAGAACAGACCTCAGATCGCTGAAGCTCACGGTGGAGATGACGAAGGACCGTGACGAGTGGAGAGATGCTGTGCTGAATAAGACCCATCCCCACCCTTGCAAGCAGGGAAGAGCGGACGTAAAATGATGATGATGATGATGATGATGATATGGTGGTACCCCAGAATGGCCTCAGCTTTTCCGTTGGAACATGTATTAGGATAATATCCAGTCTGATGATTGGCTCCTTTCCTTTTTGATGCTCTTACAAGATACTCCTCTATAACATCATCTCCTGTAATCACAGATTTACATAAACTTTGTGTGATCTTGGAGTAACTGATGATGACACTAAGTCAGGCCTGAACTTATTATTTTCTTACGAAGATGTTAAGAAAAGAAAACTTGTAACAAAAACATCACATTCTCTGAATCCACTGACGATTCAGACAACGACACAAATAAAATCTTATTTATCTACTAGCTACATATATGGCATAACAAACCTAGCCACCAAAAATTAAATATATTCAAAACTATTGCTGTCATTAATGACAAGGCGGTAGATTGGCAGTATCGGTAGAGGGTCAGAAGCCATGCTTTGCTGCATAGAGATACGGTCCTTTATAATCTGAGTTCAAATCCCGCCAAAGCTAACTTTGCCTTTCATCCTTATATGGTCGATAAAATAAAGTACCAGTCACGCACTGGGGTCGATTTAATCGACTAACCCTCCCCCCAAAATTGCTGGCCTTGTGTCTATATATGAAAGCCTTATTATTGAGGGCGGTGGATTGGCAGTATCGGTAGAAAGTCGGACACCATGCTTTGCAGCATAGAGTTACGGCCCTTTACGGTCTGGGTTCAAATCCCGCCGAGGTTAACTTTGCTTTTCACCCTTACAGGGTCGATTTAATCAACTTTCCCCTCCCCTAAGATTGCTGGTCTTGTGCCTATATAAGAAACCATTATTGACAGACATGGTTCATTAATATGTGCAATACTGAATTGATTTCCTGTTTTGTTTTCCTATGCAATTAAGTTTTAATTTTAAGTTTTCTTGTTACTTTACATTAGGGAATCAATGACACCATCGAAGTTGAAGGCCCTATAACCTGGAGATTGTTAAATGTTCTAATATTTCAGTTGTAAAAATACCACGATATATTTTCAAGATATATGCTCATGACATTCCTTTCTTTAACACTTTAGCATTTAAACCAGCCATATCCGGCCAGAATTCTCTCACCTCTTTCTGTTCAAACCAGCTATAACAAGCCACTTATACTTATGTTAAGGTATTTTTCTCAAAATATATAATATAGAAATCTCATAGATTCGATATTATGTGAAATAATTATGTAAGATATAGCCTTTACTGTGAAAATATAATAGTAAATTTAGAGTAATGTAAATGGTAAATAGTTAAAACTTAACTATTTCAATCTTCTTGACATGTGTGCTTCACAAGTATTCCATGATTGATGAGATAGATGAAGTTAATCTTTTTGTGACCATATTTCTCATGAAATATACTCTATTACGATTAATTAATTAATGAAGAATTCGGAAGAATTTACTAAAACTATTAATTAATTATTTCATTACTAAGACAGTAACAACATATGGTTCTTATATATAATTATATTAGAAGATTTTAATTTAACCATTTGACGACTGTATTTCTAATGACATACACTTAATTTCAATTAATTAAAGAAGAAATTTAAGGAATTTACTAAAATAATTAATTATTTCATTACTAAAACAATAACTGAGCATAGGGTTCTTATATAAAATTATGTTGGAAAATTATAATTTATATAGGGATCCTTTAAAATGGATGGTTTCATTTCATAGAAACGGGGGCTGGTTTTGGCTGGATTGGTCCCTAAAGTGTTAATGTTCCTACTGAATAACCGCAAGTCAATGACTGCAGAAAAAACATGGACAGAGAAGAAATTCTTAAAATACAATATTCTGGTGAAGGAAGGACTGGTTAAAGTGGCTAGTACGGAGCCTGCTGTGGTCAGACAATATTAGTAATGAGATGTGGGGAGACAAGTAAGTTGGAAGCATCTGACTGGAGGTGGCACAAGACCAGCCAACCAGTTCTGAGGAGCAGTAGCCATATAAAGTGGACGTGTAAAAGACATGGCGAGGTTTGTCACTGCGGATAACAGGAAGTAAATAAATGAAAGTGTATTAATATATAAATAAAAATAAACAAATGAATAGATGAATTCACTACAACTGCGTTTGGCTAGAATGAGTTATAATATTAGTTATGCTCAAACACTCTAAATATAGTATTTTAAAAAATGCAGTAATTTTTTTTAAAAAGAGGGTAGGAAAGGAATATATATTTTGTTTTAAGAAGCGAATTAATATATAATAATATATATTTTCATGTATGTATAATCCATTCAACAAAAAGAATGAAGAGTGAAAGAAAATGTAAACTTCATATAATGTTCAGCAGCTAACAATTACTTGTGTACATATGTGTACGTATATATGGTTCGTTTTTGCATATGTGCACAGTTGTGTTATATGGTCTTGACTGGATTTGAACTCAGACCACAAAAGGGTGTAACTCTATGCTGCAAAACATGGCGTCCGACCTTCTACCGATACTGCTAATCCCACACATGCTCAACTATGTCCTACATAGTTCAAGCTCTCATTCTAACACAGAAACATATTTCTCTATCTGCTTTATTCAAACTACCTAGCTATAACTCACATATCAATTACATTCTATCATTGACTTATGAATGGAGATCCATCAGCACAAACAACAGCTACAATAATTCAGATAAATTATTGAATTTGTTAATGCATGTTTCCATGCTAGTATGGAATAAAAAAAAAATGAATGTAAAATTATAAGATGGAAAAAACTTTTAAAGAAAAATCATACCAAAAAAATATCTTTTAAATAAAAATGGCAAAAATAGAGTAAAAATCAATTAATTTATTCCTTAAAACCTATATTATCAACTATTTTTAGAGAAATGAGTTACTATGAAATACTAAAACATAATTCATTACTTAATAACTGAAATAATTTGTAGGAAAATTTCATTCTTATAAGTAGGATTAAATGTTGATACTTATTTTAAATCAAACTAAAAGTAAATTTTACATTGTAAGGATATTGAAGAAACACCTGCTTAAGATAGAATCAATTTAGAAATGGAATACCAGATTGATTAAGATATAACAAGTCATAAATTAATGTCTTGTATGACTAAGAATCAAGAAAATAGCAATAAAAATAACTCTATATAATCATTGTAACTATGAGGGCAATCCCAAAAGTAAGGTCTCCTTCCGATATTGCAACTTTCCCGTTAAAATCCTGTGGATGGTGCTTCGGGAAACCTCAGGAACCAAAATGCAGAGACCATCCAGAGTTATCCGCCGATCTTTACGCATGTTTTCCTCGGAAGGAGACCTTATTTTTGGGGAATTTGCCCTCGTATATAATAACTGCTCGAAATTCGCACTTGGCGGTAGCTTTCAACGGGAGCTCAATTCTCAACGGCTGCCAAGCCAAGATTGAGAGCATCCCAGCGAAGCGCGCGCATGCTTGTTTGGGGAGTGAAGGAAGCACCAATCACAACAGTGTCGCCAACAGCCCTACGAACAGTTTCTCTGCATCCCCCATCGCTTTGGAGACCTTACTTTTGGGGATTACCCTCGTATTTCCCTTCATTATCCCTTATCATCTCCATCATCTATACTTTCATCACCACCATCATAATCATCATCATCATCATCATCATCATCACCATCCCCACCATCACCACCAACATCA
>OZ024744.1:97477419-97532419 GCA_964016885.1 Eledone cirrhosa
CATAACATACATAGCATTAAAGCTCCCTAAAATAAACTCTTTAAATGTACAAGGCATAAACATAACATACATAGCATTAAAGCTCCCTAAAATAAATCCTTTTCTCAAGACTTAGTTTGTAAAATCTGTAAAAAATATATTTATAACTTTAAAATTTTCATGACAAAATTGTCTACATGATTGCCATCATTATCATCATCATCATCTTCATCACCATCATTGGTGGATTGGCAGCATCGGTGGAGGGTCGGACGCCATACTTTCCAGCATAGTTACGTCCCTTTACGATCTGAGTTCAAATCCCGCTGAGGTTGACTTTGCCTTTCATCCTCCTTACGGGGGTCGATAAAATAAAGTACCAGTAATGCACTGGGTAATTGCTGGCCTTGTGCCTAATGTAGAAACAATTATTATCATCATTATCATTGTTTTACATGTGCTTTCTATATCTGCAGTGATCAGATATGTCACCACAGTCTGAGTTAGTTCTTATTCAGTGTTTCTTCCCTCCTAGATGGGTTAGAGGCTTATGTGTTTGACATTTTCTACAGATGGATGCTCTTCATAATGCCAACTGCTTTACAGAGTGTGCTGGGTGCATTTTATTGTGGAAACAGCATTAGAGGGTGGCTGTCATGTCAGCTCATCATCATCATCAACATCATCATCATTTAACATCTATCTTCAATGATGATGATGATGATGATGATGACATGACAACCTCTCTCTAATGCTTGTTCCACAATAAAATGCACCCAGCACACTCTGTAAAGCAGTTGACATTATGAAGAGCATCCATCTGTAGAAAATGTCAAACACATAAGCCTCTAACTACTCTATATTCTCTCCATTCATTTGCCAACCACAGAACATACTTTGCATATTTTATTATGGTAATGACACTTGTACTCGGCAAGATTTTCACAACCCAACAACTTGTTCAGCCTTGTTCAGCTAAGGAAATGTGACAGAAAGAGTGAAGGTAGGGTGATGACAAAAGGAGGACAAGGGTGGAATGGGGAAAGAAGAAAGAATATCATGAGAAAAGTAGATGAGAAAGTAATGGAAAAAAGACAGTGATAACATCTTTCAAGGATTCTTCTATAAAGTTTAATAGTTTTCCTAACAAACAATATTGATTTTTTTTTTTTTTAATTCAAAATTCAATATCAGAAACCTTATTAACAATTCCAATACGGTCAAATATTTTTTGTGTAAATGATTTCCTCATTAAAACTGTTTTTGCTTTTAAATTCCAGCAAAGATTCAACATGAGTGAAATTGAGGATAGATCTTCCAAAATAATTTATCAAGTAAAATATCTATTTAATTTTAAGACATTAATGCTCGTTACATTTTCCACAATCCTGTTCTCACAAAAAGCATTCATGCTGTCAGTATGGATTATTACATTTATGATAATTTACAGAAATATCCACTAATTTGGATCTAACAATTATGTTTTTATACATCTTTAACATATTTTCTTAACAAAGTATCACAGAAACTTTGTCAAAACACACTTTACTAATGTAGAACACACCTGGATGTAACGCATGCACAAACCAAGCACACAACACACAACACACAAAAACAAGAAGGTGTAGGACAGAACAAAGGAGAGACAGACAAAATAAAAACCTAGTCACCGAGGAGGTCGCAAAATGTGTGATGAAAGAGCTTTGACGATATATAAATAACCTTCCGGTTATCCAACCAACCAACCAACAGTAAAATTATAATAAATTGAAGTGAAAACCAACAGGGGCATGTGTTTTTATTGGCAACATGACCCTCCCAAAGTATAACAATACTTTACTAATGATTCCCTGCTAAAACATTGGGCTAATATTTTGTTTGTTTGTTGTTTTTGAAATAACTTGTATGATGCCTTAGATCAATAGTTCCCAAAATGGGTTTCGCAGAATTCAAGGGTTCCAAAAAGGAGTTTCTAGGGTTCCGTGAAAAAAGGTAGAGAAGACCATATAACAGTATTAGACATTGGGGATCTCCCAAAAGTTTCTGAACCAAAAAGGGTTCTGCATTTGAAAATGTTTAGGAAACCCTGCCTTTGATCAATCAATACCTTGTGAGTGAATTTAATATAGATGGAAACTATATGAGGCCCATCATATATGAAGTGGTGGGGTATATGTGTATGCCAGTCACTTCAAAGGTCAACCTACACAACCACTTTACAGTGTGGACTGGGTGTTTTTTGTCGTGATACCTACACCACCACTTTACAGTGTGGACTGGGTGTTTTTTGTCGTGACACCTACACAACCACTTTACAGTGTGGGCTGGGTGTTTTTTGTCATGACACCTACACAACCACTTTACAGTGTGGACTGGGTGCTTTTTGTCGTGACACTAACACAACCACTTTACAGTGTGGACTGGGTGCTTTTTGTCGTGACACCTACACAATCACTTTACAGTGTGGACTGGGTGCTTTTTGTCATGACACCTACACAACCACTTTACAGTGTGGACTGGGTGTTTTTTGTCATGACACCTACACAACCACTTTACAGTGTGGAATGGGTGCTTTTTGTCATGACACCTACACAACCACTTTACAGTGTGGACTGGGTGTTTTTTGTCATGACACCTACACAACCACTTTACAGTGTGGACTGGGTACTGTTTGTCGTGACACCAACACAACCACTTTACAGTGTGGACTGGGTGCTGTTTGTCATGACACCTACACCACCACTTTACAGTGTGGACTGGGTGCTGTTTGTCATGACACCTACACCACCACTTTACAGTGTGGACTGGGTACTGTTTGTCATGACACCTACACCACCACTTTACAGTGTGGACTGGGTGCTGTTTGTCATGACACCTACACCACCACTTTACAGTGTGGACTGGGTGCTTTTTGTCGTGACACCTACACAACCACTTTACAGTGTGTACTGGGTGCTTTTTGTCGTGACACCTACACCACCACTTTACAGTGTGGACTGGGTGCTTTTTGTCATGACACCTACACAACCACTTTACAGTGTGGACTGGGTACTGTTTGTCGTGACACCTACACAACCACTTTACAGTGTGGACTGGGTGCTTTTTGTCGTGACACCTACACAACCACTTTACAGTGTGGACTGGGTGCTTTTTGTCATGACACCTACACAACCACTTTACAGTGTGGACTGGGTACTGTTTGTCGTGACACCTACACAACCACTTTACAGTGTGGACTGGGTGCTTTTTGTCGTGACACCTACACAACCACTTTACAGTGTGGACTGGGTGCTTTTTGTCATGACACCTACACAACCACTTTACAGTGTGGACTGGGTACTGTTTGTCATGTCACCTACACAACCACTTTACAGTGTGGACTGGGTGCTTTTTGTCGTGACACCTACACAACCACTTTACAGTGTGGACTGGGTGCAATTTAGCAGAGAACTAATGTTTGTTGGATGAGAGGTGTTAAATTAAACTAGAAAATAAATAAAGGCACTGCATGTTGCTGTAATATTTTCTATAATATAATTGTTTCTACTTTTAGCACAAGGTCAGCAATTTGGGTGGGAAGAGGAAATTAATTATATTGTCACCCCCTTCCACCAGTAGTTGATTGGCTGTGGGGCATCCAGTACATGTGACCCCATTTTCTCATAATACAGAGAGATGAGGAGGGCAAGAGAGATGGGGGAGATGACAGTGGGCATTCAGCACTTCTGTGTTTAGGCCTGGTGTGCAGCATTAGTTGTCTGTAAAGAAGCAAAAGTGGCATGATTTTCCTCGTTCTTAGCATCTTTTACACAAGTTTTAGTTTTATTGACCCAGAAGGATTAAAAGCAAAGTTGACCATGGCATGATTTGAACTTAGAAAGTGAAGCGACAGAGCAGATACTTCTGATCATTAATCCGACACATTATGAGGGTTGGCTGAAAAGTTCATAAGTTGACTATGAAGGAGTGATGCTAGAGCTATAAAATCTTGCATGCAATGCATTAATTCCAACTCTTCTTATTAATAACTGTATTGTTTCATTCCAGGGACTATGTTGAAAAATAAACCTCATTTGGTCATTCCATGAGAGTATCTTGGTCAGCCTATGAAGGAGTGATGCTAGAGCTGTGAAATCTTGCATGCATTAATTCCAACTCTTCTTATTAATAACTACATTGTTTCTTTCCAGAGACTATGTTGAAAAATAAACCTCATTTGGTCATTCCATGAGAATATCTTGGTCAGCCTATAAAATTTTCAGCTGACCCTCTTAATGACTCTGCCAACCTACAGCTTTAATATTTTGTATAATTTAATTCCTTTTTTATCCGAGTTCAAAACAAAGTTCTCTTCTATCTCACTGTCTTTGCCTCTACAATACTGATAGGCTACATTATAAGAACGCTGTCCGTCTGTCTGTCCATCCCTCCATCCATTACGTTCACTATATATATATAGAGAGAGAGGGAGAGCGCCAAGCAAGAGATGTATATATATCAAGAAAGAAAAAGGGACACTGTGTCTTTTTGAGGTGACAGAAAGAAGTAGACAGACAGAAAGTTATGACGTCGCCCTCATCAATATAGAGAGAGGGGGAGAGAGAGCCAAGAAAGAGATATATGTACATGTTTAGAGAGAGAGAGAGAGAGAGATAGTGTGTGTGTGTGTGTGTGAAAGAGGGAGAAGACAATGTCACTCTCATCTAGTATATATTAAAGTAGTTATAAACTTTGATTTGATTGTAAACATACAGTTGGGTTATAGAGCATTGGGAAATTTTAAATATGAAATCTGAAAATACAGTCACCCCAATGCAGGCATCTCTGTCCACTTTTATTTCATTTCCAGGGGTACTTTACTGGTTTGTTCAACTATTATTTATTATAGAGTATACTGAATTGCAATCAGGCTCAAATTGGAATAACTAACTATTACAACTCACATGTGCAAACATAGAATGAGTTTAAAATTGTCCTCAATGTCTTAATATTAAGGTGTATGCTTTTGAAAACTGTTCAAGATAATGATTTCTAATTTAAGCACAAGGCCAGCAATTTGAGGGGAAGGAAAATCGATTATATTAACCTCAGTATTTGACTGGTAAATTATTTTATCGACCTTAGAAGGATGAAAGGCAAAATTGACCTGGGCATTATTTGAACTTGATGTAAAGCTAGCTAGAACAAATACTACAAAGCATTTTAACTGATATTCTAACAACTTTGTTAATCCACCATCTCTCTGTTTAAATAATAATCAATAATCAATAAAACAGTTAGAGTTACTCACGTCGGGGACAAGAATCAGTTATAGTTGTGATGCCATACATTTTTCCATGACCTCCAATTGGTGTACTTAAAGGTTCACTTGGTTTATTGGAATTCCACTTTATATTAGATATGGTAGACCTAAGAAAAGATATTTAAAACAAAACAACATTTAATCAATTGTGAAAAGAAATCTTTCTTTAACAACATAATGTACATAGAAGATGTTAATAGCATCTGATGATACCGACATGTCCTGTCAAAAGTTATAATCACTGAAGCTGAATGAATGAGAAGCAGCTTCTTTATGATGTAATCACCCCCAAAAAATCACACAAAAAATATTTAATGTTCTATTAAAGTAAGAGATAATATATTCTAGTGAAGCACCCTTTATATTTGTCACGTCTCTTTAGATTTCTGTGCAAAATAAGGTAACTAAATATTTTTCTACTTTTGTTGATAGAAACATAAACAGAATTTTAATACTTACTTGGTCCAATCTGTCCAGTAAATACTGTTATCAGAAAATACCATATCAAAGATTCCAAGCTCATGTCCATCAACTTTGTATAAAGTTCGTCTTCCAACACCATTGAAGTGAACGCACTCAATTTTAGATAAAACTAAAATGAAAAAGTAAATATGACTATTTATTTATAACTCTCTAAAACAAATAAAGTAATAGACACAATACAGGGTGAATAATAATAAAAAATCATCCAATTTTATTTACAATTTTTACAAATGCTCAATATGTAAATAACTTTAATAAAATTTGTAGAAGTTATTTTAAAAAAACTTTATTTTCAGACATATATTGTATAAGTTACTATATGATTATAAAATAGCTTTGTGAAATATAGCTTTTGGATACACCCTGTATATTTTAATTTCATATATAGTAAGGATGTCTACAATGTGGAATGTATTATGATAACATTGATGTCATCAGAGATACTTAAAATACTTAGATTTGTAACAACTGACGAGTTAACTACTAAAGTATTTTATAAATTAATACATAGAAATTTTGACAAAATAAACCCTTAAGATGAGAAAACTTATAAATGTATATGTGTAGTGGGCTTTCTAGGTTTGATAATTATGATGATACTTTAAAATCAATAATAAATAACCTCAATGGGAATATTCAGATTTTGAGTGTTGGCTAACTATGAAAGAGTGAAGCTAGAGCTGTGAAATACTGCATGAATTAATTCCAACTCTTCTTATTAATATTTGCATTGTTTCTTTCTGGGGGACTATGTTAAAAAATAAACCTCAGCTGGCCCTTATAGATATTAATTACCACCTACTCTCATGTCTCGAATAATCATTTTTCAGAGTTTTTCCTCACCCTCCGACCCCCACACCACTCTTATTCCATCCCTTGTTTTAAAAAAATCAATGGAGACAACCTAGAAAAATTACCAATTTTCCACTGCCCCTGCTTATTCAACCCCACCCCCATTTATTACAACCCCCTACTATTATTTGAGTAAATAAATGTTTCTACTTTTGGCACAAGGCCAGCAATTACCCAGTACATGACTGGTACTTTATTTTATCGACCCCCGTAAGGATGAAAGGCAAAGTTAACCTCGGCGGGATTTGAACTCAGAATGGCAAGGGCTGTAACTCTTTGCTGCAAAGCATGGCGTCCGGCCCTCTACAGACACTGCCATTCCAACGCCCAAAAATAAATAATGGAGATCCTTTACATACCATATGTAAACAGAATATGTAGTAATACTGAGGTTTAATACTGGTAGATAACTAAAAAAAATATTTTTTTTATCATTTGTTGATCTCACTGGTTAACAACTTCTATTTAATAATTGTTTCTACTTTTGGCACAAGGCCATCAATTATCCCAGTGCATTACTGGTACTTCTATTTAATAATCTAGGTGGAATTGGGCAGGGAATTGGCAGTATCGGTAGAGGGTCGGACACCATGCTTTCCAGCATAGTTACGTCCCTTTATGGTGTGAGTTCAAATCCCGTCTAGGTTAACTTTTCCTTTCATCCTTACAGGGTCGATAAAATAAAGTACCAGTAATGTACTGGTTAATTGCTGGTCTTGTGCCAAAAGTAGAAACAGTTATTTAATAATCTAGTACTTATATATTGTGTCTCTACAATTTCCAACAAAGATTCTTCAAGAAGCTACATTATAAATTGATAATAGAGTTTGATACTGAAAAGCCTTAACTTTTATTGAGAATGTAACCATAAAGACAAATGATAAAATTTCTCATATTTTAATATTGTTCTTATTATATCATATATATGGAATTTCTCATCCAAAGTACCTTAACCCTATAGCATTTAAACTGGCCGTATCTGACTTCTTTCTGTTCAAACCGGCCGTAACTGGCTGCTTATACTTATGTTAAGATATTGCTCTCAAAATAAATAATTGTTTCTACTTTTGGCACAAGGCCAGCAATAACCCAGTACATTACTGGTACTTTATTTTATCGACCCCGTAAGGATGAAAGGCAAAGTTAACCTCAGCAGGATTTGAACTCAGAATGGCAAGGGCCGTAACTCTATGCGTCAAAGCATGGTGTCCAACCCTCTAAACCATTGGTTCCCAACCAGGGGGCCATGGCCCACCAGTGAGCCATAGCAAGTTATTGGGGAAGCCACGGGAATTAACTAAAAATCACAAAATTTCATACATAAAAAAGAAGAGTAGTTTCCTAACATAATTTTTTCTTTTTCTTACTTCAAATTTGTATATTCAACTTTTTATCAGCTTTCTAACTTTTATAATTATGATTTTACTTCACTTGATAATTATTTAAATCTGGATATAACAATTTATGTTTTAGTAAATAAACTTAGTAAAGAAATTTATTTTTATAACAGGATATATATTATTTATTTTAGTAAAGTTATCATTTAAAACTGGATATAGAAACTTTTTTTTTATTTATTTTAGTGAATTTCTCAATGTCAGAAAAACAGAAAAAAAGAAAGTATGATAATACATATCTTCAAATCGGATTTGTTTGCATGCAAAAGAACAATATTGATTTGTCTCAATGTGTAACTTGTTTCAAGGTCCTGGGAAATGACTCTATGAGGCCTTCTAAGATCAAATTACATCTTTCAAAATGTCACCCTGAACTACTTGGAAAAGATGAATCTTTTTTTAAAAGGAAATCAGAAATCTCATTAATTTGTTCTTTGAAATGAAATATGTTCTTATTTTAATGTTTTTTGTTGAAAAAGGGTTTATAATAAATTTAAAATGATTTGATTGAAATAAAAAGACATGACAAAATTATTTCTACATAAAAAAATTATATCAAAAATTAAAAATTTTTTTGGGGGAGGGGGGGGGGTCATACTGTTTTGCTATATCATTAAGGTGGAATTTATTATAAAAGGTTGGGAACCGCTGCTCTAAATAATATCAAAATCTCATAGATTCAATATTATGTGAGATAATTATGTGAAATAGAGTGTTTATTGTGAAAATACAATAGTAAATATAGAGTAATGTAAATGCTAAAGGGTTAAATATTGTATTAGTTACATCATATTTATGAAATTTCAAACATTAGCTTTCAATTTTGTTTCAATTAGCTTTTTGTTTAGGAATTTCAGTTGCATTGGGTAAATTGTTTTTATATTAGGATTGTATTTATGTATTATGTTACATGTAAAACCAACATGGTGGAAACAAACACTGTTTACTCAGCTGTAGAAATGAGTTATGATAGGACTCACACACATCCAATGAGATATACCTTGGAGGAGGCCAGCTAAACCTGCATAGGTGTGAGCTGTCACACACACATATATATGAGGTTATAGTGTAATAGAGCACATGGCTAAGTGGTTAGAGCATTGGGCTTGCAATTGAAAGGTTGTGAGTTCAATTCTCGAACCAGGTGATGTGTTGTTTCCTTGAGCAAGACACTTTATTTCACTTTATTGCTCCAGTTTACTCGGCTGTAGAAATGAGTTATGATAGGACTGGGATCCCTATCATTAAATTACCCAAGACACCTCCAACAAGATATACCTTGGAGGAGGCCAGTTAAACCTACATAGGTGTGAGATGTCACACACACAAACAAACACTGTGATTTTAAAAAAAGAGGAAACAGGAACCTACCTTTGTCACCCCAACATAATTGGCTGGTTTGAAGATCTAAGGTAATTGCATTAGGTAATCTTAACTCATCGTGGACAAACAACTGTCTATCAGAGCCATCCATATTAGCCTTTTCAATTCTGGGATTATTATGTACCCAGTCTACCCAATAAAACACCCTGAAAGAAAAAGATATATATACTAAATAAGTATAAGTGTGTTTAAATTTACATATACACAGAAAGTGGAGCAGAACATTGTAAAAACAAGAGTGTGTAATTTTAAAGTATTGATAGATAAATGTTTCTACTTTAGGCACAAGGCCAGCAATTACCCAGTGCATTACTGGTACTTTATTTTATCGACCCCGTAAGGATGAAAGGCAAAGTTAACCTCGGCGGGATTTGAACTCAGAATGGAAAGGGCTGTAACTCTTTGCTGCAAAGCATGGCGTCTGACCCTCTACCAATATAGATAATAAATAGTAATGGTGTCACAACAACACTTAGTCCACTGTTCACTCTGTAAGATGATAATATTGGTACCAGAACAAAAGGTCCACCCAAGTCATGCAGATACCACAAAAACAAAAGCACCCAGTCCACCCTGTAAGGAGGTTATGTTTCTGCCTCAACATTGAAAGCACCCTCTCCACTCTGTAAGTTGATAGTACTGGTGCCACACAACAAATGCACCCAGTCTAGCTTGTAAGATGGTCGTGCTGGTGCCATATGAATAAAAGCACCCAATCTGAACCGTGTAAGAAGGTCATACTGATGCCTCAACAAGAAAAGCACACAGTCCATCCAGTAAGGTGGTCATGTTTGTGCCTCAACAACAATAGCACCCAGTCCACTATGGAATGTGATAGTATTGGTACCAGAACAAAAGCACCCAGTCCACCCTGTAAGGTGGTCATGCTTCTTCCACAATAACAAAAGCACCCAAACAACAATGCCATACAAACAATAGATTAGGCCCATCATGGATTTTGCTAGTCCTGCCTATGTTCCATGTTATCATCCTCATTCCTTTTAATCCATTTCGTCCTTGCTTGTATGTGTTGGATGGGGATTTTTCCCCAGCAAAGATTCCCTCCATTCATTGTGCTCCTTTGTCATCTATCTGTGAGGTTGAGTGTTTTAAGATCCTTCCTCACCACTTCAGCCTAAGTCATCCTTGGTCTTCTCTTCTACAGCTTCCTACCACTGGCATTTCTCTACAGTTTTCTATCCTTTAGGATCCTCTTCACCCAACAATCATCATCCATACACATCACATAGCCTTTCCAGCACAGTTGAAAGTCTGTCTTGAGCTCAGAGGTTCACCAGGCCAGTACTTATCCTGGTTTCCATGGCATGAAGCGAATGTGAGTATAAAACTCACTCTGGAGAGGACACCAGTTCATCTCCATGTCTCCTGGTTTCTGTGGCATGAAGCACCTGAGTGTACAAGACTCCCTCGTGGACAGGATGCCTGTCCATTGCAGGGTTAAACCCCCAGCTATTGCTGGTACTCATTTTCTGCTGAGTAGACCAGAGCAACATGAAATGAAGTGTTTTGCTCAAGAACACAACACACAACCACCCAGTCAAGGAATCAAACCCACAACATTATGATTGTGTCCAACACCCTTACCACTAGGCCACACACCTCTACTTAGTATACCGGAGCAACATGAAATAAAGTGTTTTGCTCAAGAACACAACACAAACCTAGTCCAGGAATTGAACCCACAACATTATGATCATAAGTCCAACAACCTTACCACTAAAACACATGTCCCCACTACCAGCACAGACTGTTATACATTAAAAAAAAAACTTACCCTCGGATTGGATCCACGACAATTCCCCTTGGGTTGCTTATTTTTGTATTAAATAGAGTTTTACGTTGAGTACCATCTAATTTGGTTAATTCTATTGTCTTTTTCCTGGAATCAGTCCAGTACATATTCCTTGATATCCAGTCAATGGCAATGCCTTCAGATTTCACATCTAAAATAAGAAAATTAAGTGTTATTCCTAATTATTACCTTTGTTTTTTTAAGTAAAATTTTTAAGTAAAATTTTCTTCTCCAAAATGAGAGATCACAGCTCTCATACCATGGACATGTGGTTAGAATGTCTCAGTAAAGAACTGCTGGACAGATTTGTAGCTCGGAGATGAGAGAGTCACTCCAAGTAGAGCCACTACTTCTCCGAATTGAAAGATCACAGCTCTAATACTATGGACATGTGGTTAGAATGTCTCAGTAAAGAACTGCTGGACAGATTTGTAGCTCGGAGATGAGAGAGTCACTCCAAGTAGAGCCACTACTTCTCCGAATTGAAAGATCACAGCTCTAATACTATGGACATGTGGTTAGAATGTCTTAGTAAAGAACTGCTGGACAGATTTGTAGCTCGGAGATGAGAGAGTCACTCCAAGTAGAGCCACTACTTCTCCGAATTGAAAGATCACAGCTCTAATACTATGGACATGTGGTTAGAATGTCTTAGTAAAGAACTGCTGGACAGATTTGTAGCTCGGAGATGAGAGAGTCACTCCAAGTAGAGCCACTACTTCTCCGAATTGAAAGATAACAGCTCTGATACTATGGATATGTGGTTAGAATGTCTCAGGAAAGAACCGCTGGACAGATTTTACCGGTGAAACCAACAGGTAGGAGACCCAGGGGTAGACCCCAAGCAAAGTAGTTGGATAACATCCATGACCTTGGCTGGTCATGCTTGGAGATCCAGCCAGATAGTTGGACACATTTACTGCGATATTATGTGAGATAATTACGTAAGATAAAGTGTTTACCAGGAAAACATAATTGTAAATATAGAGTAATGTAAATACTAAAGGGTAGAATTGAAAATGTAGATATTATCAAAACAATTGCTTCTTACTGCTGACAATAACTTCGGAATGGTTTCCATTTACATCCATCCTTCTGATTGTATAGCTTTGAATATCACTGTAATATAACAACTTATCATGACAGTCAAAGGCCAATGCTATGGGTGTTTGATCTGGTAAAGAAAGAAAGAAAGAAAGAAAGAAAGGATATATATTATTGCAAAAGAATATAGAATTAGGGTTGGGGTTGGCAGTATTGGTAGAGCATAGGATAATATGCTTCGCAGCATTTACTGTATCACCATCCTCCTCATCATCATCATCATCAGCATCAACGTTTGACATTCATTTTCCCATGCTAACATGGGTTAGATGGGTTGTCCTGTCTAAGGCAAGTTCGATCAGGTGACCATGTCTTGTTTATATAGGACTGTTTCTGGCTAGACTTCTATGGCTAGATGCCCTTCTTAATGCTGACCACATTTATAGTGTGAGCAACCACATTTACAGCATATACTCAAATATAAGCTGAGGAATATGTGACCAAAAAAATCGTTGGTAGATGGAAGTATGTTTATATTCGGGGTCAATATTTTGACGAATTTCACCAACTCTAAATTATATGTAAATAAGGTTTGGATTTTTGTCTATTTCTTAGGCATAAAATAGTGGGGTTGGCTTATATTTGTATTGACTTATATTAGCGTATATACAGTAGTTACTACATTGCGTTCTGAGTTCAAATCCTGCTGAGGCTAGCTTTGTGTTTCATGGGTGTCAATAAAATGAAGTACCAACAAATCACTGGAGTCAATTTAATTGACTTCCCCTTTATCTTCAAATTGCTGGCCTTGTGCCAAATGTAGAAGCATAAATACATATATGTATGCATGTTTGTGTATGTGTGTGCATGTTTGCTTATGATTTTTCCCATTATCTTCAAAATAATGGATATGAGTTGACACAAACAGAAATTATCTTCACTAGAAATGATACACACAGTTATATGTCTCCATAGAGTGATAATAATTAACCCTTTCGTTAGCATATTTCTAATAAAAGATACTGCTATTGTTTTCAAATAATTTTTTAAATAATCAAAACTTTAGAAGGATTTAGTAATTTAACTAACTTTCTCTTTATGATGATGATATTTGGAACATAACTTAACAAAGATTCTTATATAAAATTATGATTGGAGACTTTCAGATAAATATAAACGCTTTAAAATAAATAATTTTGTATCATAGAAGTAGGGGTAGTATCAGGTGTTTATTGTGCCAAGGAGCTTAAAGAGTTCTAGGTGTTATACAGTTTCCAAATTATGACAATGTGGTCAGTAGTTGTGCAACAGAATGTTAAAATCTTACCAGGCACACTTGAAATCCTTCTGCCCATTTCTCTAGAGTGAGTATAAGGCATCTTCAATATGCTTTTTCCTCGAATAAATGCCAAATAGTTCTGGCTCTGAGAAATTGCTGAAAATTGAAATATTGAAATGATACTTAATTAGTAAAAGATTTTTATGTTCACTTCTTGAAAGTAACATATGAGCATCGGCTGAAAGGTTCCTAGGTTGTCTATGAAGGACTGATGCTAGAGCTGTGAAATTTTGCATGCATTAATTTCAACTCTTTTTATTAATAACTGCATTGGGGTTTTTTCAGGGACTATATTGAAAAATAAACTTTATTTGCTCACTCCATGAGAATATCTTAGTCAGCCTATGAACTTTTCAGTCGACCCTCAAATTGAAATAAAACATCCCATTAAAAAAAAAATTAGAAGTTAGTGTTTAGAAAAGATTAATTAATATTTGAATGATTGATAGTATTGAATTGTGCTAAGACGGAGCCACCATTGAATCATATCAATATATAATTAGTAAAATGTTTTTTAGTGTTGTGCTAAGTAAGACCAGAAGACACTTCTCTTCTGAAGAGCACCTAACATAGCTATCCCAGTGACGCATGCTCATACAGTGTATGGGAGCGTTCCCTGGGGTATGGCAGTCCATATTCAGGCCACTTTAGGGTCCCAGTAGGTGACAGAATGGAGAAAAATGTTTCCTCAGTGATGCATGCTCATACAGTGTATGGGAGTAATTCCCTGGGGTGTGGAAGTTCATGTTCAGGCCACTTCAGGGTCCCAGCAGGTGACGGAATTGAGAAAAATGTTTCCCCAGAGATTGGTGAGGGAGACACGTTGAAATAGCCTTTCCAGCTTGCATGGCTCACTCCTGCAAGTTGCCAACTCCACCCCGATAGTAGAGAATACGGTTGTGGTAGGGAGACCAAGAATGGCAGATATCTCCAGTGCGATGGGTTTGACAAGAAGCCAGTTCACTCCATGGGACTTGTTCCTGTGGGTGGCCAATAGTTCAATAGTAGTGAGTAGAGATGTGGTCCAGGGAACAAGAATGCCAGATGTCTCCACTGCTATATGTTCAACCACAAACCTATCGGAGAGTGACTAATACATCAAGAATATTCCCTGTTTGGCTTGTTGAGCAGCGAAGCCTATTATAGTCACCAAATTCACCAGGTTTCTACTGGAGAAGGTGTCACTGTGTGTAGCAGCCCAGATATGGGGCTTACCACCATGGAATAGGAAAATTGTTTTACCATCTGGCCTTTTGTTGTCCCCTCAATTGCCAACTGTAGGAGTGAGATAACTTGGCTTTTTCAAACATATTTTTGCTGGTGGTTTTTGATTCCCTATGATTGAACATCTCTCTCTGTGTACTTCTCTCTATATGCTGATTTATAAAGGGCCCAGAATCTATTCCTTGAGCTCATTAAATTATAGGGGATTAATGTGAGATTTTTAACTCCATTTTTTTAATTTGATATATTGACTCCTAATTCATTTCTATATGTAAGTAGAGCTTCTTAAGTTGAATGGTTCTGAGCTGCTGTTTCTAGCGGTCTTTTGGTCTATTCACACCACCATGGTCTATAAAACACACGTCTTTTCTCTATACCATGCGTGTTTTCT
Organism: Eledone cirrhosa; assembly: GCA_964016885.1. Classification (NCBI taxonomy): domain Eukaryota; kingdom Metazoa; phylum Mollusca; class Cephalopoda; order Octopoda; family Eledonidae; genus Eledone; species Eledone cirrhosa. The sequence goes on from OZ024744.1 coordinate 97,492,627, forward strand.
TAGTTCTCTGATATATTTATATAGAAGTGTTGATCATATTGCTAAGCACCATCAATGAGCTTGTTATTATTATTATTATAGAGAGGGTAGGGTGTAAACATGGCTTCAGTGGGGCACTGATCAATTTAGATCAATCGAAAGCATTCGATAGGGTCAACCATCGGTATCTGGAGTTTGTCCTCAAAGCAGCTGGCTTCGGCCCTGTCTTCAGAAGCTGGATCGCTGCAATGCACAGCGGCACACGTTCGGTGGTCAAGGTTAATGGGCACCTCTCGGAACCATTTCGGCTCTCCCGATCGGTCCGTCAAGGGTGCCCTCTCTCTTCCCTTCTGTACGTATTGACTCTCGAGCCTTTACTGCGGAAGCTGGAACTGTTGCAGAGCATCCTGCTCGAACCGGGACGAGGAAAGGCGGTGTTGGCTTATGCGGACGACATCACCGTGATGGTGTCGGACACCTCAGAAATCGAGGTGGTCGACACCTTACTGAAGGAATATGAAAGGTTGACAGGAGCCAAACTTAACCCGAAAAAGTTGGTGGGCTTTCAGCTCGAAACTGAAGAGGCAAGCCTATGCCGTCCAACAGCGCCGTGGGGCGCTGGACGGACAGACCGGTAAAGTTGCTCAGGGTTTGGTTCAGACCAGACCTCCAGGTGGAAAAGAATTGGGACGAGGTAATGAGCAGAGTAGCCAGTCTCACCCAAAAATGGGCTGGGAGGAAGCTATCACTGAAAGGTTGCGTGGAAGTGGTGAGTGCGTACATCGCGTCCGTCATCTACTACCGCCTGACCATCGTGCCTTGCGCCCGTCCGCACCTCGTCAAGTTGGAATGGCTCCTATTCAAATTCTTGTGGAAAGGACAAGTTCCATTGGTGAGGCAGTCCATCTGCTGCCAGCACCCTCTACGCAGAGGGCTGGGCATGCCGTGGCTAATGATGCGCAGACATGCGCTGAGGTTGCGACATCTCCAAATATTCTGCCTAAACAGTGAACAGGTGTGGTTGCCATTTATCAGACAGGCCTTGCCGCAGCTCGTTTCTTTGACTGAGCTGCATTCCTGGGTCAAGAAGAGACCAAGACTGGGTGACTAGTACCTGGAATGCCAGGCCCTCACTGCCCTCTACCAAGTGGGCAATGTGATCAGTGGAACTTCCACTCTCGAATTCTATAGAAGACTAGTGGTGGGCATGTGCGATGATGCACTCGGAGAAGCTTTGGGCCTCGACGAAGTCGAACTGAGCAGTCTGTACCGGAGGACTTTCAAGCCAGGGACGATGGATAATTTCCCAAAATCCCTCACTTTGCAGTGTTACCAGGGGGCACTGCTGGTTTGGGATAAACTCTACAGGCACGGAAGTGCTGTCAGACGGACCTGCCAAAGATGCGCACAGATTGACGAAACCGTTCTGCACGCACTTGTCCAATGTCCGTGCATTACTGACTTGTGGAGTTATGTCGAACAGCTACTGTTGCATGTGGAATGGATCCGGGTATCGGCCGAGTCCATAGTGAAGATCGACCCGCCGCCTTTCTTAGGTCAGGAAGAGCAGGCAATTTTCCTCTGTCTGGTGGCAGGTGCGAAAGAGGTTATATGGTGGACTAGATTAAAAGGACTGAAGACAGACACTTTTCTCTTCGGCCAATCCCTCATCAACTTCTTCAAGTTTCACCTGGAAAAGAAGGTGAGGGTGGAGAGAGAAGTGCTGCCCCCCCTCCTCCCTCGTACATTTGCTAAAAGGTGGATGAATGTGGCGAGAATGGCTCGTGTGAATGGGCCTACTCTGACCATGCGCCTATAGGCTAGCTAATTTGAGGAGAAGGGTGCTCTCCCTGGGTGCCCTAGATCGCAGGGTGGTTCAGGATTGGTGGGGTACCTGGGTCACCCCTGGATTGTCCACCTCCTATAGGGGAATTTATTTTGTTATATTTATGCATAGTTTATTTTATATTTTTATATCTTCATTGTTAAATTAGTCTTGCCATTGTGCACTTTTACTCGACCTTATTGTAAACCCCCCACTGTCCCTGTCTTTGCATTGTCCCCTACATGTCGACCCTTATGGCTAATAAATGAAATCATTATTGAAACTGTTTACTTTGAAGTTTTGCCAAAATTACCCGCTTATCAAAACAGTCTTTAGAGTGTATGTATGTATGTATGTGTGTATATATAAATATATATATATATATATATATAGAGAGAGAGAGAGAGATAGAGATAGGTAGATGGTGGATTGGCAGTATCGGTAGAGGGTCGGACGCCATGCTTTGACGCATAGTTACGTCCCTTTACGGTCTGAGTTCAAATCCCGCCGAGGTTGACTTTGTCTTTCATCCTTACGGGGGTCGATAAAATAAAGTACCAGTAATGAACTGGGTTATTGCTGGCCTTGTGCCTAAAGTAGAAACAATTATTATTATTACGGGGTCGATAAAATAAAGTACCAGTCACGCACTGGGGGTCAATTTAATCGACTTTCCCCTCCCCCCAAATTGCTGGCCTTGTGCTTATATAAGAAACCATTATTATTATTAATGTTGTTGTTGTTATTCCTCACTGGAATTAATATATAAAATATTTATGTAATCAAATGAATATAAGATATGTACCTGAACAACGGAACCCATCTCCACGAAATCCTGTACGGCATATACATACATTTCTGTCTCTTATAGTTTTGCACTCTGCATATGCATGACAGAGAGTACGGTTGATGGTACAGTCATCCTCTGGAAGTAAAAACCATTAGAATCAATAGAAATTTGAAAACAAAAATATTTTATCAGCTTTTAATATTCCTGCTCAACCAGGGCTAATTTAGTGCTTGAAATGATATATTTATTCAACCAGGGTCGATTTGGGGCTTAAAGTCAACAGCAATAAAAACACTACACAGCATGCAATTCTAGCTGCTACTGTATGTATACACAACATTCCTTGACAGTGTATGTGTGGCAAAAGCAAACTTTTAATAATATGCAGATTGAAGCAAGGCATGTTCAATATGCTAGCTCAGAGGTTTTCAAACTTTTTGGGCCACCACCCTCTCTCACTGCCATGTAATACCTGCAGCGCTCCCAACCTTATTTCCAGAGAGACTTGTCTACATACAAATTGTAAATAATATGATAAATAAAATCATTAATTTATATATGATAAATAACATACTATGAATAAATGAATATTATATATTTTTTTATTTTATTATATTTATATATAATATGTATCATTTGATATGACTTGAAAACATTTTTTCACGCTCAGTTACTGAAGCATGGAACAAACTACCTGCATCATTTGTTAGCTGCCAGGACACTGTATCCTTTAAAACCTCCATGATAGCATGCACATATGTGTGTGTGAAGTGAGAATAGAACCACAATGAGTTATTGTGCTGGTCCTATAAAGTGGCACTCAAGCAAGTCATAAAAATGATGAAGCTGTATTTTATCAGAATTATTACTTCTTTTTTAATCATCCCTCCATAAAAGGTGAAGTATGCTCAAAGTTCTTGTTCCAGACTCCCCAATCTCTCATCACAGCAAGAAGATCCTATCCAGTGAGGCCAGTGTCACCAACAGTCCTGATGGTTATGTCTAGATGTCCCATTTGGTGCTTTACATCTGGTGACTAGAGAAGACTTCCCAATATCTTATCACAGCAAGAAGATCCTATCCAGTGAAGCCAGTGTCACCAACAGTCCTGATGGTTATGTCTGGATGTCCCACTTGGTACTTTACATCTGGTGACCAGAGAAGACTTCCCAATATCTTATCACAGCAAGAAGATCCTATCCAGCGAGGCTAGTGTCACCAACAGAGTCCTGATGGTTATGTCTGGATGTCCCACTTAGTACTTTACATCTGGTGACCAGAGAAGACTTCCCAATATCTTATCACAGCAAGAAGATCCTATCCAGTGAAGCCAGTGTCACCAACAGTCCTGATGGTTATGTCTAGATGTCCCACTTGGTACTTTACATCTGGTGACCAGAGAAGACTTCCCAATATCTTATCACAGCAAGAAGATCCTATCCAGCGAGGCTAGTGTCACCAACAGAGTCCTGATGGTTATGTCTGGATGTCCCACTTAGTACTTTACATCTGGTGACCAGAGAAGACTTCCCAATATCTTATCACAGCAAGAAGATCCTATCCAGCGAGGCCAGTGTCACCAACAGAGTCCTGATGGTTATGTCTGGATGTCCCACTTGGTGCTTTACATCTGGTGACCAGAGAAGACTTCCCAATATCTTATCACAGCAAGAAGATCCTATCCAGCGAGGCCAGTGTTACCAACAGAGTCCTGATGGTTATGTCTGGATGTCCCACTTAGTACTTTACATCTGGTGACCAGAGAAGACTTCCCAATATCTTATCACAGCAAGAAGATCCTATCCAGCGAGGCTAGTGTCACCAACAGAGTCCTGATGGTTATGTCTGGATGTCCCACTTGGTACTTTACATCTGGTGACCAGAGAAGCAGTTTCTCTGCAGGTTCATCATGGTTGGAAACATGACCAACAAGAGCCAAGTAACAAGACTGAACTTTCAATGAAACATGTGGCAGATCACTATAAAGAACTTTGTTGGTAGTGTGACTTTGCCATGAAATGTTGAGCACTACATGTAACATCTTGGTGTAGGAACCAACAAGTCTCCTTGAGCAAGGGATACTGACAGTCCAAGATTCTGAACCATATAGCAAGATGGTTTCCACAGTAGTTTTGAAGATTTCTTACTATTGAAAAATTATTACTATCCAACACCAAACAACACATCCCAACCAAATTATGATAATGATTAGTCACTTTTCACCAAAAGATATCTACCATTATCTCCATTCACTATTCTTTGTACAACTCTATAACTCTATTACATTAGAACCTTGCAGTATAAGTGCCCTAAATAATTTGTTGTATGAGCCAAGGCTGATGCAAATTTTTGTCTTGTAGTACAAGTGGAAATCTGCAGTACGAGTGAGTTTCATGCAAGTGACCGCTAGTTGGTGCTGAGCTCACACATGCTCTCCCAACAAGGGCAGCCTCCCCTTGCTCAGTTCATGTGTTTATCTCGTTGGGGCAGCATTCCTATTGTATTTTTACCAGTGTTTTGTTTTTAGTTTTGTATATATTTTGCTATTATTTTATAATAATTAGTGGGAGAGATTGGTTCCCCAGTGGAGGACATTGTAGCGGAGAAGGCTATCTCTACGCGTGACATAAAGCCAGTGTTGGCAAAGTGGCAGGATGTTTCTGAATATGTAGAAAAAAAAATCATCCTGAAAAAGTATCTACTGGAACGGATTAACAATATTTTAATTAATTTCAATGGGGGAAAATTGATTTGTAAAACGAAGTAAATCATAAAACAAACTCGGTCATGGAAATAATTAAACTCGTACTGCGAGGTATTATGAAATATTCAAAATTTATACCATGTGTCTTTTTTCTACAGTTGATTCCATCTCCTTCATAGCCAGATCTGCATATACATTGATGTTGTTGTACTAGATCATGATAAACACACACTGCATGTTCATGGCAGTTGTCTCGTAGTTTGCAGCTTATTTCTGAAAAATTAAAACAAAAATGTATATGAAGGGGAAAGTGCAGAGCATATTAGATACCAAAAAAAAAAAATTACAAGATACAAAAAGTCCCAAATTCAAAAAGAAAGTTCTCAAATATAATTGATGACATACCTCTTTGAACACATTGCAAACCATTTCCTTTATAGCCTGTCCTACACACACACATATAGTGTCCTGGCTGGCGGCGGTCTGGTACACAGTCAGCATACTGGTCGCAATTATTAGCAACACGACATGATGTAGATGACCGGCAGTACCTTCCATCTCCTGTAACATAATAAAAGATAAAGGATAAAGATCCCATTACAGTTTTATGACCTAACCATGGCTCACAAATCGCATTTGCCAAACAATTTTAACACTGAAATTAATTTTTTAGAAATATACATCAAATATACAGGTCGGTTATATAGGTGTATATGTATATATATCATCATCATCATCATCATTTCATTTTACGTCCGCTATTTCCCTGCTGGCAAGGGTGGGACGGGAACTGGTTCTGGCTTGATTTCTACAGCTGGATGCCCTTCCTAACACCAACCTCATTTACAGTGAGTGCTGGGTGCTTTTTCGTGGCGCCTACACGTCCACTTTACAGTGTGGGCTGGGTGCTTTTTTGCCGTGGCACCTGCACGACCACTTTGCAGTGGAATGATAGGGATCCCAATCCCTATCATCTCATTTCTACAGCTGAGTAAACTGGAGCAACACATCACCCGGTCTGAGAATTGAACTCACAACCTTTCGATTGCAAGGCCAATGCTCTAACCACTAAGCCATGTGCCTCCATATAATATATATATATATGATTTTATCATTTATTTTGTTTGACCTGTTTAGCTTGACTTGTTTTTTGGCTTAGGTGGTTAATGCCTTCTTGACCACTTTTTCAGTTTTGTATGGCGTTTTAACATATATGTTTAGCCCTGGGTTTTTAACTATGGAGCGCTTGCCAGCATAACTCTGATTTTGCGTTTCGTTTTGCTTTTTCTACCTGCCGAAATGCGATTCTCGCTGAATTTATATTTGCATCAAATATATATATATATATAATATATGTGAATCTAGTGGAATATTCCACTATTATTTTTGGTAAGGTGAGAGAAGCTCTATACACTCTAAAATCCTCAACTCATATTGACTGAGGCACTCCGTCAGTTACGACAATGAGTGTTTCAGTTGATCCAATTAATGAAACAGCCTGCTCGCGAAAATTAACGTGCAAGTGGCTGAGCATTCTACAGGACACGTGTACTCTAAATGTAGTTCTCAGGGAGATTCAGCATGACACAAAATGTGACAAGGCTGGCCATTTTGAGTTGTACTACAGGTCAACTCATTTTGGCCAGCTGAATAGACTGGAGGAACGTGAAATAAAGGGTCAATATAAAAATACCAGTCATATACTGGAATCGTTTCTTCCTCTATATTTCTTTCTCACTTCTTTCTATCACTCTCTCTCTCCCTCTCTGAAAGAGATTGGCTGCCAAATTTTAAAAAGAGTCCCAAGAAATGCTGTATAACACTGTAGCACCCCTACAACTCCACCAGGAGTTGTAGGGGTTCATGTGTATATCAATAGCTGATAGGTTTATTTAAATAACAGGAAAGAGCCGCTACTTCTCAGAATTGAGAGATCATAGCTCTGATACTAAGGGCATGTGGTTTGAATGTCTCAGGAAAGAATCGCTGGACAGATTTTTACGGGCAAAACCCTGAGCCCGAGCAAAGTGGTCAGATAGCATCCATGAGCTTGGCTGGTCACGATTGGTGATCCAGCTGGATCAGTTAGAGACGGTTGCTTTAGACTGGATCTACTGGAAGGAGTGTTGGGGACTACTCTTGACCCATGGCCTTCTCAGGAACAAGAATGTGTAGAAGAAGAAGAAGTAGAAGTGAAGAAGAAGTAAAGAAGAAGAAGAAGTAAAGAAGAAGAAGAAGAAGAAGAAGAAGAAGAAGAAGAAGAAGAAGAAGAAGAAGGCAAAGAAGAAGAAGAAAGCAAAGAAGAAGAAGAAGAAGAAGAAGAAGAAGAAGAAGAAGAAGAAGAAAGACCACCTTGATAATCAAACCATGACAAAAAATCTTAAAGTCATTTGTTTATGAAAATGAATATAGATTCTAGTGTATAATAATTGTTTCTACTTTAGGCACAAGGCCAGCAATTACCCAGTGTATTACTGGTACTTTATTTTATCGACCCCCGTAAGGATGAAAGGCAAAGTTAACCTCGGCGGGATTTGAACTCAAAGCATGGCGTCCGACCCTCTACCAATTACTACCAATCCACCGCCCTTTGCCAATTAGTGTATAATAATTGTTTCTAATTTTGGCACAAGGCCAGCAAATTACCCCAGTGTATTACTGGTACTTTATTTTATCGACCTCATAATAATTGTTTCTACTTTTGGCACAAGGCCAGCAATTACCCAGTGTATTACTGGTACTTTATTTTATCGACCTCATAATAATTGTTTCTAATTTTGGCACAAGGCCAGCAAATTACCCAGTGTATTACTGGTACTTTATTTTATCAACCCCCCTCCGTAAGGATGAAAAGGCAAAGATAGTGTATAATAATACCTGTGTATCCTTTTTCACAAACACATGTGTAAACATTTCGTCGTGAATCCAACTGGCATCGAGCATGTTGCCCACATCTAGGACAACGCCTGGCAGTACATTCTCGACCATTTCCATCATAACCTGGTTTACAGCGGCAAACATGTCTTTGAATAGTTGCTTCAAACACACAATCGGCATAGGGGGAGCACTCCCGGCATGTATCTATTGGTATATTTTGAAAAATAATTAAAGAAAAGAAATAACTAATATTAATTATTTTGAGAAAAACAAAACAAAAAAAACAAACAAAACAATTATAACAAAAAAAGAAAAAAAAAGGTAATTATTGCATCGATTATTTAATTACAGATAATGATTTCTGATTTAGGCCCAAGACCAACAATTTGGTGGGAGGAGGAGGAAAGTGGATTATATCAACCCCCAGTGCATTACTGGTACTTTATTTTATCAACTTAGGCAATAGACCAACAATTTGGTGGGAGGAGGAAAGTGGATTATATCAACCCCCAGTGCATTACTGGTAATTTATTTTATCAACCCCAGTGAATTACTGAAACTTTATTTTACCAATCCGCTCTCCCCCCACAAGGATGAAAAAAAGCAAAGCTGACCTCGGTGCGATTTGAACTCAGAACGTAAAGGGCCATAACTCTATGCTGTAAAGCATGGTGTCTAACATTCTACCAATACTGCCAATCCATTGCTCTTCAATAGCCATGAAAAATAATAGTTTCTCATTTAGGCACAAGACCAAGAATTTGGTGGGAGAAGGATAGTCGATTAAATCAACCCCAACGCATTACTGGTACTTTATATATATATATCACATTGAACTGCTCAGCAGTAGGACATGTGCATGATATAAACAAATGCCATTGGTTGGTTGGTCTAGCAATGTCAATGCAAAGACACACAAAGACAAACATGCATTCATACACAGACACACACACATACAGACAGACACACACACATACATACACACACACATATATATATATATATGTAGGAGGTGAGTTTTATTGTAGTACAATAAAGCAATGCAGATATCGGATAAGAAGCACTCTACAGTTTGTAGGACTGGAGTATACATAATATATAATATTACTACATTGTAGTATATATCCATTTAAAAACTTTATATATATCTCATCCTTCCTCATTATATTCCTCCCCCTCCACTTTTTACTCTCATCTCCTCCTCTTTTTCATCCTTTCCACCCCCCCCCCCCTCAAAATTTTTTTTTATCCAATATCACACATCAATCTAAAACTACTTTTCATATGTTGATTTAAAACTGCACTATCCACAAGTGTTTTTAACCTTCATATCATGTCCTCCTATTTTATCTGATGAAAACACAAATGTTATTGCATGATATTTGGGGTGGTGTGGATGGGGTGGGGGTGGGGTGGTGGGACGGGGGGGGGGGGGTATTTTGTTAGAGATGCCTACTGGCTGTAGTAGGTTTTACTATGTATTTACTATGTATTTAGGTAAGGCGGGTCTTCTCTGTTACTGAGTACCGCCAAAGGTCTCGGTCCAGTGACATTGTCTTGGAGAGGTGTAGGTGTGTGAGGTCGGAGTTTATCAGCTCGTCCCAGGTTTTTCTAGGTCTGCCTATTCCGTGGCTACCGTCTATCTTTATTGCCCTGCACTTTGTTATACAGCTCTCGACTTTCATGCGCATCACGTGTCCATACCAACGTAGCCTTCTCTCGAGTAAACAACATCTGATCCCTCTTATTTCTAATTTTTTCCTTAGTTCGTTTATGCTTTGCCGTTCACGTATATTACTGTTACACATCCAGCGGAGCATGCAAGCTTCGTTCCTCTCTAGTCTGCGTATATCCTCTGCACTCAATGCCCAGGTTTCACTGCCATGCAACATTGCTGTTCGTATGCAGGCATCGTACAACCTGCCTTTCATTTTTAGGGAGAACCCTTTAGCAGCTAATAGTGGTATAAGCTCTCTGAACTTTTTCCAACCAGTTCTGACTCTAGCTACTGTACTTTCAGAGCACCCTCCCCCACTGCTGATTTTATCACCCAGGTAATGGAAACTGTCCGCTATTTCTATAGAACCCTCTGCGCAATTGAAAGAGCTAGTATTTTGTGGGCACTTGCTGCTACTTATTGCACCAGAGCACCGGCCACATGTAAAATCTATGTTCTTAGTTAGCTTACCTGTGATCCCACTACATCTTTTATGCACCCATACTTTGCATTTAGGACATAAAATGGAGTTTCTACCTACGCCTTTCCTACACACCGAGCACGACCATTTCCCAGAAGGGACCGCCGCCTTATTTTCTTTCCTACAAACTAGAACTTTAGTCTTAGCCAGGTTAATTTTAAGGCCTTTTGATTCTAGGCCGTGCTTCCATGTTTGGAATTTCTTCTCTAGCTCGGCCATTGATTCCGCTATGAGCGTTAGATCATCTGCGTATAGGAGTTCCCATGGGCAGCCGGTCTTGAACTCCTCTGTTATAGCCTGAAGGGCAATAATAAATAGTAGGGGGCTGAGAACAGAGCCCTGATGGACGCCAACTTTTACGCTAAACTCTTCACTATATTCGTTGTTAATTCTAACCTTGCTGACTGTTTCTTTATACATGGCTTGTATAGCTCTCACAAGCCATTCGTCAACGCCTAGTTTTCTAAGAGCCCACCAGATAATGGAGCGGGGGACTCTGTCGAAGGCTTTCTCCAAGTCGACAAAAGCTAAGTAGAGGGGTTTACCTTTAGCTAGGTACTTCTCCTGTAGTTGTCGTACAATGAAAAGAGCGTCTGTGGTACTTATATATATATATATATATATATATATATATATATATATATATATATATATATTTGTATATACATATACATACACATACAGAGTGGGTAGCTAATACTGCACCAATATGTATACAAATATATACACAAATCTAATATAATTGTCGATCGACTTTCATCAAATCGGACCGAGGAAACAATGTTTCCATTGATCTTTCCAATTACTAATACTATCTATTGGATGCAACTCCAGGTAGAAGAAGCAACATGAAATAAAGTGTCTTGCTCAAGGACATAATGCATCGTCCGGTCCAGGAATCAAACTCACAACCTTACGATTGTGAATCCACTCCTCTAACCAATCAGCCACACGCCTTCACATATCTAATATGTAGGCATGTAAAGAGGCCAGAAAATATGAATTTAAGTCAGTAATACATTACCAATGTGAGTACAACTTCTTCCATCACCAGTAAAACCAGCATTACAGCGACAATGATGAAAGAGTCGGTCAGAATCGAAGTAACAGTGGGCATTTGCATCACAATGTTCACAATCAACTGAAATATAAAAACAAAATCATTGTTTGTATGGATGGTAAAAAAATAAATCTCTCAGGAGAGCTGAACAGCAGAAGCCCTTCAAAGTAGAACCTCTGCTCAGGCAATTGTTTCATCCCTTAACCCTTTGGCATTTACATTACTCTATAAATACTATTATATTTTCTCGGAAAAGGCTTTACCTCACAAAATTATCTCACATATTATCGAATTTATGAGATTTTGATATTATTTATTTGGAGAACAATATCATAAAATCAGTATGAGTGGCCACTTACAGCAGGTTTGAACAGAAAGACTTGAGAGAATTCTGGCCGGATATCGCAGGTTTATATATTTAAGTGTTAACTTAAAATGGGATTGCAAGATAAGAAATATATGTCTTATCTTGCAAATTTATATCTTGACACAAAACTTTGTTTTGGCACAAAGCCATCTAAAACTGCCTGTTTCTATTACATCATCATCAGCAGTAGTTTATGTCCATTTTCCATACATGTATGGTTTCTACATTGTAGTATATATCCATTTAAAAACTTTCTATTAACATAACCACTTATTAGGTAATGTTTCTAATGCTACAATAATAATTGTTTCTACTTTTGGCACAAGGCCAGCAATTATCCCAGTGTATTACTGGTACTTTATTTTATCGACCCTGTAAGGATGAAAGGCAAAGTTAACCTTGGCGGGATTTGAGCTCAGATCATAAAGGGCCGTAACTCTTTGCTGCAAAGCATGGCGTCCGACCCTCTACCAATACTGCCAATCCACCGTCCAATGCTACAATAATAATGGTTTCTACTTTAGGCACAAGGCCAGCAATTACCCAGGCACAAGGCCAACAATTTGGGGAGAAAGGGAAAGTCAATTAAATCAACCTCAGTGCATTACTGGTACTTTTATTTTATCGAGCCCTCCCCCCCCCATAAGAATGAAAGGCAAAGCTAACCTCAGCGAGATTTGAGCACATACCGTAAAGGGCCGTAACTCTATGCTGCAAAGAATGGTGCCTGACACTATACCGATTCTGCCAATGCAAAATGTTGCAAATAATGTTTGGCTATTATAATTTGCGAAAGTGAAAAAATATAAATAAATAAATAAAATGAACGAAGGGAAGTAACTCAAATAAGCCAGTGGTACTAATTTGAATCAAAAGTTAAAGAAGTAGTGTGTTGAATGCCAAATACAGAAAGAAAGAAAGAAAGAAAGAAAGAAAGAAAGAAATTTTAAAATAATTTATACACCATTCTTGGTATATAGATGCATATACACACCAGATGCACATATACACCATTGTTGGTGTGTATGTGGCAATATCTGATTCCTATATGAAACTGCTCTTTTGACAAGTTTGCAAAAAATAAAAACGATACTTTTGAAAAATATACATTTGTGGCCACTGCACCCTCTCACAGCCACCTAATACCCTCAGTGATTCCAACCCTATTTCCAGAAAGACCTGCCTACATGCAAATTGTAAATAATATATAATAAATAAAATCGTTAATTTATATATAATAAATTATATAATATATACTATGTATAAATAAACATTATATATGTTTTTATTTTACAATGTTTATATATAATTGCCTATGTACAAAGCGAAACATTCAGTCAGTAGGCACCTCTTAACCAAATATACACCCCTATCCTCCCACTCCCACCAACACCACCCTCTCTCTGTAAAGTTGGTACCACAACATCCAGTCCAAATAAATGAGATAATTGTTTCTACTTTTAGGCACAAGGCCAGCAATTAACCAGTACATTACTGGTACTTTATTTTATCGACCCCCCGTAAGGATGAAAGGCAAAGTTAACCTCGGCGGGATTTGAACTCAGACTGTAAAGGGACGTAACTATGCTGGAAAGCATGGTGTCTGACGCTCTACCGATTCTGCCAATCTACCACCCTAAAAGTAAATGAGATAATGAGATCAAGATTGTGTAGGTGTCATGACAAAAACACACAGTCCACGCTGTAATGTGGTTGTGTAGGTAACACGGTAAAAAGACTCCCAGTCAAGACTGTAAATGTGGTTGGTGTTAGGAAGGGCATCCAGCCAGATAGTCCTATATGAGCGAGACACGGTCACCCGACAAACCTTGCCTCAACTTGGGACAACTCCTGTCTATCCCATGCTAGCGTGGAAGATGGACGTTAAACGATGATGATGATGATGATGTTTCTACTTTAGGCACAAGGCCAGCAATTATCCAGTGTATTACTGGGGCTTTATTTTATTGACCCCGTAAGGATGAAAGGCAAAGTTAACCTCGGCGGGATTTGAACTCAGATCGTAAAGGGAGGTAACTATGCTGGAAAGCATGGCGTCTGACCCTCTACCGATTCTGCCAATCCACATCTACTAATATATAATTGTTTCTACTTTTGGCACAAGGCCAGCAATTATTCATTATATTACTGGTGCTTTATTTTATCGACCCCCGTAAGGATGAAAGGCAAAGTTAACCTCGGCAGGATTTGAACTCAGACCATAAAGGGACATAACTCTATGCTGCAAAGCATGGCATCCAACCTTCAACAAATACAGCCAATCCACCACCCTTTATTTATATATATGTATCATTTGATATTTAATATACTATTATATCATCTCTACCACTCCCCCCAGTGCCCACTTTGAGAACTTCTGAAGTAGTGTGTGTGTGTGACAGCTCACACCTATGCAGCTTTAGCTGGCCTCCTCCGAGATATATCTCGTTGGAGGTGTCTTGGGTAATTTAATGATAGGGACCCCAGTCCCTATCATCTCATTTCTACAGCCGAGTAAACTGGAGCAATGTGAAATAAAGTGTCTTGCTCAAGGAAACAACACATCACCCAGTCTGAGAATTGAACTCACAACCTTTCGATTGCAAGGCCAATGCTCTAACCACTAAGCCATGTGCCTACATATATATATATATATATATAGAGAGAGAGAGAGATATATACATATCTTTTTCTTTCAGGGTGTTTTATTGGGTAGACTGGGTACATAATAATCCCAGAATTGAAAAGGCTAATATGGATGGCTCTGATAGACAGTTGTTTGTCCACGATGAGTTAAGATTACCTAATGCAATTACCTTAGATCTTCAAACCAACCAATTATGTTGGGGTGACAAAGGTAGGTTCCTGTTTTCTCTTTTTTTAAAATCACAGTGTTTGTTTGTGTGTGTGACATCTCACACCTATGTAGGTTTAACTGGCCTCCTCCAAGGTATATCTTGTTGGAGGTGTCTTGGGTAATTTAATGATAGGGATCCCAGTCCTATCATAACTCATTTCTACAGCCGAGTAAACTGGAGCAATAAAGTGAAATAAAGTGTCTTGCTCAAGGAAGCAACACATCACCCAGTCCTAGAATTGAACTCACAACCTTTCGATTGCAAGCCCAATGCTCTAACCGCTAAGCCATGCGCCTTCTGAAGTAGAGCAAGACAAAATAAAAGATTGTGGTCTTCTTACGAATAGGATCGGTGCATGTCATTCCATCTCCACTGAATCCAGAGTCACATTCACATTTATATTTGGCTTCCTCTTGAGAATAAACACAAACAGCATTTTCACCACAGTTGTTTACTTCATTGCAGCTGTACGCTAAAAACAGAGCATAATAATTTCATAGTTAATATTTATAAAAGAAAACAATTTGTGGTTTCAGCAATCAAGGTAACAAAGATGGAAATGGAAAGTAAGTAAGTAAATCAGACCTGAAAACTCTCCCCATCCAATAGGGAGATCTCCCACCCACTTTGGGGTGGGTGAGAGATGTCTTCTCTTGTGAAAATGGGTATAGATTTTATTATGTAAAATCTCTCCAATTTGCCTCATTTTTCCCCAATTTTGGGACACTTTTTTTTCATGGTATTCCCCGTTTGGGTTTTTAGAGGATGGCAGGTCTGGTAAATAATTAAACGTTTTGATTTATGTAATTCTAGTCTAATCCAAAGTCTGTCTCAAGCCCGGGCAGTGCTTATCCCTTTTGTTGTGGTATGAAGCGACAGAGAATACATGACTCACCCTGGACAGGATGTCAGTCCATCACAGGGGTAAAGTTTATCCCAAGACCAGAGGCTTATCCCAGTTTTGTAGTATGAAGTGACTGAGAATACAAGGTTCTCCCCGCACCTGGACAGGAATGCCAGTCCATCACAGGGTTAAACCCCCAGCTATTGCAGGACTGGAGCAACATCAAATAAAGTGTCTTGCTCAAGGACACATTGAGCCGCCTGGAATCGAACTCACAACGTTACGATTGTAAGTCGAATGCCCTAACCACTAGTAATACCAGTATAAAAAAAAACTGTAAAAAACAAAAGAAGTTTAGAATGTGGCGAGCAAGGTTTGTAATTGAAATAGTGACAGCAGCTTCACCAAAACATTTTGACTAAATAATTGTTTCTACTTTTGGCACAAGGCCAGCAATTATCCCAGTACATTACTGGTACTTTATTTTATCAACCCCGTAAGGATGAATGACAAAGTTAACCTCGACGGGATTTGAACTCAGACCATAAAGGGCCATAACTCTATGCTGAAAAGCATGGCGTCTGACGCTCTACCGATACTGCCAATCTACCGCCTTACTGTCAATAATAATACGTCTGCCAATAGCTGGGGAAATCGAGAATATAAACAATTGAAATATATCCGCAGCAAAACTTTCCACGGAGAAATTGATTCATGTACTAACATTTTTTTCACTGAACGATATAAATCGATAATTGTTTCTACTTTTGGCACAAGGCCAGCAATTATCCCAGTACATTACTGGTACTTTATTTTATCAACCCCCGTAAGGATGAAAGGTAAAGTTAACCTCGGCGGGATTTCAACTCAGACTGTTAAAGGGACGTAACTATGCTGGAAAGTATGGCGTCCGACTGCCAATCCACCGCCCTGGCTAAATAATATAGTCTTATAACAGTTTCTGATTTATGCAAAAGGCCAACAATTTTGTGGGAGGGGAAAATTGATTAAATCAACCCCAGTGTGTTACTGGTACTTTAGTTTATTGACCCCATAAAGATGAAAGGCAAAGCTAACCTCGACAGGATTTGAACTTAGAATGTAAAGATCCATAATACTATGCCACAAACATGTTTTTTGATGATCTACCAATACTGCCAATCCACCGCCCTATAGTCTAATAACAAGGCATATAAACCCACTGAATATTCAGTGGGTTTATACGCCCCATTATTAGACTATATTATTTAGTCAAAATAACTATGCTTTCCAGCATAGTTACGTCCCTTTACGATCTGAGTTCAAATCCCGCCGAGGTTGACTTTGCCTTTCATCCTTACGGGGTCGATAAAATAAAGTACCAGTAATGCACTGGGTAATTGCTGGCCTTGTGCCTAAAGTAGAAACAATTATTTAGTCAAAATATTACGGTGAAGCTTCTATTTCGATTTCAGTTCTATACTGTATAAACATATGTTTAAGGAGAATTTAATATTGTTGAATTGGAAGTTCAGTTGTCGGATAAGTTCTGAGGCGTTTGCAGAGATTATGGGTACTGTTCCCTCTGAAGTAATCAATTAAAAGAACATATTCATTTAGTACTAAATATAGCTACCTAATATCAACTATAGTCATAGCAACAATATCAACTACTAGCATTAAATCCCAGCGTTGCTCGGGGTCAGTAAGTTACCAAAGTTAGGTTGCACCACCCATTTTATGGCAGCACTTTTTTGTCTGCCAGGCACTGGGTGAAGGAATTGCAGACCTGGACTGCCGAAACAGGAGCTGCGCCAGCAGTGACAATTGTAGTTTCACCTATGGATATTATCTCTGTGCAAAGAAGTGTTGAAATTTATTGTTTCACACTACTTGCGCAACACGCGCGTAGACGATGCCAGCCGAACAACAGAGCTGCGATGGAGTTGTTCTGCATGGTTGTCTAATGTGTGTTTTCTAAATTTAAGACAGTAGGGAGGGGTGTGATATTAGGGAGAGTTAGCCGCTGTTTCTAGCAGGTTTAGTGACCTCATAGAGGATATGTGTTTTTAAATTTAAGACAGTAGGGAGTGGTGTGATGTGGAGGAGAGTTAGCTGCTGTTTCTAGCAGGTTTAGTGACCTCATAGAGGATATGTTTTCTAAATTTAAGACAGTAGGGAGTGGTGTGATATGGAGGAGAGTTAGCTGCTGTTTCTAGCAGGTTTAGTGACTTCATAGAGGATATGTTTTCTAAATTTAAGACAGTAGGGAGTGGTGTGATATGGAGGAGAGTTAGCTGCTGTTTCTAACAGGTTTAGTGACTTCATAGAGGATATGTTTTCTAAATTTAAGACAGTAGGGAGGGGTGTGATATGGGGGAGAGTTAGCTGTTGTTTCTAGCAGGTTTAGTGACCTCATAGAGGATATTATTGTGTATAGTAAATAAACTGATACTTCTTTCTTCCACGTTCGTTGAGAGGTTTTAAAAAAGATTTATCGCTATTTTTGTTGTTGTTGAATAAATTTATCTGTTGCTTTTGAATAATTGTTGTTTCGTATGAAATGTAATAAGTTCTCTTTGTCATTGAAGTAAATAAATGTTTGACCGTTCCACACTCAAAAACAAACGTTCTCTCTCTCTCTTCGGCGTTCCTAAAGGAAGTTTGTAAGCATGTATGTAGTTTTATCGAATTTGAAGGGGAGTAGAGAGAGGTAAGCAGATTCTATTAGAGAGGTAAAGCGTCATGTATTTAGTTTTATCGATTATTTCCATTTTGAATGAAATAAATAGTCGTTGACCTAAGTTAGACCATTTACAACATTCTTACAGACTTTGAGTCGAATCGGTTTGAAATTGTGCAAATGTATAAACATGGAACATGCACACACACACACACAACAACAATCTGCCTTTTATAGATAATGGTAGTCATAGCAACAATACCAACTATATAGTCATAGCAACAATACCAACTATAGTCATAGCAACAATACCAACTTTAGTCATAGCAACAATACCAACTTTAGTCATAGCAACAATACCAACTATAGTCATAGCAACAATACCAACTTTAGTCATAGCAACAATACCAACTTTAGTCATAGCAACAATACCAACTATAGTCATAGCAACAATACCAACTATAGTCATAACAACAGTACCAACTATAGTTATAGCAACAATACCAACTTTAGTCATAGCAACAATACCAACTATAGTCATAACAACAATACCAACTTTAGTCATAGCAACAATACCAACTATAGTCATAGCAACAATACCAACTTTAGTCATAGCAACAATACCAACTTTAGTCATTCATAGCAACAATACCAACTATAGTCATAGCAACAATACCAACTTTAGTCATAGCAACAATACCAACTTTAGTCATAGCAACAATACCAACTATAGTCATAGCAACAATACCAACTATAGTCATAGCAACAATACCAACTATAGTCATAGCAACAATACCAACTATAGTCATAACAACAGTACCAACTATAGTCATAGCAACAATACCAACTTTAGTCATAGCAACAATACCAACTATAGTCATAGCAACAATACCAACTTTAGTCATTCATAGCAACAATACCAACTATAGTCATAACAACAATACCAACTTTAGTCATAGCAACAATACCAACTATAGTCATAGCAACAATACCAACTTTAGTCATAGCAACAATACCAACTATAGTCATAGCAACAATACCAACTATAGTCATAGCAACAATACCAACTTTAGTCATAGCAACAATACCAACTATAGTCATAGCAACAATACCAACTATAGTCATAACAACAGTACCAACTATAGTCATAGCAACAATACCAACTTTAGTCATAGCAACAATACCAACTATAGTCATAGCAACAATACCAACTATAGTCATAGCAACAATACCAACTATAGTCATAACAACAGTACCAACTATAGTCATAGCAACAATACCAACTTTAGTCATAGCAACAATACCAACTTTAGTCATAGCAACAATACCAACTATAGTCATAGCAACAATACCAACTATAGTCATAACAACAGTACCAACTATAGTCATAGCAACAATACCAACTTTAGTCATAGCAACAATACCAACAATAGTCATAGCAACAATACCAACTATAGTCATAGCAACAATACCAACTATAGTCATAACAACAGTACCAACTATAGTCATAGCAACAATACCAACTTTAGTCATAGCAACAATACCAACTATAGTCATAGCAACAATACCAACTATAGTCATAGCAACAATACCAACTTTAGTCATAGCAACAATACCAACTATAGTCATAGCAACAATACCAACTATAGTCATAGCAACAATACCAACTATAGTCATAACAACAGTACCAACTATAGTCATAGCAACAATACCAACTTTAGTCATAGCAACAATACCAACAATAGTCATAGCAACAATACCAACTATAGTCATAGCAACAATACCAACTATAGTCATAACAACAGTACCAACTATAGTCATAGCAACAATACCAACTTTAGTCATAGCAACAATACCAACTATAGTCATAGCAACAATACCAACTATAGTCATAGCAACAATACCAACTTTAGTCATAGCAACAATACCAACTATAGTCATAGCAACAATACCAACTATAGTCATAGCAACAATACCAACTATAGTCATAGCAACAATACCAACTATAGTCATAGCAACAATACCAACTTTAGTCATAGCAACAATACCAACTATAGTCATAGCAACAATACCAACTATAGTCATAGCAACAATACCAACTATAGTCATAGCAACAATACCAACTATAGTCATAGCAACAATACCAACTTTAGTCATAGCAACAATACCAACTATAGTCATAGCAACAATACCAACTTTAGTCATAGCAACAATACCAACTATAGTCATAGCAACAATACCAACTATAGTCATAGCAACAATACCAACTATAGTCATAGCAACAATACCAACTTTAGTCATAGCAACAATACCAACTATAGTCATAGCAACAATACCAACTTTAGTCATAGCAACAATACCAACTATAGTCATAGCAACAATACCAACTTTAGTCATAGCAACAATACCAACTATAGTCATAGCAACAATACCAACTATAGTCATAACAACAATACCAACTATAGTGATAACAACAGTACCAACTTTAGTCATAGCAACAATACCAACTATAGTCATAGCAACAATACCAACTATAGTCATAGCAACAATACCAACTTTAGTCATAGCAACAATACCAACTATAGTCATAGCAACAATACCAACTTTAGTCATAGCAACAATACCAACTATAGTCATAGCAACAATACCAACTATAGTCATAGCAACAATACCAACTATAGTCATAGCAACAATACCAACTTTAGTCATAGCAACAATACCAACTATAGTCATAGCAACAATACCAACTATAGTCATAGCAACAATACCAACTATAGTCATAGCAACAATACCAACTTTAGTCATAGCAACAATACCAACTTTAGTCATAGCAACAATACCAACTATAGTCATAGCAAAGTACCAACTATAGTCATAGCAACAATACCAACTATAGTCATAGCAACAATACCAACTGTAGTCATGACAACAATATAATGGCACAAGCTATAAAGAAAAAAATAATATAAAAAAAAAAATATAATAATTACTTATAAGTTCACAATATTGTCCATCGCCTCTGTAGCCTGCACTGCATTCACATTTGGGAGATCTAGTATTATAGTTATAAACACACTGGGCGTGTTCATGGCATGGCTCAGGGCAATCTGTATTAGTAAAAGAAAGAGGAGAAATGTTATACATAAAATTAAAACATTACAATTCGTTTTTGAATTAGTTTTGCGAGATTTCTTATCTGAAAACATGTGTTGAAACAGATATTGTTATACTTTGGGAGGGTCATGTTGCACAAAAAAACAAGATGATGTAGGACAGAACAAAGGAGAGACACAAAATAAAAACCTAGTCACTGAGGAGGTCACAAAACGTGTGACGAAAGAGCTTTGACAATATATTATATAAACAACCAGCCAATCAGAAACTTATAATAAATTGAAGTGCGTGTGTTTTTATTGGCAGCTTGACCCTCCCAAAGTATAACAATAAAATATTACATTTGTAGATATTTCATATTTACAGAATCTGAAAAGCCCTATTTTATCAATGTCTAGTAATATTTTCCACCTCCAACCTTCTCACTTTTGCCATAAACCTCGGCACTGCCACACACCACATACTTGTAATGTGGATGAAAGGAAGATATCTAAATACAGGGACATGAATCACCATTTCTTTTTCGTAATGGTCACTGACAAGATCTCTGGTGTCCTCAGTCTCTGAAATTTCATTTTCCTCTGAAAAATTTCCTGGACTTGACTCACTACTTTCTGTTCCTAATATGGTCATTATCAACACCTTTGGTGTCCTCAGTCCTAAGACTGTCATTTTCCTCTGAAAAATCAGCAGGAGTACATCCCACCTGAGGAAGGAACCCTTCTCCCTTGTGGTGGAGTGACTGATGCAGCATGTGTCCACTGGCTGTTCTCAGTGGTAATGCTTTCACTATATTGTTTCACCAGGCACTGTTGAGATATACCACTATGACTGAGGTGTAGAGTCAGCTCTTCCCCACCTCCTTTCCCTTACTTACACTATTTAATTCTTTTTTCTCTTTCAATTTTTATTGCAAACATTATAAAATTAAACTTGTTAAATAAAATTAATTGCTTTTTTATTTAATAAATTCTTTGATATAACACCATAATTCGTATATAATATGGTTGATATGCTTACAGTAGAGTATCATCATCATCATCATTATCATCATCGTTTAACGTCCATTTTTCCACATTAACATGGGTTAGATGAGTTGCCCTGTTGTGAGAGAAGCCAGATCAAATAACCATATCTTGCTCATATAGAACTGTTTCTGGCTTGGTTTCTACAGCTGGATGCCCTTCCTAATACCAACCACATTTTCTTGCTTATACAGAACTGTTTCTGGCTTGGCTTCTACAGCTGGATGCCTTTCCTAATACCAACCACATTTTCTTGCTTATACAGAACTGTTTCTAGCTTGGTTTCTACAGCTGGATGCCTTTCCTAATACCAACCACATTTTCTTGCTTATACAGAACTGTTTCTAGCTTGGTTTCTACAGCTGGATGCCTTTCCTAATACCAACCACATTTTCTTGCTTATACAGAACTGTTTCTAGCTTGGTTTCTACAGCTGGATGCCCTTCCTAATACCAACCACATTTTCTTGCTCATATAGAACTGTTTCTAGCTTGGTTTCTACAGCTGGATGCCCTTCCTAATACCAACCACATTTTCTTGCTCATACAGAACTGTTTCTGGCTTGGTTTCTACAGCTGGATGCCTTTCCTAATACCAACCACATTTACCAATACTCTAATCTAACATTGCATCTTGTTGTTTAGTTAGATACTTCTGATTACAACATTTAATCTATTACATAGCCATGAATGGTTTTTGGCTCATACCATAGAAATGTTTCAGAAAGCAGAAATTAATATCTGATTACTAGGCAAAGACTCTGGGATCGGGGTTAGACAGCAACTTTCAGGTTCTTGTATTCTCGGATGATGAATAATTGCCCCTGCTTGTTAATTTTTAAGATATTTTCCACACTGCTCTTATTCCATCCCATTAAATTTTGTGGATTGGCAGTATCGGTAGAGGGTCGGACGCCATGCTTTCCAGCATAGTTACGTCCCTTTACGATCTGAGTTCAAATCCCGCCGAGGTTGACTTTGCCTTTCATCCTTACGGGGTCGATAAAATAAAGTACCAGTAATGCACTGGATAATTGCTGGCCTTGTGCCTAAAGTAGAAACAATTAAATTTTGCTAATCTATCTCCAGCAAAATACCATACATTATAAAATAAATAGGCTGGGTTGGGTGTCTCAATATGTAAACTAAATGACTAATTCTGGGTTTTTTTTAAAATCAAGGGAGACAACCTAGAAAAATTACCGATTTTCCAACACTCCTCATATTATTTGTGACCCAAGAGTAATTAAAAACGGTCGATATTATTTCTATATGCTGGATTGGCAGTATCGGTAGAGGGTCGGATGCCATGCTTTCCAGCATAGTTACGTCCCTTTATGATCTGAGTTCAAATCCCGCCGAGGTTGACTTTGCCTTTCATCCTTACGGGATAATAAAATAAAGTACCAGTAATGCACTGGGTAATTGCTGGCCTTGTGCCTAAAGTAGAAACAATTATTTCTATATTTTGTTATACAAATAATGATTTCTAATTTAGGCACAAGGTCAGCAATTTGAGGAAAGGGATGAGTCAGTTATATCGACCCTAGTACATAGCTGGTGCTTTATTCTATTGACTTCGGAAAGATGAATGGCAATGTTGATTTAAATAGGATTTGAACTCCAAATGTAAAACGGCCAGAAATGTTGTTATATACCACCAAGATCATCAGTATGGACTTCATCATGTCATTAATAAATGTGCTAAACAAACCTACTTATGTTCATTGAACCAATGAGAAAGGTCTACTAAAAATAGCAGCCAAATCTTCCTCAAATTATATTCCTACCGTCTTAAAAAGAAATATCACATTAGGTAATGAAATCCTGATATCCTATGTCTGAAAATAAAACAGGATAGTCATGGCTTGTATGCCTTTGATTATAGATCTGCTTAGTTTGAACTGACCTGAAGCTAAACAGTTACAACTATTGCATATCAGTATTAAATAATAAAACAGGTGTAGTTTCATATCCAGATAATTGTCTTCTATTAATCCTTTAGCATTTAAACCGGTCATATCCAGCCAGAATTTTCTCACCTTTTTCTGTTCAAACTGGCTGTAACCAGCTATTCATACTGATATTAAGGTATTGTTCTCAAAATAAATAATATCAAAATATCATAGATTCGATATTATGTGAGATAAAGTGTTTACCATCAAAATCCAATAGTTTTTATAGAGTAATGTAAATGCTAAAGGTTTAAACTACTATAAAAACATTTCAACATAAATATAAAGCCAAAGAGAGAACCGCTACAGGGTAACTACTCAAAATGGTAGAAATAGCAGCCAAATTTCACTCAAAGCACACACTACCAAAATGAATAAAAAAAGTGCCTATTATATAATAGGCATAGTTAAAATGCTATCTATATACTACTAAAACTCTGTGATTACGTCTTGTCTGTAATATAATACAGCCAAAAGGGTGCATAATGGGAAAATACTTTGAAAGGAAGTTGACCCTGAAATGGGAATACAAATGGAATAAAACACGTCTCACGTAAATCGAAGCACGGGTTCCCGAGATATGGGTTTTTTCCGGGTACCATTATAAATAGAGAGAGGGAAAGATAGAGAGAAAGAGAAAGAGATAATGGTGGTGAGAGAATAGATTGAAAGAGAGACATAGAGAGAGAGAGACAGAGAGAGAGGGAGAGAGAGAGAGAAGGAGACAGAGAAGGAGGCAGAGAAGGAAAATGGAAGAGAAGGAGAGAGAAAGCTGTAAAAATTATTTTTAAGTGAACATATTTTTTTTTTTTATAGTTTTTTTAAGTGAACGTAACCCAACGGGTCACGGGAAGTTTATCATAGAGTTGACCCATGCTTAATCAACAACAACAATAACAATCTCAAGAATATAAAATAATCAAGTTTTACATACCTCGCCTCTTGCATTTGCCTCCTTCTGATTCATATCCATTATTACAACGACAAATATATGATCCCGCAGTGTTGAAACATTGTTCATTTTCACCACAAGCATTTTTGGAGCACTCATCAACATCTGATATCAAAGAAAACATCATTTCAATACTGTATCAACATTATTTCAATATTATATCAATATTATATCAATATTATTTCAATATTATTTCAATATTATTTCAATACTCATGGAGGCACATGGTTTAGTGGTTAGAGCATTGGCCTTGCAATCGAAAGGCTGTGAGTTCAATTCTCAGACTGGGTGATGTGTTGTTTCCTTGAGCAAGACACTTTATTCCACATTGCTCCAGTTTACTCAGCTGTAGAAATGAGATGATAGGGACTAGGGTCCATATTATTCCACTGCAAAGTGGTCGTGGAGGTGCCATGGCAAAAAAGCACCCAGCACTCACTGTAAAGTGGTCGTGGAGGTGCCATGACAAAAAAGCACCCAACACTCACTGCAAAGTGGTCGTGGAGGTGCCATGGCAAAAAAGCACCCAGCACTCACTGCAAAGTGGTCGTGGAGGTGCCATGACAAAAAAGCACCCAACACTCACTGTAAAGTGGTTGTAGAGGTGCCATGACAAAAAAGCACCCAGCACTCACTGTAAAGTGGTTGTAGAGGTGCCATGGCAAAAAAGCACCCAGCACTCACTGTAAAGTGGTTGTAGAGGTGCCATGACAAAAAAGCACCCAACACTCACTGCAAAGTGGTCGTGGAGGTGCCATGGCAAAAAAGCACCCAGCACTCACTGCAAAGTGGTCGTGGAGGTGCCATGGCAAAAAAGCACCCAGCACTCACTGTAAAGTGGTTGTAGAGGTGCCATGGCAAAAAAGCACCCAGCACTCACTGTAAAGTGGTTGTAGAGGTGCCATGGCAAAAAAGCACCCAGCACTCACTGTAAAGTGGTTGTAGAGGTGCCATGGCAAAAAAGCACCCAGCACTCACTGCAAAGTGGTCGTGGAGGTGCCATGACAAAAAAAGCACCCAACACTCACTGTAAAGTGGTTGTAGAGGTGCCATGGCAAAAAAGCACCCAGCACTCACTGTAAAGTGGTTGTAGAGGTGCCATGGCAAAAAAGCACCCAGCACTCACTGTAAAGTGGTTGTAGAGGTGCCACAGCAAAAAAGCACCCAGCACTCACTGTAAAGTGGTTGTAGAGGTGCCATGGCAAAAAAGCACCCAGCACTCACTGTAAAGTGGTTGTAGAGGTGCCATGGCAAAAAAGCACCCAGCACTCACTGTAAAGTGGTCGTGGAGGTGCCACAGTAAAAAAGCACCCAGCACTCACTGTAAAGTGGTTGTAGAGGTGCCATGACAAAAAAGCACCCAGCACTCACTGTAAAGTGGTTGTAGAGGTGCCATGGCAAAAAAGCACCCAGTACTCACTGTAAAGTGGTCGTGGAGGTGCCACAGAAAAAAAGCACCCAGCACTCACTGTAAAGTGGTTGTGGAGGTGCCACAGCAAAAAAGCACCCAGCACTCACTGTAAAGTGGTCGTGGAGGCGCCACAGAAAAAAGCACCCAGCACTCACTGTAAATGAGGTTGGTGTTAGGAAGGGCATCCAGCTGTAGAAATCAAGCCAGAATCAGTTCCCGTCCCACCCTTGCAAGCAGGGAAAAAGTGGACGTAAAATGAAACGATGATGATGAATGATGACTCTATCAATATTATTTCAATACTGTATCAATATTATTTCAGTATTATTTCAATATCATAGGCGGTGGATTGGCAGTATCGGTAGAGGGTCGGATGCCATGCTTTCCAGCATAGTTACGTCCCTTAACGATCTGAGTTCAAATCCCGCTGAGGTTGACTTTGCCTTTCATCCTTACGGGGTCGATAAAATAAAGTACCAGTAATGCACTGGGTAATTGCTGGCCTTGTGCCAAAAAGTAGAAACAATTATTTCAATATCATCATCATCATCATCATCATCATCCTTTTACGTCTGCTTTTCCCTGCTTGCAAGGGTGGGACTGTATCAATATTATTTCAATACTGTATCAATATCATTTCAATACTGTATCAATATCATTTCAATACTGTATCAATATCATTTCAATACTGTATCAATATTATTTCAATACTGTATCAATATCATTTCAATACTGTATCAATATCATTTCAATATTGTATCAATATTATTTCAATACTGTATCAATATCATTTCAATACTGTATCAATATTATTTCAATACTGTATCAATATTATTTCAATACTGTATCAATATCATTTCAATATTGTATCAATATTATTTCAATACTGTATCAATATCATTTCAATATTGCATCAATATTATTTCAATACTGTATCAATATTATTTCAATATCGTATTAATATTATCATTTTTTTTTTTATATATTAAAATAATTATTTCTACTTTTCATACAGGGCCAGCAATTACCCCAGTGAATTACTGGTACTTTATTTTATCGACCCCGTAAGGATGAAAGGCAAAGTTGACCTCGGCGGGATTTTAACTCAGATCTTAAAGGGCTGTAACTCTATGCTGCAAAGCATGGCGTCCAACTCTCTACCGATACTGCCAATCCACGGCCCTATTCAATATTATATTAATATTATCACATTGATACTGCCCTGTATAGTTTCAGATAAAATTATATTCAATTATCCCATTGGTATCATTAAAGTGAAATAGAGCAAGCTGAGCTGCACATATTCTAACTATCAGATCAAGCAAACTTGGAAGCTGTAGACACAATTGTCTATTGCAGTAGGCAGATTCTCTAATTCTATGAAGGTAGGCTGAAGATTTCATAGGCTGACTATGAAGGAGTGAAGCTAGAGCTGTGAAATCTTGCATGCATTAATTTCAACCCTTTTTATTAATAACTGTATTGGTTCTTTTCAGGGACTATGTTGAAAAATAAACCTCATTTGGTCATTCCATGAGAGTATCTTGGTCAGACTATGAAAGAGTGATGCCAGGGCTGTGAAATCTTGTGTGCAATAATTTGAACTCTTTTTATTAATAACTGCATTGTTTCTTTCTAACAAGGACTATGTTGAAAAATAAACTTCATTTGGTCATTCCACGAGAGTATCTTGGTCAGCCTATGAACTTTTCAGCTTATGATCTTTTCGGCTGACCCTTGTATATCTGTATCCAGTGCCAGTTGGTGGTCAATGGATCTTTTACTATGAGTAGTTTTCTATAATAATAAATGAGGCACTACTTTACTTCTCTAACAGTGACCAATGAACCTTAGTCTTTGTTGGTAACTTGCCAAACAAGGACACATTATTTAAACTTTGCCTTTCATCCTTACGGGGTCGATAAAATAAAGTACCAGTAATACACTGGGTATTTGCTGGCCTTGTGTCTAAAGTAGAAACAATTATTTACAATAGGCGGTGGATTGGCAGTATCGGTAGAGGGTTGGACCCCATGCTTTGACACATAGAGTTACGGCCCTTGCCATTCTGAGTTCAAATCCCGCCAAGGTTAACTCTGCCTTTCATCCTGACGGGGTCAATAAAATAAAGTACCAGTAATGCACTGGTGTAATTGCTGGCTTTCTGCCAAAAGTAGAAACAATTATTTACAATAGGCAGAACCAGGACTATAGAGAGACAAGTCCATCTGGGTTTGTGGTCTTTTTTCACTGAATTAAGGGTTCAAACCAGGTACTTAGTGGTCTACTGCAATGTAGAAATATTGGATGATTGTAGTTTTTACCCTAAGTAGCTTTCCATAGCAATAATTGATGCATTACCATGTGATTGCTTCGCTGAAAGTGACCAATGAAATTTAATCATCTTTGGCTCAACATAGTTGTTAAAAGATTCAAAATAAACTATATAACTATTTGCTATCTTGCTAATAATGTTAACAATAATCCCATATTAAGCAGATTATATACAGGGTGAGTCAATGCATTTTTATTGCAAGGTTCACAGGTAACTTTTTGAACATCTGCTTCAAATTATATTGAGGAACAGGGTCAGCTTTTTTGAACAATTACTTTAATTATATATTTTTAACTAGTTTTCATCATCATCATCATCCTAATCATTTAATGTCCATCTTCCACGCTAGCATAGGTTAGACGGGAGTTGTGCCACTTGAGCCAAGGCTGGTTGGGTGACCGTGTCTCGCTCATATAGGACTAAAGAAAGGTTGCCAGAAGTTGTTTGATGTATTTATAATTTTGTACTGTACGACCAGAATTTTGGTGGATGCCCTATCTAATGCCAACTACATTTACAGTATGTGTAGGTGACACAACAAAAAGCACCCAGCAGACACTGTAAATGTGGTTGGCATGTAGAAGGACATCCAGCCGTAAAAACTAAGCCAGAAACAGTTCTGTATGAACAGGACATGGTCAACTGACCGACTTGCCTCTGACAGGACAACCTGTTTAACCCATGCTAGCAGAGACGTAACTAGGGTATGACAAGCATGGCACTTACCATGGGTGCCACTTGGACTAGGAACGCTTTCTATTAAAGTCAAATAAGTTTGGTAGGAGAGTGAAAAAAGAAACTCCTTCAGATGTATGATCTGTCTTTGATTATCATGGGTGAGAACACTAATGGCTGGATCAGTAAACCATTTATATAAATTATTAGGCCCCTACAGTGCTGGGCAGAGACATAATTTCACTGCTTGCCATAGGTGCTAGTTTCCCTAATTATGCCTCTGCATGCTAGTATGGAAAATGGACATTAAATGATGATGATGATGATGAGGAGGAGGAGGATGGTGAGGATGATGATGATGATGATGATGATGATGATGATGATGATGATGATGACGATGAAGATGGGGCGATGACAATGACGATGTTGATGATGATGTTGATGATGATGATGAATATAAATGTTGAATTGCCCAGTTACTTATGATGATGATGATGATGATGATGATGATGATGGTGATGAAGAAGATGATGATGATGATGATGACGATGATGATGACGATGATGATGATGATGAATATAAATCTTGAACTCTGCCCAGTTACTTGTGACTCTCCCTGTATAGTGGATTCTATTTTAATGGATCAAATTCTTACCCTTTCTCTTCCAACTTCAAATCACAAATATATGTCACAAATATATGTCACAAATATATGTCACAAATATATGTCACAAATATATGTCACAAATATATGTCACAAATATATGTCACAAATATATGTCACAAATATATGTCACAAACTGACATAGTAACAATATTACAGCGTAACATAGACACATAATTGTTTCTACTTTGGGCACAAGGCCAGCAATTACCCCAGTGTATTACTGGTACTTTATTTTATCGACCCCTCCCCGTAAGGATGAAAGGCAAAGTTAACCTCGGCGGGATTTGAACTCAGAATGGCAAGGGCCGTAACTCTATACGTCAAAGCATGGCGTCCGACCCTCTAACGATACTGCCAATCCACCGCCCGTATAACATAGACACATAATGAAATGTATATAAATCCACAGAAATATATACATATGTGTGAATGAAGTAATTCCATCGGAAAAGTCCAGGAAAAAAGAGTGCTCTATGTAAGCAACAGAGCTTAATTATTATTATTATGTAATAAACAACATAAGGCAATTATTCCATTTACCAGTGGTTTCTTAAAAGCAAAAGGTTTTGCTTTCAATCCTCAGAATGAAAAATCCTGGTTTGTTTATTGAATATGGATTCTAAAAACAAAAATGCAATCTATATGAAAGTGAGGCTGGAAAAGGGAGAAGGAAAGGAAAAATAAAATAAAATAAAACTACACATGCAAACACACACAAAAAAAAAAAAAAAAAAAAAAAAAAAACCCAAGTGTGTGTTAGTATGCTTTTGGGTTTTTTTTTTTTTTTTTTTTTTTTTTTTGTGTGTGTTTGCATGTGTAGTTTTATTTTATTTTATTTTTCCTTTCCTTCTCCCTTTTCCAGCCTCACTTTCATATAGATTGCATTTTTGTTTTTAGAATCCATATTCAATAAACAAACCAGGATTTTTCATTCTGAGGATTGAAAGCAAAACCTTTTGCTTTTAAGAAACCACTGGTAAATGGAATAATTGCCTTATGTTGTTTATTACATAATAATAATAAGAAATATATACATACACAGAAAGACACAGTCACAGAGAAAAAAAAAAATTTGCATTGAAATTTCAATTAGAATGAGACTCACCTGTACACAAGTAATTTACCATTTCATATCCAGTATTACATACACATTTGTAGCCATTTCTCAAAGTCCTACATTGGGAGTTCAATCCGCAGACAATGTCTTTACAGTTAGCGCTACCTGAAAATAGATTAAAGAAATACAATGGAACCTTGGTTCTTGAACTTAATTTATTCCTGAAAGCCATTCGTCACCTGAAATATTCATAAACTGAAACTATTTTTCCCATACAAAATGTTGAAAGAGAAATACAGAGAGAGAGAAAGAGAGATTGTGTGTGAAAGACAGATAAATATCACAATAGTAACTAACTACACAGGAGTTGACATTTTCCTGCTAATTCTCCCAGTTTGTTGCCAACTGTTATTGCTGACATGTTTTATGATCAGAACATTTTTTCATGAACAGATTGTTTCTACTTTAGGCACAAGGCCAGCAATTACCCAGTGCATTACTGGTACTTTATTTTATCGACCCCGTAAGGATGAAAGGCAAAGTCAACCTCGGCGGGATTTCTAGAAGAAATTGTCCTGAAGAGAGATGGGATCTGATAGGTCTAAATCCCCAAATCACTATGGTGGCATCCTAAAACTCCCTGAAGTTAAAGCTCCCATTGACAAAGTGTCACATAGAAGTATGACTACTAATTGTCTCAGGTCAAACAATTACGTGAATAAAAATATATATATATCATATTTCCTGGTGCCATGAGAGGTGCTCATGAACTAAGGTTCCACTGTATCGCTTGGGTCATTTAATTGCCCAGTATATGGTCAATACTGTATTTTCCAGCTTTGAAGATGCTACTTTTTTCCTAAAATAAGGCTAAAAAAATCTACCATGCATCCTGGAGGCCGAAGGTTGTTTATTATTTTTTTTTTTTATTTGTTGTTGTCAAAATTAGGGTGCGTCCTCGAGGACGAAATGTCTTTGGCACCAGGAAATATGATATATATATATTTTTATTCACGTAATTGTTTGACCTGAGACAATTAGTAGTCATACTTCTATGTGACACTTTGTCAATAGGAGCTTTAACTTCAGGGAGTTTTTAGGATGCCACCATAGTGATTTGGGGATTTAGACCTATCAGATCCCATCTTTCTTCAGGACAATTTCTTCTAGAGAGAGAGAGTAAGAGAATGAGAGAGTGAGAGAATGAGAGAGTAAGAAAGAGAGAAAGAGTATGAGAGAAAGAATGTGAAAGAAAGAGTGAGAGAGTTAGAAAGAGAGAAAGTGTGAGAGAGTAGTTATCACAGTTTCTGTGGTGTGAAGCAACTAAGAGAACAAAACTGACCAGTCCATCACAGAGTTAAAACCCCCAGCTATTACTGGTAATCATTTTCAGCTGAGTATACAGGAGCAATGTAAAATGAAGTGTTTTGCACGAGAACGCAACACACAACTCAGTCCAGGAATCAAACTCATGACAGTATGATCATAAGTCCAACACCCAGGCAGATTTAAGTTAAATCTGCCTTCCAAACATGTCAACTCCAAATGATCCTTTAAATCTCTCCTAGGGATAATGGGTTTTTAAACCTGAAAATATTTGAGATCATTAAATTTGCTAAGGTAAGGTTCTTTTGTTATCTTAACAATTTAATTTTCTTTTTAATGCATTGTTTGGTTTTCAAAATTATTTAAATTTGTGTTTCCTATTCAACACTGCTTCAAGTAAGCTACAAAACTATATATATATATACATATATATATATGTGTATATATATGTGTATATATATATATATATATATATATTATATATAGTAATAATAATAAATTTGAAGACTAAAATCGAAAGAGGGCTCGATAAGGATAAATATATATCAAATATATAAGAACCGTAGAGCAACGTTTTTTGAAATATCCACTTCTGCGTTTACAGATTGACTTTGTTAGTTTCAGAAGATCCCGTTAAGGGTGAAAGCAGAGATTCTTTACTTAAACTTTAATCTGTTATTTTAATAAATATATATATATATATATATATATTTATTAAAATAACAGATTAAAGTTTAAGCAAAGAATCGCTGCTTTCACCCTTAACGGGATTCCTGCTTAGTACAGGTATGTTCTTTGTAGAAATATTCAGATGTTGTTTCTGCATGATGAATATAAGTCAGTAGAGTGCTCAACCGAGGGAGCCAAATATATATATATATAAATGAAAGGTATAGAAAACATTGTAGCAAAAAGCCATATATATATATATATATATATATATATATATGTATACAAGAATATTGAAAATAGTATATATATATATATAAGAAAATTTTACCATTAACAGTTTGGATACTACTAGCAGCAATGAAGCTGATAGTTTTCTTTTGTATTCTATAATCATTATATATTTTGTTGATTGTGTGTCTGAATGTCTGTTGTCTGTTGACAGAAGGATCATGTTTGCATTCATCAAAACGAACTTCTTGTTCCCATGTGTAGCGCCTACCAACACCATCTACTCGGAAAATACGGTCTGTTTTGGCACGTAATACACCTATAAGATACATGAAATGATATTTTATGAGTAATTGGAAAGAAGAAATTATATTATTCATTAAATCAAAGGAACAAAAGTATTGAGAAGCAGGAAATCATCATCATCATCATCATCATCATCATTTTACGTCCACTTTTCCCTGCTTTGCAAGGGGGGGGGACGGGAACTGATTCTGGCTTGATTTCTACAGCTGGATGCCCTTCCTAACACCAACCTCATTTACAGTTTGGGCTGGGTGCTTTTTTGCCGTGGCACCTCCACGACCACTTTACAGTGGAATGATATGGACCCCAGTCCCTATCATCTCATTTCTACAGCTGAGTAAACTGGAGCAATGTGAAATAAAGTGTCTTGCTCAAGGAAACAACACATCACCCGGTCTGAGAATTGAACTCACAACCTTTCGATTGCAAGGCCAATGCTCTAACCACTGAGCCATGTGCCTCCATACACATCACCCGGTCTGAGAATTGACCTCACAACCTTTCGATTGCAAGGCCAATGCTCTAACCACTAAGCCATGTGCCTCCAAATAGTAGAAAAAATAAGAAAATGTAGAAAACAAAGATTACTTTAGGATAGGTTTATTATATATGTATAGCTAAATACACATTTAAATATGAGGGTCAGCTGAAAAGCTCATAGACTGACTATGAAGGATTGATGGTAGAGCTGTGAAATCTTGCATCAAATAATTTCAATTCTTCTTATTAATAACTGAATTGTTTCTTTGGTCATTCCATGAGAGTATCTTGGTCAGCCTATGAACTTTTCGGCTAATCCATATATATATGTGTGTGTGTGTATTTATGAGGGTGGACAGAAATGTTCATTGGCTGACTATGAAGGATTGATGCTAGGGCTGTGAAATCTTGCATGCATTAATTTCAACTCTTCTTATTAATAACTGCATTGCTTTTTTTCTAGGGACTATGTGGAAAAATAAACCTCATTTGGTCATTCTATCATTCCATGACAGCATTTTGATCAGTCTATGAACTTATCAGACTATGAATTATTCAGCTGACTCTCATACAGTGAAACCAAAGAGGATTAAAAATATAGCTATACATCAATGTTAAAAGCTTAAGAAATAGATGAAGAAAATGTAGATGTATAACTTTTAGAGGATAAATTGTGATCTGAACATTGTCATCCTAATTTTAACATACATTTTTAATTTTTCCTTAATCCTTTAGTATTTAAACCGGCCGTATCCAGCCAGAATTCTCTCTACTCTTTCTGGTCAAACCAGCCATAACCAGCTGCTCGTACTGATGTTATGGTGTTGTTCTCAAAATATGTAATATCAAAATCTCATAGATTCAATATTTTGTGAGATGATTATGTACGATAAAGTGTTTACCATGAAAATATGATAGTATATATAGAGTAATGTGAATAATATATGAGATAATTATGTGAGGTAAAGCCTTTAGCATGAAAATACAATAGTATATATAGAGTAACGTGAATGCTAAAGGGTTAAAGGTAGTTTATACAAATATTTGAGCAATGCAGTACAGTGAATGAAAATAGTTTACTTACCAGGCTGTATACGGACATAGTCTTCATTATATTTATCTATTTCTATTCTCGCACCATTGTGTACCCAAGGAATAGATCCTGTGATATTTGTCTCAGCTCGCATGTTTAAATCTGTATCATGACTGAAAAGCCTTTCTTGGATTAAGACCTCTTCTCCAGTATCAAATGTTACCTTAGCAGTATGATGCAACTTTCCACCTTGAGAACAACAACAAAAGTAAGACAATATTGTTTAAAATGAGATACAACAAATCTCAAATTCTTTAAAAATTTAGAAAAATTTAGAAAAATATCATTTGTTGATGACACAATAAAATATACTCAGCCAACAACACTATAAAGTGATAATGCTGGTGCCATGATAAAATGCAACTAGCGTACTCAGTAAAGTGGTAGTACTGGTGACACAATAAAATGCACCCAGCCGACACTGTAAAATGATAGTACTGGTGTCACAATAAACTGCACCCAGTATACTCGGTAAAGTGGTAGTGCTGGTGTCACAATAAAATGCACCAAGTACACTCGGTAAAGTGGTCGTGCTGGTGTCATAAAATGCAGCCAGCCTACTCTATAAGGTGGTATGAAAAATATATGAGTATATATTCTTTGATATATTACTGCATTAGAATATTTATTATTATCATCATCATCATCATCAGCATCATCCTTTAATGTCTGTCTTCCTTGCTAACAAGAGTTGGGTGGGTCTCCATAGACTGAATCAGTAGTATTCATGCAGATCTTCTGACCTCTTAAATGGGCTGAAGGGGCCTGCATCTCACTTACATATGATCCCTCACTATGTACATTTTATCATGGCAGTATGTCCTTGTCACAGATGAAGAGTCCTAATCCTGACTACTTTACTGATTGTACTGGGTGTACTGGGTGTATTTGTTTTGTTGACACTGAAGAGGTTGTCATGTCTTTGACACAATTGAAGATTCTGCTTAAGTCTTTTTTCAGCAGGTTTTTCTCCTGGCTGAATGTCCTTCCTATCACCAAATACTTTATATCAGGCATGTCGAACCGAGGGTCCCCCGAGGACCACATGGGTCACATATGTGTTGTCTGAGGGCCCCACATGAGTCACGTATGTGTTGTCTGGGGGCCACATGAGTCACATATGTGTTGTCTGAGGGCCACATAGGTCACATATGTGTTGTCTGAGGGCCACATGAGTCACATATGTGTTGTCTGAGGGCCACATAGGTCACATATGTGTTGTCTGAGGGCCACATAGGTCACATATGTGTTGTCTGAGGGCCACATGGGTCACATATGTGTTGTCTGAGGGCCACATGAGTCACATATGTGTTGTCTGAGGGCCACATGAGTCACGTATGTGTTGTCTGGGGGCCACATGGATCACATATGTGTTGTCTGAGGGTCACATAGGTCACATATGTGTTGTCTGAGGGCCACACATAACAACTCATTGTGCACATTACAACTAATTTTTTTAATTTTATATTACAAAGATAAAACATGCTCGTGCTGTAAAAACCTTTGTGTGGGCTGCAGATGTGCTTGTAAAGGGCCGCATGTTTGACATGCCTGGTTTATATGATGTACTGGGTGTATTTATCATGTAGATCATCAACACTGGAGAGGTTCTCATATCTTTGACACAATTGAATAGTCCTCTTAACCCTTTTTTTCAGCAGCTATTTACTCCTGGCTGAATGTCCTTCTTATCACCAAACACTCTATATGATGCACTGGGTGCGTTTATCATGTAGATCATCAAAATACTGAGGAGATTGTCTTATTTTTGACACAACTAAATAGTCTTCTCAACCTTTTGTTTGGCAGGTTTTCTATAACTGGATACCCTTCCTATCCCCAATCACTTTACAGAGTGTACTGGTAGTTTTTATCAAGTAAATCACCAACACAAGGGAGTTTGCCATATCTATGACACAGTTGAAGAATCCTTTCAACACTTTGTTTGGCAAGTTTTCAAAGTCTGGATGTTCTTCCTATTACCAACCACTTTACAGAGCGAATAAATGTATGAATATATAAATATATAT
Source organism: Eledone cirrhosa (assembly GCA_964016885.1). Classification (NCBI taxonomy): domain Eukaryota; kingdom Metazoa; phylum Mollusca; class Cephalopoda; order Octopoda; family Eledonidae; genus Eledone; species Eledone cirrhosa. Next base: position 97,530,116 of record OZ024744.1, read on the forward strand.
TCTACAATATATTAACACATTAAAATAGTAAGGAAATAATATTTCTTTCACATACCAGTTATCATAAAGCCATTTTGGGAATCTTCTGCTTCTAGAGTGCTGAATAAGAACCCAAGGAAAGTATTTATACCATCTAATAAAATGATAGAAAGACCAGTTTCTTCAGTAATTGAACTGACAACAGTGTAAGCACGTCCACTATTTGTTATGATATATGAATGCCTGTTCAAGTTAAATGTACTGGTCTTATTTAAGGTCAAAGTAATTCTGCCATTAAGCTGTTGAGGAGTTCCTGAAATAAAATAAAAAGTATAATAAGTTAAATCAGTTTGTTTTATCTAAAGACCCTCTTTGGTCATGATTGACCATGGGTTTTGTACCTAGAAAGTTTCCCTACTGAGGTACCAGCGAGGGTTAGGTGTTTTTGTGGAAGACCAGCAATCACCCATACATATCAGTCTTCCCTCTACACACCACCTATGTTGTCCAAGGGAAAGGTAAAAGCTGCTACAACTTGGCACCAGAGACCTCATATCTAATATATATACTATATACACTATATACACACTCTGTATAGATTATATATTATATATACATTATACACGATGTCAAAGGGAAAGGCAAAAGCCAACATAACTCAGCACCAGTGACATCACAACTAATATATACACTATATATACATACAATATGTGTACACTACATATTGTATATACTCTATATATGATGTTATCCAAGGGAAAGGTAAAGACTGATACAGCTTGGCACCAGTAACATCACAACTCATTTCTACGGCTGGGTGAACATGAACATGAAATAAAGTGTCTTGCTCAAGGACACAATGTATCACTCGGTCCAGGAATCAAACTTATAATTTTACAATTGAAAAAAAAAATACAGCCATCACTCAAAATCGAGTATGAGTTTGTAGTTTGTGCAAATATTTAATATTAATAGAGATTAAAAGTTGAAGCAATGAATTTCTCCTTTCACCCTAAATGGGATCATCTTTTTTTTTTTTTTTAATCGATCGACTTTCGTCAAATCGGACCGAGGAAACAATGTTTCCGTTGGTCTTTCCAGTTGCTACTACTATCTATCGGTCGCAACTCCAGGTAGAAGGAGCAACGTGAAATAAAGTGTCTTGCTCAAGGACATAACGCATCGCCCGGTCCAGGAATCGAACTCACAACCTCAAGATTGTGAATCCAATTCTCTAACCACTCAGCCACACACCTTCATGGGATCATCTATATATATTTAATATGTAGTTTAAACACTTTGAGTCAAAACCACCTAAAACTGCCCCTGGTTCTACTATGCAAAATTCTCTATTTTAAAAATATTTATCAAAAAAAATATTTCATCAAAATTTTATGTAAGAACCTTTGTTAAGCTATATTCCAAACACCAGTTTAATAATTATTTCTAATCTAGACACGAGGCCTGCAAGTTGAAGTACTTAACTTGTACTTCATTTTATCGACCCTGAAAGGAAGAAAAGCAAAGATGACTTTGGTGGGATTTGAACTCAGAAAGTAAAGAACCAGAACAAATGCCACAAAGCATTTTACCTAATATTCTAACGATTCTACCAGCCCACCAGCTTAATAATTGTTTCTACTTTTGGCACAAGGCCAGCAATTACCCCCAGTGCATTACTGGTACTTTATTTTATCGACCCTATAAGCATGAAAGGCAAAGTTAACTTCGGCGGGATTTGAACTCAGATCGTAAAGGGGCGTAACTCTATGCCATAAAGCATGCTGTCCGACCCTCTACCGATACTGCCAATCCACCACCAGTTTGATAATGAGAACGTTACTTACATAACTAAACACCTTCAATATATATATATATATATATATTTGGGGGGGGGGGGGGTTTCATATCTTATTTCAATAGTGTAAACATTGTCTTTCATTAGAAATATGATAATTGTTTCTACTTTAGGCACAAGGCCAGCAAAGTACCCAGTGCATTACTGGTACTTTATTTTAGAAATATGATAATGAAAAGGTTAAGAACAAAATTGAAACAGATTACCTTTAATCAAGCAATTGATTCCATTACCATAAGTAGTAGGAGGACATTGGCAACAATACCCTGTTGAAAAATCTACACATTTGGCAGTGTGGTAGCATTGATGATGACCATTTTTGCAGTAAGCTGGTCCAAAATCTTCATCAACTATATTTAGATAATAAAAATAATAATGATGATAATAATATTTCTTTTTTTTTTTTTTTTATCACATTTAATAATTGAAATCATATTAAAATACTTTCCTCTGTTTTCAATATTCTG
>OZ024744.1:97542419-97562419 GCA_964016885.1 Eledone cirrhosa
CTATCTTCCACGCTAGCAGGGAATTGTCCCACTTGAGGAAAGATTGATTGGGTGACCATGTCTCAGTCATATAGGACTGTATCTGGAAGGTTTTCTACGGCTGGATGCCCTTCCTAACACCAACCACATTTACAGTTACAATTATTATTGAAGCTAATTTTATGAGAAAACTACAAAATATTCCTGTGAGATGTCTAAATTGGTAGTTTAATATATGTAGCCAATGTCTAAAGAGAAAATGACTGGTGAATAATTGAACTTCTTCAAAGGAAGAGAAATATTTACTACCAGACAAAATCATGTTTGAATGGATTCACAGACATAACAAACATTGAATAATCACTGAAGAAAATTAATATTTAAAGACTTAGATCCATTATATATTGAAATATTTTGATATTCAATATAAGACATTCTTCATATTATATGGATTTTTTTTTTTTTTTTTAATTCCTTGAAAATGTTGGTTATTTCCCTTAAGAATAATTAGCTCCCTCAAACTGGAAAAAAAATTGTTTTACAAGAAGGAATAGAAAAATCAAGATTGTCTACAGATAATGTTATTCAATTTCTGATAAAATAATTTATAGTAAATCTTAAATTTGTATAATTCAAATTCTAGTTGCACTTCAGTTCAGGTCTATAAAAACTTAAAAATGTATAATGCATGTTAAAATAATTTTTAAAAAAAGGTGTGGGGCTCATGCAATACAGGTTTTGATAGAATAAATAGAAATATATAAATATGTAAAATGCATTAATTTGATTAAAGATGGCATTCTGTCCTAAAATATAAAATGGTTGATCATATTGACTTCTGTTCCCATTTGAGTAGCTTTATATGTCATTTAAGTGTGACCTCTATAAGATTTATTATAAACTAGACCACACGTGACCCTGTTGGGTCACGTTCACTTCAAAATATTTTTTTTTAAATCAGGTTCACTTAAAAATAATTTTTAAATAATTAAAATATACACAGACATGTATATAATGTGAAATGAAACTGGAAGGCCCATATATATATGTGTGTGTATGTATATATATAAATGTATGTGTGTGTATACATATACATATATATTTATATGTATGCAGGTGTGTGTATATATATATATATGTGGGTGTCTGTGATCTATGACCTCTATAAGATTTATTATAAATTGCTATCAGTAAGTTAGAAGAATTCAGTAGTATACATCGTTAGCAAGGGTAATCATCATCATCATCATCATCAACAGTGGTTTTACGTCCATTCTTCCACACTATCATGGGTTAGACGGGTTGTCCTGTTGTGGGCAATGCCAGGTTGGCTGACCTTGTATTGCTCATACGGGAATGATTCTGGCTTGATTTCTATGGCTGGATGCCCTTCCTAACACCAACCTCATTACACAACCACTTTACAGTGTCGACTGGGTGCTTTTTGTCGTGACACCTACATGACCACTTTACAGTGTCGACTGGGTGCTTTTTGTTGTGACATCTACACGACCACTTTACAGTGTTGACTGAGTGCTTTTTGTCGTGACACCTACACGACCACTTTACAGTGTCGACTGGGTGCTTTTTGTCGTGACACCTACATGACCACTTTACAGTGTCGACTGGGTGCTTTTTGTTGTGACACCTACATGACCACTTTACAGTGTGGACTGGGTGCTTTTTGTTGTGACACCTACACAACCACTTTACAGTGTTGACTGGGTGCTTTTTGTTGTGACACCTACACAACCACTTTACAGTGTCGACTGGGTGCTTTTTGTTGTGACACCTACATGACCACTTTACAGTGTCGACTGGGTGCTTTTTGTTGTGACACCTACATGACCACTTTACAGTGTGTACTGGGTGCTTTTTAATGTGACACCTACATGACCACTTTACAGCGTGTACTGGGTGCTTTTTGTTGTGACACCTACATGACCACTCTACAGTGTGGACTGGGTGTTTTTTGTTGTGACACCTACATGACCACTTTACAGTGTGGACTGGGTGTTTTTTGTCGTGACACCGACACGACGACCACTCTACAGCGAGGTCATATTGTCTATATGCTTCAGCTTTGGCTTGTACCCATGGGACATCGGGTGTTTTGTATTACTGCGTGATGCCAGAGGTCACGGTCTTGTGTCATCGCTTTGAGACAATTGTATGAGGTTTTGAGAATGCTACAGAACTACATTTGGTTGGTCTTCATTTCTTTTTAATTATTCCAGTATAATGAAATAGTTATATGAATATGTTGAGAGACCATCATTGTCATCATCATCATCATCATCATCATCATCCTCATCATCTTCATCCTCATCCTCATCATCTTCATCATCATCATCATTTAATGCCTGTTTTCCCTGCCAGCAAGGGTTGGGCAGAGCATCACAAACCAAGTCGGTACATAATCTGAGCCACTAATATTGCATTCAACTCTATAAGAGTGTACCATGCATTTATCTTGGCACCAGCAGTAATGAAGGTGATTACATCTTTAATAAAACTAAAGACTCCTCTCTACACTCTCTCTTTGCCAATTCTTCTACAGATGGATGATGTCTAGAATCCATAGTTCTTTGTCTGTATTCCAAACAAGAATTCATTAACCATCTCACTGAATTCTCTTTGTAAAATATTTCAGAGTTTAATCTTCACTGAATATCTTCTACCAAGCACATGTACAATTCAACAGTACAAGAATCACAATCTAGCAAAAGTTAACTTTTACATAAGACATAACTGTTTCTACTTTAGGCACAAGGCCAGCAATTACCCAGTGCATTACTGGTACTTTATTTTATCGACCTCGTAAGGATGAAAGGCAAAGTTAACCTCGGCGGGATTTGAACTCAGAATGGCAAGGGCCGTAACTCTATGCATCAAAGCATGGCGTCCGACCCTCTACCAATACTGCCAATCCACCAGACATAATCTTGAAATATTCTCCCATGAGAAATATGAAAACTCAGTTGGAAAATTCTTTTCTCTAAATTAACAATATAAAGATGGCTACTTGTTGTTGCAGTAAGACATTTAATTATTGAATATAATTTTAAATTATTAATTATCAATTAAATCAACAGTATTTCTGATGTATTTATTTGCTTTGACACGACATCTCCAGAAATATATTCACATATTTTCTAATAGATTGCTTATATAAATAAATCTAATTATATTCACCAATATATTCTAAGATATCAAAAATATTTAAATATTTGAAAAGTACTTTCAAAGTTTAGAAAATTGCTTTAAAAAATGTTTGGCTTTTATTTTAATTTTTGTTGTGAATGAAACATTTTATAGATTTCAAAGGAAAAACCTTTATGAACATGCAGAAGATTTTTTATTTTACTAGGTGTCTCTAAGTAAGTTCAGATTTTCACATACCTATGTTTGTTTATACATACAGATACTTTATCAGATAACAATTTTTATTTAAACTTTGGTTATTAAATGGCATATTTAGCTACAATCTTAAAAAACAAAATATACATAATATAACTAGATTAAATATTCCATTCAGTTTTGAGAAATATAACAAACTGGAATTTCTTTGAGAAGACAAATTTTTTGAAATGATGTTTTGGTTTTTTTTTTTTTTTTAATGAATTACTTGCACTATTTATTGAAGAAATCGATGTTGTTTTTTCTCGCTAAATATCTTTTATCTACAGAGAGTGGATTTGCTTACATGTCATAGAGGTATGTAAGAAATGTTAATCAATAATGATTTCTAGTATAGGCACAAAGCCAGTAATTTGTGGGGAGGGGAAAGTCGATTAAATCGACCATAGTACATTACTGGTGCTTTATTTTATCGACCCCGTAAGGATGAAAGGCAAAGTTAACCTCAGCGGGATTTGAGCTCAGAATGGAAAGGACCATAACTCTATGCTGCAAAGCATGGTGGCCGACCCTCTACCGATACTGCCAATCCACCACCCTAAGTGTTAATCAATATAATGCCCCTTTGTTGGTTTATATCAATTAAGATTTTAGTTATGTCACAATGAATGAGGAGGCTCTTCATGTGTCAATAGTAAAACCTTTTTTTAACATAGCAGCCAAATCTTGCCTGAAACATATGTTGGACCATATTCAACAAACAGATTTATCAAGCTAAGAAAATAATAATAATAATAATAATAATAATAATAACAATAATAATTGTTTCTACTTTAGGCACAAGGCCAGCAATTTGAAGGGGAGGGCTTTACATCAACCCCAGTGCATTACTGGTACTTTATTTATCGACTCCGTAAGGTTGAAAGGCAAAGTTAACCTTGACAGGATTTGAACACAGAACGCAAAGGGCCGTAACTCTATGTCACAAAGCATGTTGTCCAACGCTCTACCGATACTGCCAACCTACCGTCCTTAAAATAATAATAATGATAATAATAATAAAAACTAAAGTATACTTGCTAAGGTGAAATTTTCTGAGATACTAATAAACATTAGATTGACTATTGTTTCAAAAGTCTGTTTGATCAGAACTGACAGGAGGTTATTTAACAACTAAAATAACAACTACAACAACAACATCAACAACAACAACCATGTGTATGCGAGCTGAGGTCTACATAATTCATTTAGGCATTTACAATAAATGTTTCTATTTTTGGCACAAGGCCAGCAATTATCCCAGTGCATTACTGGTACTTTATTTTATCGAACCTGTAAGGATGAAAGGCAAAGTTAACCTCAGCGGGATTTGAACTCAGAATATAAAGGGCCATAACTCTATGCTACAAAGCATGGTGCCTGATGCTCTACCAATACTGCTCTACATTTACAATAATTGTTTCTACGTTTGGCACAAGGCCAGCAAATACCCAGTGCATTACTGGTATTTTATTTTATCAACCTCGTAAGGATGAAAGGCAAAGTCAACCTCGGCGGGATTTGAACTCAGATCGTAAAGGGACGTAACTATGCTGGAAAGCATGGCGACCGACCCTCTACCGATACTGCCAAGGGGAATGATCACAACTACAAACTGCAGAGATCAGAGAGGCACTCCAGGTAGGGCTGCTACCTCTCCAAATTGAGAGATCACAGCTCTGATACTATGGGACATGTGGTTAGAATGTCTCAGGAAAGAACCGCTGGACAGATTTTACGGGCGAAACCAACCGGTAGGAGACCCAGGGGTAGACCCTGGAGCATGGTTGGATAACATCCATGAGCTTGGTTGGTCACGCTTGGGGATCCAACCAGATCTGTTGGAAATGATTGTTTCTGACAGGACCTACTGGAAGGAGTGTTTAAGGACTCTGACCCCCACAACCCTCTCATGAAGAAGTTGGTGAAGAAAAGAAAGAGAAGAAAAGATACACATTTTTTTTTTTAATCGGTCATAAACACTAAATTCAGATTAAGGGTTAAACCATTGATTAATTATTTGTTATTTATTTTAGCAGCTCCTATTACTATCATTATTCATTTGAAAGTTACTATTGATGTTTTTGTTTTTGTTTCATTATAGTATAGCTAGTGTAAAGTTGACATTTTAATTATCCTCATTATATAATCTTCTTTTCAAGTTTTATCTCATTATTGTATCAACCAAGTTCATCAGCAGCAACTGAAAGTATCAAACACCAATTCAATGCTGATTTTTCCTACTGAGCATGAACTGCAGCTTTTGCTAGTACTGCAGGCCAGTTTTGTTGATTCAGTCTAGTAGTATCTTAAATGTATTTATGTCTGAACATATGACTACTACAGTCATATATTCAAATGCATCAACACATTTAGGAAGTACCATATTTGCTGGCCTATTTGATGCACTTTCTTCCCCCAAAAAACATAAAAATTCTTCCTTGCTTCTAATATGTCCATATCACCAATAGAAGGCTGAATGGAGGGTGAGGACAATCATGGTTAAAAAAATTTAGTTTATATTACTATTAGTATTACTAATACAGTAATGCAATACAATTTATATAAGCAAAATAATTGTTTCTACTTTAGGCACAAGGCCAGCAATTACCAGTGCATTACTGGTACTTTATTTTATCGACCCCGTAAGAATGAAAGGCAAAGTCAACCTCGGCGGGATTTGAACTCAGATCATAAAGGGACGTAACTATGCTGGAAAGCATGGCGTCCGACCCTCTACCGATACTGCCAATCCACCACCTATATAAGCAAAATAATGTCGAACTTATGTAAGAGCTTCTGTAAAAACATTGAAATGATTTTTAATAAATTTATGAAGAAATGTACTAAAATTCTTTTTTTCCCAAAATGTCCTTGTAAAATCAGGGAGTGTCTTATAGGAAGGGGTGTCCAATAGGCCAGCAAATACAGTAATCTATATGGATATATTTCAAGAGTTCTAATCACCAATATTGGCGTTAGGAAAGGCATTTAGCCATAAAAACCAAGCCAAAACAAAGTGTACAACCATGACCTAGTTCCTGACTGGTCTGGCCTCAGCACATGGCAGCTGTCTAACCCATGCAAGCATGGAAAATAGCTGTTAAATGGTGATGATGATTCTCTATCTGTTGATTTTTCATATTGAAAATATCACTGCACCAAGTTAATACAAGATGAATTCTTTGGTTAATAAAGTTCTGGTGAATTTAGTTCAGGTGAATTTAGGATTTGTTAATTCAGTGAGGAATTTAAAACACAATAACACAAGAAAGCACTTTCTAGTACTATGCTTACCATCACTCCCTCCCTACAAAATCTTATATTCTGGTGGCCTGAATATCATTACAAAATTTATTAAAAACCTTCAGAAAATTTCCCGATAATGGAAGAATTATGTAGAATCCTAAGGTTTCAGGATCAACATGAGAAAGACTAAAGTTCAACACAGGAGGATCTCAGTATCATCAGGGAAGTGGCCTTGCTTTATATATAAGGAAAGTAAAAGTAGGAATCTAAACCCATACACAGATTAAGATAGAATTGGGCCTGTACAGGAGCTGTTAACAATAGCAATATCGATTGAATGAAGTCTGTATATAAACTACTCAGATGGTTAACTGGAAATAGTAGATAATTTTACCAAGATGATATAATTAGTGCTAGAAGTAAATGGAGTAAATATATAGAGCTAAAGTAATAAATATGTCACAGAAATTCAGAGAGTTATTGTTGTTGTTGTTGGTGTTGTTGTTGTTATAGGATGGTTCAGGATTATTGGGGTACCTGAATCAACCCTGGGTGGTTATCACCCCCCCCCCCCCCCCTATTGGGGAATTTTCATTGTTGTATTTTTCTTATTTATTGTTATTGTTTTCCTATTTTTTACTTGATTTTTTATGTAAACCCCCCCCCCCCCCCCCTACTGTCCACGTCTATTGCATTGTCCCCTATATGTTGGACCCTATGGCCAATAAATGAAACCATTATTATTATTATTATTATTGTTGTTGTTGTTCTTTGAGTCTCAGTCATTGATGTTATTTAACTGGAAAGTTTGTTCAACATCAAGCTGCTACCTCAGCTATTCAAGACATATCGGAGGGTTCTTGCCTTTTGAAGTGTTCCAAAAAAGGTGGGGGCTGGACTAATTTTCTTTAACCATCCTTGAAAACTCTTTGAGATAGTACCTAGTGCTCTTATTATTATTATTATTATTATTATTATTATTTTTATTATTATTTTTATTATCATTATTGTTAACAAAGAGTTTCCCTTTGTGCAGATGATATGAAGAATATATGAAGAGGGTTATGCTACGTTGTAATAAGACATAGGTTTTCAGATATCTGGGATCTTCTAGGTATGGAGGCTAAATACAAATGAGTTGAATATGATCTGTTTGAAAGTATAACCTTAGTTTGTAGACTTTTGAAGAAATTCATGACAGAAGAAGATAGGGAAAAAAAGATGAGAAGTAGTGCGGTTAGATGTAGTGCAGTTATCCAATATTTGAAGAATATTTCCTGAGAAACAGTTGAAAAAGAAAAGAATTAAATTAAAATATCCTTAATCTAAATTTAAAATGCTGTAAATACATACAAATATATTCATAAATTTATACACACACATATGCTCACATATAACACACAAAGGTTGTATGCGGATGAAAAATTAGTTGTTTATCTTGAGAAGGATTAAAAGGTAAAGGGAAAAGATACTGATAGAAAGATGTGAATTGATGGAGGAATGCCCAATGTATATTCTTGACTAAACCACTTACCTGGTATTTCTCCTGAGGAAACCACTAAAATGTACAGACAAAACAAATAAAAGAAAAAAATTAACAAAGGAGAATGTTTGTTATTTGATAGCTCTGGACACCTTTTTAAAGATCTACTAAGGTAATGTGGTTATAATTACTATATACTAATGTCTGTTTGCTGCCAGGAAGCGGGTGAGATTTCTTTCAATTCTGTTCTGAAGTTTAACCCTTTTGATACCAAACCACATGACACTATCCCCTGGTTCTATGATATAAAACTGATTATTTTAAAGTGTTTACATTTACCGAAAATCCTCCCACCATAATTTTATGTAAGGGCCTTTGTTAAGTTATGGTCCACACAGCAGCTTAATAAGAAGAAAGTTAGTTACATTACTAGAACCCTCCAAGTTCTTGATTATTTTCAAAACACTTAAGCAGTGTCTTTCCATAGAAATATGATAATGAAATGTTTTAAACTAGTAACTTAATTTTATCTCTGAAAATTTTCAATTTTCTTGAAGGCATATATTTGAAATACTTTATGATGTCTTGTAGTGGTTTTCTCCAAAAATATGACATTCTAGTTCAAATCTTGAGTGTTTTAGTGCAGAATCACATTTATTAGTGACTAACACTTCCAAAACTGGATATTATAGCAGAAAAAAAAATAGCCATTATGCTAAGATGTATTTCTGGGTATCCCTTCATCATGGGAGTGATTAGAAGAAAAAGAAGAAGAAATGAATGATAGATTAATGATGTGAACTATGAGTTGTTGGTCATAGTTAGTAAGTATGACAGAAACTACACACTCACTTTAGTCATGAAAGAAATATTATATGAAGTTGGAATTGTGGAAATGAAATTGATGATATAGACATAGATCTGGCAATGTGAGCATAAAATTATCAGTACAAATATATATATAGATACATCAGCAAATTTATAAACAAATGTATAAGTAAATTAATAATAAATACATTAGAATTTTTTTAATGAAATAAGGGTAAATATATAGATATATAGATATAAAAAATGAAGCATTCCTGAAGAAATATATTCCTGAAAATATACCATGTTGAGAAACAAAATATTATGATGCTGCTTTATGAACAATGAAAAATATATATATTTCACTGGAAGAATAACTAACAAGTATAATGTTAACTATAAATATATGATATCGATTAAAAATATGGAAAATCTATTGCATAGATCACTTTTATATTTTATCTAATTTTTTAAAAAAATATTTAAATATATTTTGTTTGACTGTTTCAAAAAAAAAGATATTAGTAATAATAAAATAAAGGATAAATTTATATATTTTACAAACTGTAAAATAATTTTGTCATCATATTTATATTCTTTGCTCCAAAATATTTACTCTGCAATCAAGACATATACACATTATTTTTTTTTTTATTTTTTTTTATATATTTCATTATTATTTCTTTATGCATAAATCCATGTGTGTATTATTTTTATAGCCACACATTTAGAATCAGAATAGTCACACTAGTGGCATATCGGTCATTATTTCAATTTTTTAATGCTGTGTCATTTATGGAAAAATAATTTTACATAAAGCATATAATATTTGAATCAAAATATAAAAATAAAAATAAATGTATGTATATATATATATATATATATATATATATGTATATATATATATATTGGGTTGTCCAAAAAGTCCATTCATCTTTTTAAACAAAAATATGGCAAGTTTTAAACACTAAGAGATATTGTTTTGTTCCAGTATCTTCTGTCATTTAATGGGAAGATCCATTATTCTCTGCTCAAAGAATTTCCTGTTTTTTCTAGAGAAAAACACTTTCAGGTGAATCTTTGCAACCTCTTCAGAGTTGAAGGCATAAGATTGGGCAAATATGGATGGTGTGACAAAACTTCCCAGCCAAGTTCCAGTAACTTCTGCCACATCAGAAAAGCAGTGTGCAACCTGGCATTATCATGATGAAAGACAATCCACTTCCAATCAGCAGGTGCTGCATCTTTCTGGTGAATCACTGTGTTTAAATTGTCTAACTGGTCACAGAACACATCCAAATTGACAGTCCTGTCTATGAAAAGAAGCTTGCAAAAGACAACACTCATCCAATACCATCAAATTGAAATCATAACATTCTTTGGATGAAATGCTACTTTGGAGATTGTTTGTGGTGGTTCACCACACTTATTCAATGATCGTTTGAACTCCATATTGCTACAGACAATCCATTTTCTATCCCCTGTTACCATTATCTTAAAAAAAATATTTTCTTCACATTTCTGCAAAGAACCACAAATGGAAATCCACTGGACGAGGTTAGCCACATTCAAACATCAAATCTGCTAATGTAACCTAGTTGATGCAAATGATTTTCAACATTTGGTTTGGATATTTGAAAGACATCTAAGATCATCTGATTGTACAACGGGTATTGGTCTCAACTAACTTGCTCATTTTATCACTGTGAAGTTCAGTTGACCGGCCAGAGTGAGTTGCATCTTAAAGTGAAAAATTCCCCAATTGAATTCTTTAAAACCACTTCTGGCAAAAACATCCTCTCTGTATACCATGCATATCTTCCTGCATGTTTCCACCACTTTCTTGCCTTTTTTTAAAATAAAAAAGCACGAGATGTCTATATTTGGGTCTCCATTTTTAAGATGATCCCAAGCACACAAAATAGAACCTGTCTCATCTCAACTTCAAGTTGAACTACATTGAAGTGTTGAGTATTTAACAAGTACACATGTGCATATGTTCAAGATACAGGTTAAAGTTAACAACATATTAGAGGTCAACAAAAAAAATAAATGGACTTTTTGGTCAACCCAATAATACATATATATATATCACAACATTGTATACATATATATATATGTGTATATATATAGACTCACATGCACACACATACACACACATGCACACACACACACACACACACACACACACACACACACACACACACACACACACACACACACACACACACACACACACACACACATATATATATATATATATGTATATGTATACAATATTGTAATTCTGTATGATATATCAACCTCAATATAATTTGATACAGTAAATAAGATTTCATATTCTTGCCATGCATTGCATTGCAGTAAACACAAGCTTAAGATAAGGTCATTCAAGAAACTTGCTGTAGTGTCAAGTACAAATGTGGCAGTTAAATGATATAGAAAATAGCATTGGAAAAGGTTTTTCAATATGTGTGGTTATGTTGTGTAATAATGTTGTGTATTGTTTTGGTTTCACGCGAGGCATATAAAAAAAAAAAATAATGAGCTGAAGAATATAGATATAGTAGTCTTTAACTCTTAACATCCTATAATGTTTTAGCAGAAAATATCTAAAAACAGGTTTTTTTAATTCAAATGTTTACAGTATCTTTACTAATGGACAGATTGGTTTGAACATTTTCAGTATTAGAGTAAATTCCCCTAATTTTTAGTGTGATACAATTATAGTACTGTTTTGTACCTTTCAACAATGTCTTGTTAATGTGGTTTCATGTGGTACAGGATGTTAATAGTTAATGTGATACAGTCATAGTACTGTTTTGTACTTTTCAACAATGTCTTGTTAATGTGGTTTCATGTGGAACAGGATGTTAATAGTTACTGTGATACAGTCATAGTACTGTTTTGTACCTTTCAACAATGTCTTGTTAATGTGGTTTCATGTGGAACAGGATGTTAAGAGTTTATGTGATACAGTCATAGTACTGTTTTGTACTTTTCAACAATGTCTTGTTAGTGTGGTTTCATGTGGTACATGACGTTAACAGTTAATGTGATACAGTCATAGTACTGTTTTGTACTTTTCAACAATGTCTTGTTAGTGTGGTTTAATGTGGTACAGGATGTTAACAGTTTATGTGATACAGTCATAGTACTGTTTTGTACTTTTCAACAATGTCTTGTTAGTGTGGTTTAATGTGGTACAGGATGTTAAGAGTCAATGTGATACAGTCATAGTACTGTTTTGTACTTTTCAACAATGTCTTGTTAATGTGGTTTCATGTGGTACAGGATGTTAAGAATTAATGTGATACAGTCATAGTAGTGTTTTGTACTTTTCAACAATGTCTTGTTATTGTGGTTTCATGTGGTACAGGATGTTAACAGTTACTGTGATACAGTCACAGTACTGTTTTGTACTTTTCAACAATGTCTTGTTAATGTGGTTTCATGTGGTACAGGATGTTAACAGTTAATGTGATACAGTCATAGTACTGTTTTGTACTTTTCAACAATGTCTTGTTAATGTGGTTTCATGTGGTACAGGATGTTAAGAGTTAATATGATACAGTCATAGTACTGTTTTGTACTTTTCAACAATGTCTTGTTAATGTGGTTTCATGTGGTACAGGATGTTAACAGTTACTGTGATACAGTCATAGTACTGTTTTGTACTTTTCAACAATGTCTTGTTAATGTGGTTTCATGTGGTACAGGATGTTAAGAGTTAATATGATACAGTCATAGTACTGTTTTGTACTTTGCAACAATGTCTTGTTAATGTGGTTTCATGTGGTACAGGATGTTCACAGTTAATGTGATACAGTCATAGTACTGTTTTGTACTTTTCAACAATGTCTTGTTAATGTGGTTTCATGTGGTACAGGATGTTAAGAGTTAATATGATACAGTCATAGTACTGTTTTGTACTTTTCAACAATGTCTTGTTAATGTGGTTTCATGTGGTACAGGATGTTAACAGTTAATGTGATACAGTCATAGTACTGTTTTGTACTTTTCAACAGTGTCTTGTTAATGTGGTTTCATTTGGTACAGGATGTTAACAATTAATGTGATACAGTCATAGTACTGTTTTGTACTTTTCAACAGTGTCTTGTTAATGTGGGTTCATGTGGTACAGGATGTTAATAGATAACAGAACATTTCCCTAAAATAAAACGATATTTGTTTGCACTGTCAACAGAATAAGCTACGTGCAATCATGCACACAAATTCATTCATTTGAGACACGTTTTCAAATATGTTTATATATAATCAATATAAAATCTTAAATCTGTTATTTTTTTATAATAATTTCTGACATTAGTACAAGGCCAGTTTGGGGGTAGGGGGGCGGGGGTGGAGGGAGTTTAGTCAAATAATTCGAGACCTGGACTTGACTTTTTTTTTTCTTCTAATGAAAGGCGAAGTTGACCTCAAAAGAGCCTGAAGGAATAGCATGGTAAAGTTGACCTTTGCCGTTCATCCTTCTGAGAATGAACAGTACTGGGGTTGATTCTCTCTCTCTCTCTCTCTCTCTCTCTCTCTCTCTCTCTCTCTCTCTCTATTCCTCCCTTGGAAGAAATCAGCTGTGTTCAGACATGGGGAATGATGGGCATGGCCAGATTTAAAAGACTCAGTGACTCCATTATTAGCTAAAGATCCATAACATAGCAACCCAACTGTAACATGTCTCCTCTTCCTCCTCCTCCTCTTCCTCCCTATATATTTCATTCGGGGGGGGGGGTTTCTTATACAGCGTTCATATTAATTCTTATGTCATAGATTCTTTCCTAAACTAACTATTTCTCATTAGAACAATGATGATGATGATGATGATCATCATCATCATCATCACTGTTTAACATCCATTTTTCCATGCTAGCATGGGTTAGACATGTTGTCCTGTTTTGAGACAAGTCAGATCAGGTGCCTATATCCTGCTCATACAGAACTGTTTCTGGTTTGGTTTCTACAGCTGGATGCTCTTCCTAGTGCCAACCACATTTATATGTATATATATATATATATATGCTAGCATAGGTTATACATATATATATATTTGTATATATATACTAAAAAAAAAAAATGTGTATATATATATATATTTGTATATATATATAATATATATATATATATCTTGGTGATCTAATGTTCTCCGGAGTGCATTGTTTGGCTTTCAAAATTTAAATTTGTGTTTCCTATTCAACAATGCTTCAAGCAGGCTACAACAGGACAATTTATCTAATCCATGTTTTCATATATATATACATATATATATATATATATATATTTCGTTTCTGAATTTGTTTAGCAAGATTCTTTATCTGAAAACGTGTGTTGAAACCGATATTGTTATGCTTTGGGAGGGTCATGTTGCCAATAAGAAACACACGCACCAGTTGCTTTCACTCCAATTTATTATAAATTAAATTTATAAATTTAAGAATTTATAAATTTAATTTATAATAAATTGGAGTGAAAGCAACTGGTGCGTGTGTTTCTTATTGGCAACATGACCCTCCCAAAGCATAACAATATATATATATATATATATATATAAGGATTAGATAAATTGTCCTGTTGTGAGACAAGTCAGTTCAGATGACCGTGTCTTGCTCAAACGGAAATGTTTCTGGCTTGGTTTCTACAGCTGGATCCTGCCTAATGCCAACCACATTTGTATCATCATCATCATCATTTTACGTCCGCTTTTCCCTGCTTGCAAGGGTGGGACGGGGACTGATTTTGGCTTGATTTCTACAGCTGGATGCCCTTCCTAACACCAACCTCATTTACAGTGAGTGCTGGGTGCTTTTTTGCTGTGGCACCTCCACGACCACTTTGCAGTGGAATGATAGGGACCCCAGTCCCTATCATCTCATTTCTACAGCTGAGTAAACTGGAGCAATGTGAAATAAAGTGTCTTGCTCAAGGAAACAACACATCACTCGGTCTGAGAATTGAACTCACAACCTTTCGATTGCAAAGCCAATGCTCTAACCACTAAGCCATGTACCTCCATTATATATATACTAGCATGGGTCAGATGAGTTGTCCCATGGTAAAAAAGGGCCAGATGGGATGACAGTGTCTTGCTCATACAGAAGTGTATCTGGCTAGGTTTCTACAGCTGGATGTCCTGCCTAATGCCAACAATTCATATAAACTCCATTTAATCCCTCTCTAGCCTTCATACATTGACTCAGCAGTTTATCATTAGCCTAACAAATAAATATACAGATTTCTACAACTATACTTTACATACACACACACACACACACACACACACACACACACATAAATACACACACACACACTTACATAAAGACATACACATATGCATACACACACACAGACACACACATAAAGACACACACACAGACACACTCATAAAGACACAAACAGACACACAAACACACACATAAAGGCACACACACACACACATAAAGACACACACCCATAAATACACACTAATACACCAACACATGCAGACATATGCACACACACACAAACGTGCATAGACATACACACACTCACACACACGCACACACACAACTATACTTTACATACACACACACACACACACATAAATACACACATACACACACACACTTACATAAAGACACACACACATACACACATGCACACACCCATAAAGACACAAACAGACACACAAACACACACATAAAGGCACACACACACACACACACACACACACAAACATGCATAGACATACATACACTCACACACACGCACACACACAAACATGCATAGACATACACACGCACACACACAAACACACACATAAAGACACAAACAGACACACAAACACACACATAAAGGCACACACACACACACACACACATAAAGACACACACCCATAAATACACACTAATACACCAACACATGCAGACATATGCACACACACACAAACATGCATAGACATACACACACACTCACACACACGCACACACACAAACACACACATAAAGACACAAACAGACACACAAACACACACATAAAGGCACACACACACACACATAAAGACACACACACGCATAAATACACACTCATACACCAACACATGCAGACATATGCACACACACACAAACATGCATACACATACATACACTCACAGACACACACTCATATACACACACCCATACATACACACACACACACACATAAATGCATGTGCCTGCACACACAGACAGACACGTACTAGCTTTCACACATATTAACAAAAAAAAAAAAAAAAAAGGTCGCAATATCACAAATTATCATGCACAAACAGCACACACCTTGTCTGTCGATCAAACAGAAATAACCAGACCATGTAACAATGGATTACAGCATGCCATGACTGTGGTAATAAACACAAATACAACCAGCGATTGTATATAAGAATATTTGATGTGGCTTTGCATAACAGGGCAGAACAAGCATGGCAGACTGGGAAGTTCAGAACTGAAGCATTTGATTAACTATTTAACTATTAATGTCTTGTACCCCATGAAACTATATTAGCAAGAAAGACACTTTTGAGAATTACGAAATAGCACTATGACTATAGCACATTAAAAAATAAACTTTTTTTCTTTAGTTTACTACTGATGTTCACAATGATCTGTCTATCAGTAAAGTTACTATAAACAATTGAATTAACAAACTTGTTTGTAGATATTTTCTGCTAAATCATTACAGGATGCCAAGAGCTAGATAAAACTTAGCTTAGCAATAGTCCATACTTGCCTCTTGTCTATACAAACATTTTCTCTACATCAACTAAACATAAATTGTTAAGTTATCATTATTAACCCTTTCATTATTAACCCTTTCAAATAAAGTACCAGTAATGAACTGGGTAATTGCTGGCCTTGTGCCTAAAGTAGAAACAATTATTAACCCTTTCATTGCCATATTTCTAATGAAAATGATTACCTATAGTTTTTAAATGACTTTGAAAATAATCAAGAATTTGAAGACCTTGGGCGTACTTGGACCCCTTACTGCCGAGCTCCTTCACAAGATCAGAACGTTGGCAGCCCATCTGAGGAGGGAGCCCCGCGAGGCTGGTTGGCTGTTGCAGCAGGTGTCACGAGCCATTGTCCAGGGGAATGCTTTTGCCGTCTTATCTGTGAAGCACAGCCCTTCTGCCCCTATGCCCTAGGCCCAATCACCCTCCCCTTCACCCCTCTCCTCTCTTCTTCGACACTAGAGTTCCCTCCCCCTCCCGTTATTTTTTCTTTCTTTTTCTCTTTTTTCTCTATATTTTTCCTATTCTTTTCTTTCTTAGTTTTCCTTTTCTTTTTTTATTATTGTTGTTATTATTGTTGTCGATATTATGTATATATTATTCATTTACCCTTTTGTTACCATATTTCTAATAATAGACACGGCCTACGATTTTGAAATATTTTTGTTTAAACTTCATCTAGTAACAGAGAATAATGGAAGTTATAGATAGCAGAGTAATCAAATTTATCAATGTGGGTTAAGGGTCAGTCTGCCTTGTGGTTCTAGCAGTGGACAGGATGGAGAAGACCTTGCCCCAGAGGATGGCAAAGGAAACGTGCTGGAACAGCAATTCCATATAGTGGCACTCACACCTGCAGGTAGCCAGCTCCACTCCCATAACAGTGAGTAGGGTTGTAGTCCGAAGGCCAAGAATGGCAGAAGTCACCACTGCCACAGGCTCAACTACAAACCAATCAGAGAGCGACTGATACTTTGACAGTTTGCTTTCTTCAGCCTGGCAAGCAGCAAAGCTTGGGTTGGTAGCTGAATGCACCTAGTTGCCACTGGAGAGGGGTTTTAGAAACATAACTTTCTTATTATTAAGCTGGTGTTTGGAACATAACAATTATTTCTTCATAAAATTCTGGTGGGAGGTTTTAAGATAAATATAAAGACTTTAACTCTTTTGTTACCAAATTTCTAATGAAAAGTGCTGCCTATGGTTTTCACTTTTGTTTTTTGATAATCAAAATTTTGAAGGAATTTAATTTAGGCACAAGGCCAACAATTTTGGGGGAGGGGAAAGTCGATTAAATCGACCTCAGTGCATTCAACAGTTGATCAACTTTCGTCAAATCAGACCAAGGAAACAATGTTTCCATTGGTCTTTCCAGTTGCTAATACTATCTATCGGTCGCAACTCCAAGTAGAAGGAGCAACGTGAAATAAAGTGTCTTGCTCAAGAACATAATGCATCACTTGGTCCGGGAATCGAACTCACAACCTCACGATTCTCTAATCACAATTCTCTAACCACGCACCTTCATTTCAGTGCATTACTGGTACTTAATTTGATCAAACCCTTAAGGTTGAAAGGCAACGCTAACCTTGGCAGCATTAACTCTAAGCTGAGAAGCCTAAATATAATTTACTCTCTTTTTACTAAATTGGTGTTTGGAACATAAAAAAAGTTCTTACATAAAATTAGAAGGAAAAATATTTAGACAAATATAAACCTTTTGAAAATAAACAGCTGCTTATCCCAGGACCAGGGGCAGTTGCAGACAGTTTGGTTTCAAACAGGTTAAAGAAGCATGTCATGCAAACAGATGTTCGAACTAACCAATTCCTTATAGACCCCTGCTTGAAGACATCTGTCTCTTGAAGAAATACTTTCCATTTGCTGCCATGCAATCTGCTGCCATTGACATGCTTTCAGCCATGCAAGCATTTTATAATTGAAGATGAAAATAAACAAAACTTTAATTCTTCATTTGTCTTAGGTATTGTTAGATGAAAGGTACATATGATTATAAAAATGCATACATCATACATGCATCCATCCATCCATCCAGTTGGATACATATATATGCTCAATATACATATGCTCATATATATATGTTCATATTTATGAATCTATATATATATATATATATATATATATATATGTATTTACTCAAACACATGCACTGACAATTATTTTTTGTGTATGTGTATGTTGTGCAAATATATATATATATAATTGTATGTAATCTTTCTTGGGTTTTTTTGTTGTGGGGGATTCTATGATTCTTTCTATCATTGAAATGAAGCGTCGTCACAGAAATCTTTAGATAACAACCATAAAGAGATACATGGTGAACATTTTGATTTTGAAACAAAAGACTTGTATATTTCCACTGTTCCATTTACAAATTGAATTTACAAAATACATATTTTTCTTTGAAAGCCAGATATCTACTTAGTAACATCACCAAGTCTACCAATGATATCAATAATATAAATGTAAATTTTTTAAGAGAGATTTGAATAAGATTTCGAATGTTTTCCATCTCACCAGTTATGGAAGAGATATTTCATATTTGCAGGGCAGTTGACTTTTACAACAGTACAACAGTTCATAAATTTTGTCTTCTGTTTAAAACAACTTTATCAGAATTAATGTGTTTGCATTTAATGAAAGGTTTGATTGCAATGTTCCCCCATCAATTCTTTCTTTTGAAATGTATGAATATAAACAATATGTTTATTTCATGTGCAAGAGGTATCAACGAAACCTTCCAGAATTTAGGGTTTAACATTTTTGTATAGTAAATGCTATGCAAAATGTTATCACATAATCTAAAAATGCATAGAATGCAGTATATTTTCAATTGATTTTATTCTTACATAATAAATAAACCTCCTGAATTTTGTCCATCATTTAACACTTATTTATTTTTACTTTTTTTTGTTCAGTTATGGTTATGAATTTGATGAATTTGCACTGTGGTACATGCCTGAAACATTGATTCATCATTATCCTCATCATCATTGTCATTTAATATCCATTGTTCCACACTAGTATGGGTTAGATGAATAGCCCTGTTGTGAGACAAGCCAGGTCAGATGACCATGTCTTGCTCATACAGAACTGGTTTTGGTTTACACAACATATTTGTGATTGCCACATAGAGAGCTTCTCAAATCCTTTTTACACATGGTCAACATTCTACCATTCCATTTTTTTAAAAAAATCATCTATTGGCATTTGTTTTTTTGAGAGAGGGGAGAGGCACGTTCTGTGTCAATTCCAGAACAGTCCCCCACATGAGTGACCAGCTCTCCCCATGATTGACAT
>OZ024744.1:97569919-97579919 GCA_964016885.1 Eledone cirrhosa
GTGTCCAGTTGCTCTGGCTGGATTACCCAAGCAAGACTAGTCAAGCTCCTGGATGTTATCCAACCATCTTGCTCAGAGTCTACCCCTAGGTCTCCTGCCGGTTGGTTGTGTGTCCAGTTGCTCTGGCTGGATTACCCAAGCAAGACCAGCCAAGCTCATGGATGTTATCCAGCCATCTTGCTCAGGGTCTACCCCTAGGTCTCCTGCCGGTTGGTTTTGTCCATAAAATTTGTCCAGCAATTCTTTCCTGAGACATTTGTCAGTAACGATTGAAAATAATTAGTTTCAATATACTTATGCTTTGGTTTTTACTACATTGATTTTCTACTGACTCTACATATGTTAGTATGATCATGTTTTTAATTTCTTTCTTAGTCTCGTATTGGTGATAAAAAAGTGTAAGCTAATAATTGTTTCTACTTTTGGCACAAGGCCAGCAATTATTCCAGCACATTACTGGTACTCTATTTTATCGATATAAATAAGGATGAAAGGCAAAGTGAACCTCGGCAGGACTTGAACTCAAACTGTAAAGGGGCGTAACTCTATGCTGCAAAGTATGACGTCCAACCCTCTACCCATAATGCCAATCCACCACCTATTATTATCATGAGCTAAGGAAAAAAGATCGTGCCTGATTGTGGATGTGGCCTGCCCATTCGACACGAGAGTGCAACACAAGGAGAGGGAGAAAATTAATCGATACCAGGACTTAAAGTGGGAGGTAAAAAGGATTTGGAACTGCCATGAAGTCAAAGTGGTCTCAATTGTCATAGGCGCACTAGGTACTATCTCAAAAAGTTTCCAAGGATGGTTAAAGAAAATTAGTCCAGCCCCGCTTTTTGGAACACTTCAAAAGGCATGCATGCTGGGAACAGCAAGAACCCTCAGTAACGTCCTGAATATCTGAGACTGCAGATAGTGGCTTGATATTCATTTCAACAAACTTTCCAGTTAAATAACAAAGACTGAGACTCAAAGAATAATAATAATGTACAGTATATATACTTAAGCACTCCCTCCCCAATCTTAAAACTGTGACGGAAGCTCTGTTATGTAATTTTTGAGACACAAGTTTCAGAGTAAATGAAATGAACAAGATTTAATTTCTTAGAAAGTAGCATCTTTCTTTATAGTAAAAGTATTAAGCAAAATGAAATAAGGGGAAAGAACTTTTTTCGGTACTACAAGAGTTACTCCCCTGTACCTACTACTGAATGGAGTTTACGTTGTTGTTTGATCATTGTTCAATGTCTTAGTTAAAGTGAACATGCGTGTCTTTGTCGGTAAGGTGTTCAGTTTATGATGGTAAGAACGTTAATTCGATTGCTGGAGGCATGTTGTGTCCTTGAGCAAGACACTTTATTTCAAGCTGTTCCAGTTTACATAACTGTATCATAGCTTTTCATTTTCCTAGGCGCTATAAAATAAAGTACTGGGTTTCATATAATTACCCATCCTCATCCCACACACACACTCACACAAACTGTTGACTTTGTGCCAATGTTAGAAAGAAGTCTTTCTGGGGTGTGTATGTGGGGACAGGGTGAGGAAGTCGATGAAATAAAGTACCAATAAAATAATGTGGTTGATATAATCAATTTTCCTTTTTCGCCAAAATTGTTTGCCTTTGTGCTTATGTTAGAAATAATTATTGAGAGTGTCAATAGTTTAATAAAATCTATTAGCAAACAAAAGTATGGAACTGATTGACGCCAACACTACTACCTTACAGAGTGTACTGGGTGCTTTTTATCATGACACCAACACTACCACCTTACAGGTTGGACTGGGTGTATTTTATCATGACACCACCACTACCACTTTACAGAGTGTACTGGGTGTTTTTTATCATGACACCAACCCTACCACCTGATAGAGTGTATCGGGTGTGTTTAATCATGACACCAACACTACCACTTTGCAGGCTGTACTGGGTGTTTTTATCATGACACCAGCACTACCACATGACAGTGTGTACTGGGTGTTTTTTAGCTTGACACCAACACTACCACATGACAGAGTGTACTGGGTGTTTTTTATCATGACACCAACACTACCACCTTACAGAGTGTACTGGGTGTATTTTATCATGACACAAACACTACCACATGACAGAGTGTACTGGATGTATTTTATTATGACACCAACACAACCACATGACAGAGTGTACTGGGTGTATTTTATTATGACACTATGATTTGACAAAAAACAAATGATATGTAATAATATGTTTTGTTTATCATTAACTGTAAACTATTTTTATCTGTTCAAGGAATGTAATTATATTACCCATCTTGAAGACATGTAATTAGTCCCTGGTGAAAGAGTTGTTGATATTTAACTCATAATTGTTTCTACTTTAGGCACAAGGCCAGCAATTTGAAGAGGAGGGGAAAGTCGATTAAATCGACCCCAGTGTATTACTGGTACTTTATTTTATCGACCCCGTAAGGATGAAAGGCAAAGCTAAGCTTGGCAGGATTTGAACATTTTTAGGAAAGGATGCTTGCTCTGATCGATCGACAAGATCCCAGACTTCATTCGCTTGCTGAGTGGGGTG
This sequence comes from Eledone cirrhosa, assembly GCA_964016885.1. Classification (NCBI taxonomy): domain Eukaryota; kingdom Metazoa; phylum Mollusca; class Cephalopoda; order Octopoda; family Eledonidae; genus Eledone; species Eledone cirrhosa. Next base: position 97,572,483 of record OZ024744.1, read on the forward strand.
GACCTCATCAAATCAGACCAAGGAAACAATGTTTCCATTTGTCCTTCCATTGCTGATACTATCTACTGGTCACAACTCCTGGTAGAAGGAGCAATGTGAAATAAAGTGTCTTGTTCAAGGACACAATGCATCACCCAGTCACCTCATCAAATCAGACCAAGGAAACAATGTTTCCATTTGTCCTTCCATTGCTGATACTATCTACTGGTCACAACTCCTGGTAGAAGGAGCAACGTGAAATAAAGTGTCTTGTTCAAGGACACAATGCATCACCCAGTCACCTCATCAAATCAGACCAAGGAAACAATGTTTCCATTGGTCTTTCCAATTACTGATACTATCTACTGGTCACAACTCCTGGCAGAAGGAGTAACGTGAAATAAAGTGTCTTGCTCAAGGACACAATTCATCACCCAGTCCGAGAATCGAACTCACAACCTCATGATTGCGAATCCGGCTTTCTAACCACTCAGCCACGTGGCTTCAAGGAAAAGATGCACAACACTGTTGTTGGAGTGTCTTTCATGGTGGAGATTGGGTTGGGTTGGGTGGGAGGTAAAACTGAAGGGACCTCTTCTCCCGCTGGTCAGAACAAGTCCTATTTACACCCAATATTTTGGATAACACCACACTTATGAGGTATATAATTATCTGCTGAATGGACCCAATGATAAAAAAAAACCTCCCGTTATTCAATTTCAACCTTATGGGGGAAATGGGGGTGGGGGATGAGAATAGTGAGGTGGGTGGGGGAGTTGCGCAGATATTACAGCTCCTGTGAAGGAAAAGAAAAAAGGTGAACTTTACAGTTACAGTTAAATAATATTTACATGTAACCAGTTAAATGTCCATATGTAACATGTGGTGCGGTAAATAAACATATACATATAGACCTGGTCCAAACGCAAAGGAAGGAACCTGACTCCCACTGTTGCTGCTTCTGTCTCTCCCATTTTCCCATCTCAGATTATCATTAGGAAATGGAGACCCACCTGCTGGCTGGCTCGGTGAACAGAGTAGAGAAGGCATTTCCTCAGAGGATGGTGAGGGAGATGTGCTGAAAGAGTCATTCCAACTCACGAGGCTCACACCTTTGGGTAGGCAACTCTGTGCCAATGGTGGTGCCAATAGTAGGGAGTTGGCCCTAGGGCCAAGAACACCAGAAGTCTCCACTGCTAAGGGCTCAATCGCAAACCTGTCAGAGAGCAGCTGATATTTGGAGAGTTAACCCCCTTTGAGCCTGTGTTAGCTGCAGATTGCACCAGGTTGCCACTGGTGAATGTGGTAAACCAAAATTGAGGGTAGGCAGGCAGGCAGGCGGGCAGGCTTCAAGCAGACAGGCAGGGTTTGTTGAGTGTTGAGAGGGTCATCAATGATTATAAGTGATATATATATATATATATATATATATGAAGGCGCATGAATTGGAAAGACCGATGGAAAAACATTGTTTCCTTGGTCCGAGTTGACGAAAGTCACATATATATATATATATATATATATATATCACTTATAATCATTGATGACCCTCTCAACACTCAACAAACCCTGCCTGTCTGCTTGAAGTCTGCCCGCCTGCCTGCCTGCCTACCCTCAATTTTGGTTTACCACATTCACCAGTGGCAACCTGGTGCAATCTGCAGCTAACACAGGCTCAAACATACATACATACATATATATGTATGTATGTATGTATGTATATATATATATATATATATGTATATATATATGTACGGACGCTAAACCTGATGATGATGATGATGATGATGATATATATATATATACATATACATATACATATATATATATACATACATACATACATATATATGTGAAGGCGTGTGGCTGAGTGGTTAGAGAATTGGATTTGCAATCGTAAGGTTGTGAGTTCGATTCCTGGACCAGGCGATGCGTTATGTCCTTGAGCAAGACACTTTATTTAAATTTTGACACAGCAAGGAACATACCTTATTAGTTGAATTTTCCTTGGAAAATATATATATATTTATATATTTATACGATATTAACAAATGGAAACTATATTTATACATATTTCAAGGATACCATGTTAAATTATGGTATGCTTTCATCAGACAAAATACAATATATACCAGTTTTATAAATAAATATTGACATACCGTTTCAAAATGCAACCGTTACTTTTGGAAGACATCAGGGATAGTCATATATTTATATATATATATATTTGAAAAAAGGGAAAAGAATGACTTCACTTGTAGTGTTTAAAAAATTTTTGATTTAATTTTATAATATTATGAGTTGGTAGATCTAGTTATAATATCATAAAATTAAATCAAAAATTTTTTTAACACTACAAGTGAAGTCACTCTTTTCCTTTTTTTTCAAATATTTTGTGACGGCTATAAAAAGTAATGTATATTGATTAATTTTGATATAATATATATAAGTATAATTAGCTTAACCATAATCAAATACAAGAGATATTCAATAGTTTATGGTAATTGATTGGTTGCCTCAATTGACCTAATATTTGAAAACAACGGTTTTTTCTATCTATCCCACTATATTCCCTCTCTTTTGTCATTATTTCTCCTTTCTTCTTCCTCTATTCATCCATCCATTTATTTATTTATTTCTATTCATTTAAATATTTATGTATGTATTTTTTTCTTGCCTTCCTCCTCTTTACACCCTCTCTTATATATCTCTAATTCACTCCACATCCTTTTCTTCTTTAAGTTTATCATATTATTATTTGTGGTAAATAAATGTTGAGATTTAATTAAATAAATCACTGCCAATACTTGAATTATATCAAATCATATATTATATCTGACGAGGACGTACTGGGAAAAAAATCAACGCAGTACCTTCGAAATATATATAATAAAGCATGTATATATATATATGGAGGCACATGGCTTAGTGGTTAGAGCATTGGCCTTGCATTCGAAAGGTTGCGGGTTCAATTCTCAGACCGGGTGATGTGTTGTTTCCTTGAGCAAGACACTTTATTTCACATTGCTCCAGTTTACTCAGCTGTAGAAATGAGATGATAGGGACTGGGGTCCATATCATTCCACTGCAAAGTGGTCGTGGAGGTGCCACGGCAAAAAAAGCACCCAGCACTCACTGTAAATGAGGTTGGTGTTAGGAAGGGCATCCAGCTGTAGAAATCAAGCCAGAATCAATGTTCGTCCCACCCTTGCAAGCAGGGAAAAGCGGACGTAAAATGATGATGATGATGATGATGATATATATATATATATATATGGCTATACAAATCAAATGAACAACTGTAGATTTTAAAGATTTATTTTCTCTTCAACAGAAAGGGATGTGGATGTGCATGGTGTGTGTGTGGGTGTATGGGTGTGTGTGTGTAGGTGTGGCTGGGTATGTAAGGGGGTGGGGTGTAAAGAGAAGAATGACAGCTATTTTAGGAGTGGTATGTACAGTAATTAGTTGACATTTAGGAAGAATAGCAGAGTTATTTTCTGGTTTTTACTTATGATGTTATGTATGGAGTCAGTGATTTATTTGGCAATTTAGCAAAGAGTTTATTTTTAAGTCTGAGGGGTTATTATTTAAATAAGGGTAATGTATTATCCATTCTTTTATTCTTTTGTTCTTGTAATCTTTTATTCTTTTAGTTTGTTTTTAATTCTTTTATTCTTTTACTTGTTTTACTTGTTTCGGTTATTGGACTGTGTAGCAAATTGATACACATTGAAATGTCTTTGTGAGTGTGTAAGAGTATATGTCTCTGTGAGTGTGTATGTATATGTATGTGTATGTGTAAGTGTATGTACATGTTTGTAAGAGTGAGAGTGTGTCTATGTATGTGTGTGTGCAGATGTGTTTTAGCGTATTTGTGTGTGTTTGTATGTGTGTGTGTGTGTGTGTGTACATATGTATTTGAGTGTGTTTATGTGTGTTTGTATGTGTATGTATGTGTATGTGTGTGCATATGTGTTTGAGTGTGTTTGTGTGTGTGCGCGCGTGTGTGTGCATATGTATGTGAGTGTATTTGTGTGTTTGTATGTATATGTATGTGTGTGAGTGTGCGTGCATATGTGTTTGTGTGTTTGTATGTGTGTATGTATGTGTGTGTGTATGTGTTTGAGTGTGTTTGTATGTGTGTGTGTGTGTGTGCAGATGTGTTTGAGTGTGTTTGTGTGTCTGTATATGTGTGTGTGTGTGTGCATATGTATTTGAGTGTTTGTGCGTGTGTGTATGTATGTGTGTGTGCATATGTGTTTGAGTGTGTTTGTGTGTGTTTGTATGTGTGTGTAAGTGTGTGTTTATGTGTTTATGTGTATATGTGTTTATGTGTATATGTGTTTATGTGTATGTGTGTATATGTGCATGAGAGAGAGAGAGAGAGAGAGAGGGAGAGAGAGAGGGAGAGAGAGAGGGAGAGAGAGAGAGAGTGACTGCAGAATCAGGAAGACTTCTGGCTTTCTGCTTTCTAAGTTCCAACTGTACTATTAGTATTTCGAATTTCCTTAGTCTTTCATCATCATCATCATCATCATCATCATCATGTCTAGGTCTAGACGGGAATTGTCCCACTTGAGGCAAGATTGGTTTGTCTCGCTCGTATAGGACTGTCTCTGGCAGGTTTTCTATGGCTGGATGCCCTTCCTAACACCAACCACATTTGCAGTGTGGGTCTGGGAGGTTTTTACTGTGTTACCTACACCTACATAAATCCCTTGCTCTCTATTGCATACAGAAATAGTGACTAGTATAGACCTATTTCATCTAATGTAGAGGTAAGACCCCCCTCCTGCCACACTCTCACACCGATCATAAGGATCCATAGTTCGATACCTAGACATAAAAAGTCTAAAGTCTGTCTTAAGCCAGAAGGCTCATTTGGCCGGTGCTTATCCCAGTTTTCCACGGCATGAAGCGACTGAGAGTACAAGACTTCCCCCCCCCCCCCCCGGACAGGACGCCAGTCCATCGCAGGGTTAAACCTCCAGCTATTGCTGCTACTCATTTTCAGCTGAGTATACTGGAGCAACGTGAAATGAAGTGTTTTGCTCAAGAACACAACACGCAACCCAGGAATCGAGCCCACGACATTATGATCGTAAGTCCATCACCCTCACCACTGGGCTACGTGCCTCCACACCTAGACATAACCATATATTAAATAGCAGACAAAGTGCATCAGTTGATATAATCATGTCAGCAATCCAATGAACAGAGCTTGAGCACACTGCCCCCATGACCCTCCCAGGAATAAGTGAGCAAAGAAGATGTTTATTCGATAAAATAAAGTACCAGTAATGTACTGGGGAATTTGATGGCCTTGTGCCAAAAGTAGAAACAGTTATTTTTAAAACACTTAGGGTGGTGAATTGGCAGTATCGGTAGAGGGGTCAGACGCCATGCTTTGCAGCATAGAGTTATGGCCCTTTACGATCTGAGTTCAAATCCCACCGAGATTAACTTTGCCTTTCATCATACCTTACGAGGGGGAGGGGGGCGATAAAATATAGTACCAGAAACGTACTGGGGTTGATTTAATCGACTTCCCGTCCCTCCCAAATTACTGGCCTTGTGCCTATACTAGAAATCATTATTTTAAAATACATAGTATATATTTATATAGTATTAAGTGCCACAGTTTCTTTGGTGGGGGGTAGTCAGAGGAGTGGCTTTATCATGCATTCATAACCTGGTTATAAATATTCCATTTCATTCTCAAAAACAGTCAGTCAACAAAATTAAGTTAGATTAATAAATAATTTACTACTATGGTAATAATATGTTAAGTAAACCTCTCTCTCTCATTTCTCTCTCTTTTTCTCTCTCTTTCCCTCTCTCTTTTTCTCTCACTTTCTTTCTCATTCCCTCTCTTTTTCTCTCCCATTTTGTTGTGATCTCTCTCTCTCTCTCTCTCTCATGAGGAGGATTGTTGGGGTGATGGTATGAGTTCTCTATGCTTCATAATACTGTATTTCCTGACATCGAAGACTCTACTTTTTTTCCTAAAATAAGTCTCAAAAATCTACCATGCATCCTGGAGGCCGAAGATTGTTTTTTTTTTTTTCAAACTTTTGGTGTCAAAATTAGGGTGCATCTTCGAGGATGAAGTGTCTTCGGCGCTGGGAAATACGGTAAGTTGTTACTGTTAAGCCTGCCTCCCTCGCTCAAGTCAACACTGGTCAAACTGATCTATGGTCAGACTGATCTACGGTCAGACTGATCTACGGTCAAACTGATCTACGGTCAAACTGATCTACGGTCAGACTGATCTACGGTCAAACTGATCTACGGTCAAACTGATCTATGGTCAAACTGATCTATGGTCCAACTGATCTACGGGCAAACTGATCTACGGACAAACTGATCTATAGTCCAACTGATCTACGGGCAAACTGATCTACGGTCAGACTGATCTACGGTCAAACTGATCTACGGTCAAACTGATCTACGGTCAAACTGATCTATGGTCAAACTGATCTACGGTCAAACTGATCTACGGTCAAACTGATCTATGGTCAAATTGATCTATGGTCAATCTGATCTACAGTCAAACTGATCTACCGTCAAACTGATCTATAGTCAAATTGATCTATGGTCAAACTGATCTATGGTCAAACTGACCTATGGTCAAAGAAATTTCAGCTATGACCATACACCTCTTTTTCTAATGACCACAGTGGAATTAGAATGTTCTTGATTACCATTCTTGTGGTTTTGTAGTTAGGGTATTCGGCTCATGATCACAAGGTTGTGAGTTTGATTCCCATCAACGTAATGTACCCTTCAGCAAGGCACTTTATTTCACATTGTTACAACCCATTTAGCTGGCAAAAATGAGTCATATTTGTAATTCGAAGGGCCAGCATTGTCACATTCTGTGTCACGCTGAATCTCCCTGAGAACTACATTAAAGGTATGCATATATGTGGAATACTCAGCCACTTGCATGTTAATTTCAAGAGCAGGCTGTTCTGTTGATCATATTAACAGGAATACTCGACGTTGTAACCGAAAGAGTGCCACTAGTAACTGTATAGAAGCTCCTTTTATTCTGTCTCTATCCACATCTGAGATGTTTTATAGAAATATTGGTTTCTGATTTAGGCACAAGGCCAACAATCTTAGGGGAAGGGAAAGTCGATTAAATCAACCTCAGTGCATTACTGGTATCATATTTTATTGACCCTGTAAGCATGAAAGACAAAGTTAACCTTGGGGAGATATAAACTCAGAATATAAAGGGTCGTAATTACATACCACAAAGCATGTTGCCCTACACTCTACTAATTCTGCCAAATAGGGGCTCTTCTACACACGCTGGTCCAATTGGGGTTAACAGCTGTTCAATATAAAACACCACAAGTTTCAATAATTTGAACTCAAAATGTAAAGAGCCGTAACTCCATGCTGCAAAGCATGGGGGTTCGACGCTCTACTGATTACTGCCAATAC
>OZ024744.1:97582419-97667419 GCA_964016885.1 Eledone cirrhosa
TAATGAAAGACAAGAACCAGCTTAATAATGGATAAGCTAATTATTATTTCTACATTAGGCACAAGGCCAGCAATTTGAAGTGGATTAAATGGACCCCAGTGTGTGACTGGTACTTTATTTTATCAACCCTGTAAGGATGAAAGATAAAGTTAACCTCGACGGGATTTGAACTCTATGCTGCGAAGCATGTTGTCCGACACTTCACCGATACTGCCAATCGACCACCCTTTTTACTAAACCGTTCCAGCTTCTTGATTGGTTTTTAAATTATTTGAAAACCATAAGCAGTGTCTTCCATTAGAAATATGGTAACGAAAGGGTTAAAAATATATTTAAAGCAAATAAAATTATTTAGATAATTTTTATTTACTTTTCATTCTGATCAATTATCTGATGAAAATTAATTACTTCTTAAAAGTCAAAATCCCAGGTAAATATCATAAAAGCAGAAATATATAAACCTGATTTTATTAATTCTATATCTTTCATCTTGAAAAGCTTATTAACAACCATTTTCTATAATTTAAGATAATTTCTGGATGAGTTAATTATTGAATCAAATATATGGCTATTAAATAACAAACTTCACTGAATAGAGGCAAAATGTCACTTAGTTTAAGATAAATGAACCAAGTAGTGTTTATTAGATTAGTCGAGAAAAGCTTAATCTAGAGTAAGTGAACTACATAATTCTTCTGGTTCTGTGGCATCATCCACAATGTAAATTTAACATTTCCTGATTTCTGTGTTGCAAAGATAAACTAAACATTAACCCTTTTGACACTAACCAAAATAAAACTGGTTCTGGTTCTATGAAACATAAATACGCCTATTTTAAAGGGTTCTTTTTTAAATTAAAATGTTCCAAAGAAGTTTTATATAAGAACCATATGTTAACCCTTTTGATACCAAACTAGCCAAAATTAGTCCTGATTCTATGAAACAAAACCACTCATTTTAAACAGTTTATATTTAAATTAAAATCTTGGTAAGTTATTTTATAAAAGAACTATATGTTAAGTTACTGTTTTACTAATGAAATAATTAATAATTTTAGTAAATCCCTAAAATTTTTTCATTAATTAAATGAAATAAAGTATACTTCATCAGAAAATAGTTGCCATGAAAGGGTTAAATTAAATTCTTCCAACATAATTTTATATAAGAGCCATATGATAAATAACTATTTTAGTAATAAAATAATTAATGCTTTTAAAAAAACTTCTCAAAATTCTTTATTGATTTATCGAATAGAGTGTATTTCATTAAAAATATGGTCACAGAAGAGTTAATTATCATTGGTAATTGGTAATTAATATAGTATATCTAAAGGAATTCCTGAAATAATGTGAATATATATGTGGTTACTTTTAAAATCAAAGAAACATTATTATTATTATTCAAAACTATAAAATATATCCAATGTTTCAACACTCCTTTCATTTGATATCATATCACGCTATACATCATTAGACTGTGCTGTGTGTGTAGTGGCGTGATTTAGCATTAAACATATCTTACCATGAAGTTTAAATACTAAACCACACCACACCACAGCACACCACATATTGTATGTAATACCATATGGCTGGCATCACACCATATCAATAGGTCTGCTCAATAAGAACTGGAGCTACACAACAACAACAACAACAATTTCACATCACACCACACTACATCATATCATCATGTCATACCACTAACTTCGTTAGTGTGAGAAAAAAAAATTATCCTCGTAAATGTCTGCTGTTTAGGCAGATGGTGTGCTGCGCTGTGCTGGCTGTTCCCATTGAATCAGTTCTATAAATATTAATGATGATAACAAAGAAGAATGAACAATTGAAAAAAGAATTTTCTGCAGAGGAAATTTATATGCACATATATACATATATATGCGTGTGTGTGTCTATATATATATATATATATATATATATATATCATCATCATCCTCGTTTAACATCCACTTTCCATGCTAGCATGGGTTAGACATATACATATATATATATATATAGATATATATATACACATACACACATATATATATATACATATACATATATATATATATACACATAAATATATTCATTCATATATATATATAATGTATATATAAATATTCGTTCATATATATATATATATATATATATATATATATATATATACATATATATACATATATATACATATATATATATATATATATATATATATATATATATGTACATATATATACATATATATACATATATATATCATCACAATGCTTCCTCTATCATTTTTTTTGTTTTCTTTTGTTTTTAGTAAACAGAGCTCTTATTTCTCTAATCTAACCAGTAAATACACAGAATCATTTTTCACTAAACTTAAGATGCAAAATATATTCACTGTTCATATGTATTATTACTTCCTATTTTTTAGACTTGAGGAATTTAGTGGTATACTTTCATCATCATCATCATCATCATCATTTCATTTAACGTCCACTTTTTCCCTGCCTTGCAAGGGTGGGACGGGAACTGATTCTGGCTTGATTTCTACAGCTGGATGCCCTTCCTAACACCAACCTCATTTACAGTGAGTGCTGGGTGCTTTTTTTGCCGTGGCACCTCCACGACCACTTTGCAGTGGAATGATATGGACCCCGGCCCCTATCATCTCATTTCTACAGCTGAGTAAACTGGAGCAATGTGAAATAAAGTGTCTTGCTCTTTATGAATGAAAATTTTATATATGACAAATAATTAATTGATTGTGAGTGCTAAACATGTCATGAGGCTGAACAGTAATAGGAAATAAAGATCACAGAAAAACATTCATGGTTTGGGTCAGAAAAAAGTCACAGAAAAATGTTTTAGTTTTGTTGAGGAAAAAATGACAGGGGAAAGTCATAGCTTTAGGCTAGGACAAAATATAGGTTTAACCTCTTCATGGACACATTTCTAATGAAATATACTCTATTTTAATTGATTAATGAAGAATTTTGAAGGATTTACTAAAATTATTAATTATTTTATTAATAAGATAGTATCTTAACGTAAGGTTCTTATATAGGAGAAGAAGAAGAAGAAGAAGAAGAAGAAGAAGAAGAAGAAGAAGAAGAAGAAGAAAAAGAAGAAGAAGAAGGCAAAGAAGAAGAAGAAGGCAAAGAAGAAGAAGGCAAAGAAGAAGAAGGCAAAGAAGAAGAAGAAGAAGAAGAAGAAGAAGAAGAAGAGGATGGCAAAGAAGAAGAAGGCAAAGAAGAAGAAGGCAAAGAAGAAGAAGGCAAAGAAGAAGAAGAAGAAGGCAAAGAAGAAGAAGAAGGCAAAGAAGAAGAAGGCAAAGAAGAAGAAGAAGAAGAAGAAGAAGAAGAAGAAGAAGAAGAGGATGGCAAAGAAGAAGAAGGCAAAGAAGAAGAAGAAGGCAAAGAAGAAGAAGGCAAAGAAGAAGAAGAAGAAGGCAAAGAAGAAGAAGAAGGCAAAGAAGAAGAAGGCAAAGAAGAAGAAGGCAAAGAAGGCAAAGAAGGCAAAGAAGAAGAAGAAGAAGGCGAGGAAAAGCTCTACTGTGAAATAATAACTGCTACTGTCTGTCAACCCACACGTTAAAAAAAACTAGAAAACTTTTCAGTGTATAATCAAAAATGATAAATAACATTAAAGTTAATTAATACTGCTAATGAGCAGTGAACTGTGAGTATAAGTAGAGTGTAGGTCAAAAATAGTTTGCAGGTATTATAGGTATTACCCTAAGGGCGGTGGATTGGCAGTATCGGTAGAGGGTCGGACGCCATGCTTTCCAGCATAGTTACGTCCCTTTACGGTCTGAGTTCAAATCCCGCCGAGGTTGACTTTGCCTTTCATGCTTACGAGGTCGATAAAAATAAAGTACCAGTAATGCACTGGGTAATTGCTGGCCTTGTGCCTAAAGTAGAAACAATTATAGGTATTACCCTTTACGGCTCAAATCCCATCAAAGGCAATTTTTATCGGTAGAGGGTCTGATGCCATGCTTTGCTGAACTGAGTTATGGCCCTTTGCGTTCTGAGTTCAAATCCCGCTGAGCTTAACTTTGCCTTTCATCCTAACAGGGGTCGATAAAATAAAGTACCAGTAATGCACTGGGGTCAAATTACTGGCCTTGTGCCTATACTAGAAACCATTATTTTAGTGGATTGGCCGTATCGGTAGAAGGTTGGATGCCATGCTTTGCAGCATAGAGTTACGACCCTTTACGGTATGGGTTCAATAAAATAAAGTACCAGTCATCCACTGGGGTCAAATTACTGGCCTTGTGCCTATACTAGAAACCATTATTTTAGTGGATTGGCCGTATCGGTAGAAGGCTGGATGCCATGCTTTGCAGCATAGAGTTACGACCCTTTATGGTATGAGGTTAGCTTTGCCTTTCATCCTTACGGGGTCGATAAAATAAAGTACCAGTAATGCACTGGGTAATTGCTGGCCTTGTGCCAAAATTAGAAACAATTTTTGGGGCAGAATTGGTAGAGCATCGGACAACATGTTTAGCAGATATAGTTACGGCTCTTTATGTTCCAAGTTTAAATTCCATTGAGGTTAGCTTTGTCTTTTACTCTTACAGAGATAAAACAAAGCACCAGTAATACACGGGGGTCGATTTAATAGACTTTCCACTCTCACAAAATTGCTGGCCTTGTGTCTATATCAGAAACCATTATTTTTATTATTTTAATATTTTGCAGTATATAGTTATGGCTTTTTACGTTCTGAGTTCAAATCCTGCTGAGGTTAGATTTACCTTCCACCCTTACAAAGTCGAAAAATAAAGTACCAGAATATTAGAGAAAAGACTTTAGTTTTAAGAGCTGTTTTGTACTTTTCAACAATGTCTTGCTAATGTGGTTTCATGTGGTACAGGACGTTAAGAGTTAATGTGATACAGTCATAGTACTGTTTTGTACTTTTCAACAATGTCTTGTTAATGTGGTTTCATGTGGTACAGGATGTTAAGAGTTAATGTGATACAGTCATAGTACTGTTTTGTACTTTTCAAGTATGTCTTGTTAATGTGGTTTCATGTGGTACAGGACATTAAGAGTTAATGTGATACAGTCATAGTACTGTTTTGTACTTTTCAACAATGTCTTGTTAATGTGGTTTAATGTGGTACAGGATGTTAAGAGTTAATGTGATAAAGTCATAGTACTGTTTTGTACTTTTCAACAGTGTCTTGTTAATGTGGTTTCATGTGGTACAGGATGTTAACAGTTAATGTGATACAGTCATAGTAGTGTTTTGTACTTTTCAACAGTGTCTTGTTATTGTGGTTTCATGTGGTACAGGATGTTAAGAGTTAATGTGATACAGTCATAGTACTGTTTTGTACTTTTCAACAATGTCTTGTTAATGTGGTTTCATGTGGTACAGGACGTTAAGCCTTAAGCAAGCGATAACAGGACATGTACCACCATAAAAGCAAACTGAGCAGCCATCAAGTGTGCGTACCTCCGAGGAATGAGCCACATTACTGAAACTTAAAGCAGCACAGTCTTATACAAATTTGTGTAATTAAATAAAATATATAATATAGTCCAATAATCAATAAGTCAATAAGTATCTTTGCATTGTGGAAATATTCAAGTCGCGAGGAGAGTTGTTAAATGAGTGTAAACTGGGGAGTACCAATGTCGACTGAAAATTTCAAAGGCTGACTATGAAGGAGAGATGCTAGAGCTGTGAAATCTTGTATCTATTAATTTCAACTCTTCTTATTAATAAATATATTGTTTCTTTCTTGAAATAATGTTGAAAAATAAATCTCATTTGGTCATTCCATGAGAGTATCTTGGTCGCCTATGAAGGAGGGATGCTAGAGCTGTGAAATCTTGTATCTATTAATTTCAACTCTTCTTATTAATAAATGTATTGTTTCTTTCCTAAAACAATGTTGAAAAATAAACCTTATTTGGTCATTCCATGAGAGTATCTTGGTCGCCTATGAACTTTTCAGTCAACCATTGTACACTCTTCTTATTAATAGCTGCATTGTTTCTTTCCAGAAACAATGTTGAAATATATATCTCATTTGGTCATTCCGTGAGAGTATCTTGGTCAGCCTATGAACTTTTCAACCGATACATGAAGGCTTAGTAATTTTCTTAGAATGGTCAAAGTAAGATCTGTCAAAAAGTAGGTTTATCATCTTAGCAAACTGTAAATTGAAATTATTTTATTTGGGAGATTGGGGTGCATAATAGGGGGAAAGGGGCCACTTAGTTTTTGGCTTGTCTAGGATGCTAAATACCCAAGAGCCAGCTCTAACCAATAGTATGAAATTAATTGAGTTATCATTTTACATTTGTTTTGCCATGTTAGTATGTTTTGGACAAAGACTGGAGCATATCCTGATCTCAGGGATGTATGTGTTAAGCAAGTGAGAATATAAGACTCCCCAATGCCCACCCCTCCTCTTACACACACACACACACACACATACACACTCATACACAGACACTCATAGGAGATGTCAGTCAATCGTAAGGCTAACACCTTGTTAGTGTTGTTACTTACTGCTGGTACTAATTTTTTTTCAACCGAGCCCGAGTGGACTGGAGCAACATGAAATGAAGTTTCTTGCTCAAGGACACAACAATGTCAACCAGTTCAGGACTGAAACACGTGATTTTATTATTGTGAGCCTAACACGTTAACCACTAAATCACTGCACCATTTCTTTTTAATTACTTTTATTAATAAAATATGTTACATTTACCGTATTTCCCGGCGTCAAAGATGCTACTTTTTCCCTAAAATAAGTCTCAAAAATCTACCATGCGTCCTGGAGGCCAAAGGTTGCTTATTATATTTTTTTTCAAAGGGCGGTGGATTGGCAGTATTGGTGGAGGGTCGGTCGCCATGCTTTCCAGCATAGTTACGTCCCTTTACGATCTGAGTTCAAACCCCGCCGACGTTGACTTTGCCTTTCATCCTTACGGGGGGTCGATAAAATAAAGTACCAGTAATGTACTGGGTAATTTGCTGGCCTTGTGCCTAAAGTAGAAATAATAATTTTTTTTTTTCAAATTTGTTGTTGTCAAAATTAGGGTGCATCCTCGATCTCGATTCCAGCAAGGACAGACGCGGCCAGCAAAGGTATGGGCACGTCGGGTGGGACCTGGGTCACTTTGACCCTCACAATTTTCTGCCCGCAGTAGGAGGGCACCAAGACTATCTCCTCACTCTTTAGGGTTTCCAAAGAGTGAGACTTTGCTTCCTGGGGGGTGGCGAAAAGTATGACTACTGTGGCGTACTTTCTGCCACGGGTGATGTGGGTTTTGAAATTTTTTTTTTCAAATTTGTTGTTGTCAAAATTAGGGTGCATCCTCGAGGACGAGGCATCTTAGGCGCCAGGAAATACGGTATATCGGTATATCGCAATAAAAAATCTGAGAAGACTCTTCTGTCTGGATGAACATGTATGATGGATGACAACTTCTCTAGTGTTGATAGGCTATGATAAAATACACTCAGATGATGATGGTGATGTTGATGGTGGTGGTGGTGGTGGTGGTGATGGTGGAGGTGATGATGATGATGATGATAAAGATGGTGAAAATAACGATGGTGTTGGTGATGGTGATGATGATGATGATGATGATGATGATGATGATGACAATAATGGTGTTGGTTGTGGTGATGATGATGATGACAACAATAGTGGTGGTGGTGGTGGTGGTGGTGGTGGTGGTGGACGTGATGGTGATAATGAAGATGGTGACAATAATGATGGTGTTGGTTGTCGTGATGATGATGATGACAACAACAATGATGGTGGCGGGGTGGGGGGTGATGATGATGGTGGCAACAAAACATGATCATCATGATCATCATGATAATAATGATAATTGTTTCTACTTTTTGGCACACGGCCAGCAATTACCCCAGTGTATTACTGGTACTTTATTTTATCGACCCCCCCCCCCCCCCTCCCCCGTAAGGATGAAAGGCAAAGTTAACCTCGGCGAGATTTGAACTCAGATCGTAAAGGGACGTAACTAATAATGATAATAATGATAGTTTTGCTGCTGCTGCTATGATGATGATGATGATGATGATGATGATGGTGATGATGATGATGATGATGATGATCATCATCATCATCATGATTATGGTGATGATGATCATGATGATTATGGTGATGATGATGATGATGATGATGTTGATGATGAAGAAGAGGAAGAAAAGGAGAAGGATGTCACATAATAAAAAGAAAAAAGAAAACAGAAAAAAAAAAAAATGAACTCTTCAATGGAAATTTTCTATATCTAAGATGACTTACTGTCTTGCGATCGAGGTGGTCCACTGACATCTCTGCCTGTGATGTGGTACAAATATTGTCCCATTCTACCAATGTTGGAATAGCTGTAAAATAAGACATAGTTTTATATATTTTATTATAGGATTTAGAGGTAAATATATATATCATCATCATCATCATCATCATCATAATTTTACGTCCGCTTTTCCCTGTTTTCTTATCATATATATATATATATATATATATGTAGACACACACACACATGTATGTATATATATATATATATATATATATATATAGAAATAAAATTGAAGACTAAAATCCAAAGAGGGCTCGATAAGGAAAATATATATCAAATATATAAGAACCGTAGAGCAAATATTTATTAAAATAACAGATTAAAGTTTAAGCAAAGAATCGCTGCTATTTTAATAAATATATATATATATATATATAATGAAATGACAGGAGGCTGGATTTGTGTAAATCCTTGAAAGGTTTATTATACTATGATCATTTCAATGACCGGGTTCCGTATGAATCCGGTGATATCATCAGGTATTCGAAATATAATACGTGAATGTAATAGATAAAATCCATGGGGCTGAAAATCGAGGATATATATATATATATATATATATATATATATATATTCAACTTTTAAATATATACAGTGCCCCGCAAAAGTTTACAATACATTAGGAGAAATGCAGTTTTAGGTATTTTTAATAAAGTTAGGGTAATGAAAATTTAACTACTGATAGAATATATAATGAGGCATTTAATGATACAATCATATTTAAAAAAAAAAACAAGGAAATAGCTCATGAAGAAAAATCAATATTTTTATAACGCAAAAGTTTACAACACATTTTATATTTATCGCCTTTATTCAAGAAAATTCTTAAATTTTCAGATTTAAAATTCAGTAGAATGTTCTAGATTAGGTTTAAGGTAACTTCTAAGGACTATTAAAAACATTACATCATTATTTGTCTGACAACCATCCTGTAAACATTGACAACCGTCCTGTAAACATGGACAATATGGGGAAAAATAAACTGATTGATCAAGACCTCCGTAAACGCATTGTAGACCTTCATACAAATGGTGTTGGTTATAGAAAGATATCTAGTCAGTTAAATGTGCCATTGAGTTCAGTTGGTACTATAATTCGTCACTGGAAATCTCATCATTCCATCTGTCCTCTCATTAGTTCTGGTTGTCCTAGAAAGATAACGGAACGTTCAGCTCGGTTATTGACGAGAAAGGTTGGCAACGAACCCCGGTGTACTCTTAAAAATCTTCAGGATGACCTAGAAGAAAGTGGAGTAAAAGTGAGCACAGATACAATTAGTCGTTCACTTCGTCGATATAATATCTTCTCGAGGTCTCCAAGGAAAACACCACTTCTTACGAGGAAACACGTTCTTCGTCGATTAAACTTTGCAAATGAGCATCTCATCAAACCTGCGTCATTTTGGGAAGACGTACTTTAGTCGGACGAAACAAAAATTGAACATTTTGGTCGAAATGCTGTGGCAAAAGTCTGGAGAAAGAAAGGTACTGAATATTCGCTGAAGAATACTATTCCAACTGTAAAATTTGGAGGTGGATCAATCATGGTCTGGGGTTGCTTTAGTGCCACAGGAGTAGGAAATATTGAAATAATAGAAGGAAGAATGGGTGGCACTTATTATAGAGGTATTTTCCAAAGGAATTTACATCAAAGTGCACATTCTCTCAGCTTAAAGCCAGGTTGGTTTTTTCAACAAGATAACAATCCAAAGCATACTGCAAAGCTAACAGAATCTTGGTTAAGTACGAATGGAATAAATGTTCTAAAATGACCAAGTCAGTCTCCAGATCTTAACCCGATCGAAAATTTGTGGAGAGAATTCAAAAAAGGAAACCTCAAAATATCCCTGAACTAAAGAAAATTTGTTGTGAAGAATGGATAAATATTAGCCAAGAAACATGCAAGAAGTTTGTAGGAGGCTACTCCAAACGCCTACAGGCTGTAATTAGCAACAAAGGTTACGCTACGAAATATTAAGAGATGATTTAATAAATGTGTTGTAAACTTTTGCGTTATAAAAATATTGATTTTTCTTCATGAGTTATTTCCTTGTTATTTTTTTAAAACTATGATTGTATCATTAAATGCCTCATTATATGTTCTATCGGTAGTTAAATTTTCATTACCCTAACTTTATTAAAAATACCTAAAACCGCATTTTTCCTAATGTGTTGTAAACTTTTGCGGGGCACTGTATATATAAAATGTAATATGCAATTTATCTCTTTTACATAATGTCTTCTATATCTATATATGATTCATATACTTAATTTACTTTCTATTATCTCTACTTCACATATATATTATTACACCTATCGATAGATTATAAAATTCCTTTATATGACTGCTTGAAACTCCTTTAAGGAAAAATTTTTATTGAAAAACTTACGGAAGGTTTTAAGAAAATCTTTTGAAAATTCCTTTGAAAGATATAAAAAAAAATTATTTTTATACCTTCCAATATTTTTATATTGTTATATTTTCAAACGTTTTTAATATATATATATCCAAATGTTTATATATATGTAGAAAAACATGATTTTTTATATATATGTGGAGTAACCTATGGTTTATGCTTTAAATATATTCTTAAGATAAATTTTTTTAAATGTTTTAACTTTATAGCAAGTAAATTTATGACTTCGTATAAAATAACATAAGGTTCATGTTTTAATTATATTCTTAAGATAGAAAATGTTTAACTTCTTAACTTTAGAGCATTTAATCCTTAGAGTCATCTGAATTCTTAAAAAATCACTTATAACTTCCTTTACACATCCTTACTGTTTTTATAATATAACTAAGTGGTTATTCCTTTGTAAACTCTAGAAAATTTTCCATAAATTTAAAATTATTTGGATGTTTAAAATTTTTGACTTACAACTTTTAATAAAATAAACTATACTAGATTTGCTCTAATGTAAAATACTATATATTTATTTTAATAATTTATAATCCTTAACATACACATTTAAACTAATTATTAAATTATTAAATTAAATCTTTAATATTAAGGTAAATTTTAATTTGGATTTCTAATTTTTTAATTTTAATTTTAATCTAATTTTTCAACTTATTATAAATATTATAATCAAAACATAATGAATCCTGCATTATAAATATTTGCCTTTCATCTTTACGGGTCGATAAAATAAAGTACCAGTAATGTACTGAGTAATTGCTGGCCTTGTGCCTAAAATAGAAACAATTATTTTTCCACGCTATTCTCATTTCTTCATTTCTTCTCTCACGTAAATATACTTACGCTGTATTTGTCCTTTAAAACTAATCTCTTCTCTCACTTAAAAATATACTTACACTCTTCTCTTCATGCTATTTTCACTGTCAAAATATATATAATCGTTATATCTTTCTCATTTCTTTCTTCTTTTTTTCTTTTTTTTCTCTCCCTCACATATCATCTTCTTCCAACAGTTTAATTTAAATAAACCGTTATCTTTTCAACCTTTCGGACACTCATTTGCATACTCACTCATAATTTTCTATCACCCTCAATAAATGTAATATCTCCACTATCCAGGAAGCTCCAACCGTTACGGTTGTCTTTTTGTCCGGATATGTCAATATTTATTTATAAAACAAATCTGTATTTTATCTGATGAAAGCGCACCTTGGTGGCCCTTGAAATATGTATAATAAAATAAATATGGTTTTATAAATATAGTTTCCCTTTATTAATATATTCTATATATATATATATATATTTTACTCAGTTTACTCAGCTGTAGAAATGAGTACCGGCCTGCCCGCCCAGCCAGTGGGATGGCGTTATCTTATAGCTAAAACAGCACGACATGCTGTGACCAGCGGTGTTGACTGGCGCCCAACAGACTGGTCGGTCAAGGTGATCAAGGTCATATATATATAAGAAACTAAAGGAGCTGTGTGGTTACTGTAAACAAAGTTTAAGATGGTAGTATGGACGAAATAAGAGAAGAAAAGAAATCCTTCATCAGCTGTAAAACCGAGATCAAGATGTGTGTGTTAGGTAATTCCGAAGAAAAAGCAAAGGAAAAAAGAGTGCTCTATGTATAGAACAGAGCTATTTAATTAGAAAGTGAACAACACAAAATATAACTACTCCATTACCAGACGTTTCTGGATCCCAGACAATATTAATATCCGTCTAGATCGTCCATCAGACAGAGATGTTATATATATATATATATATATATATATATATATATATATATATATATATATATATATATATATATATATGTGAATGTATGTATATTTATATATATGTATACTCTTTTACCTGTTTCAGCCATCCGGCTGAGGCCATGCTGGGGCACCGCCCTGTATGTATGTTTATGTTTATGTATATGTATGTATATATATATGAAAAAGGCAAACAGAAATAACAAAGCAAACAATACAGTACAATGAAGAAATATATTATTAGTTTTACTCTTGATATAGTAGGAAAAGAGTCTTAATGTTTCAGATGCATGTCCTTTATCAGAAAATAGAATGAGAAATTAAAAAAGGAATAGAAAGACTGAGGAGATGGGCAGGGCAGAAACAGAGTAGAAAATATTCATGTATGAACGTAAATAAATAATATAATATATATATTTATTGATAATTGTTTCTACTTTTGGCACAAGGCCAGAAATTACCCAGTGCATTACTGGTACTTTATTTTATCGACTCTGTAAGGATGAAAGGCAAATCTTTATCATAATCACCACTTCACTACTTCATTAGTAGTAGTAGTAGTAGTAGTGGTGGTGGTGGTGGTGGTGGTGGTGGTAGTAATAGTAGTAGTAGTAGTGCTATTACTTCTACTACCAACAATACCACAATAGCCACCAACACCACCACTATCACTGCCAATACCTCAACCACTACCACCACCATCACCATCACCAACACCGTCAAACACCACCACTATCCTCATCACCAACACCACCAACCCCACCACTCTCACTACCACCAACAACAACACCACTACCACCACTACCCTCATCACCAACACTACCATCATTACCACTACTATCACCAACACTACCATCATCACTACTACCATCACAAACACTACCAACACCACCACGAACAACACCACCACAACAACTACTACTTCCCCTGACATCTGGATGCTGGTAGATATCCCATTCAGATCTTAAAGGGTTAAACCACCATTGACTCTGTTTATTCTAAGATACTAGTAAATTTAGTTAGATAAACAAATATATTTTTTTCTAATCCTATTCCATAATGTACTTAGTATTTTGATGTCTAACCCTTTCAAGATGGTAAGTCTTAAAAGAAATGTGAAAAAAAATAGTCCAACTCATCTTAATGTATTTAATCTTACTACTAAACCCTTTTCATAACAAACTGTCTGAAGCCACCCTGGGTGTAACCCTAAGTTACCAACTCAGCTTAAACCAACTCTGGTTCTATGAAATAAAACCACCCATTTTAAAGGTTTCCAATTTAACCCTTTAGTTACCAATCCAGCCAAAACTGGCCCTGGTTCTATGAAATAAAACCACCCATTTTAAAGGTTTCCAATTTAAATTAAAATCGTCCAACATAATTTTATATAAGGACCTTACATTAAGTTACTATCTCAGAAATGAAATGATTAACAATTTTAGTAAATCCCTTGAAATTCATTAATTAACTGAAATACACTATTTCATTAGAAATGTGGTCATGAAATGGTTAAGATAAGAAACTGTTCGTTTTAAAATGTTATCTTTATGCTATCTTTATATTAAAACATTTCATCATAATTTTATTTTAGAAATGTTTGTTGAGTAATGTTCTAAATATTAGCTTACTAATGGAAAACTTAGTTATTTTATTAAATTCCTCCAAATGTTTTAGTTATTTTCAAAAAAATTAGAATATATAGGCAGTGTATTTCATTCGAGATCATCATCATCATCATCATTGTTTAATGTCCATCTTCCATGCTAGCATGGGTTGCACGGTTTTATCCCATTTGAAGCAAGATTGGTCGGGAGACCATGTCTTGCTTGTATAGAACTGTTTCTGGCAGGTTTTCTATGGCTGGATACCCTTCCTAACACCAACCACATTTACAGTATGGACTGAGTGCTTTTTGTCGTGTCTCCTACATGACCACTTTACAGTAGGGACTGGCTGCTTTTTGTTGTGTCACCTACATGAACAATTTACAGTGTGGACTGGGAGCCTTTTTACCATGTCACCTACATGACCACTTTACAGTGTGGACTGGGTGCTTTTTGTCATGTCTCCTACATGACCACTTTACAGTGTGGACTGGGTGCTTTTTGTCATGACACCTACATGAACACTTTACAGTGTGGACTGGGTGTTTTTTGTCATGGCACCTACATGACACTTTACAGTGTGAACTGAGTGCTTTCTTTTGTGTCACCTACATGACCACTTTACAGGGTGGTCTGGATGCTTTTTTGTTGTGTCACCTACATGACACTTTGCAGTGTGGATTGGGTGCTCTTTGTTGTGTCACGTACATGACCACTTTACAGCGTGGACTAGGTGCTTTTTGTTGTATCACCTATATGACATTTTGCAGTGTGGATTGGGTGCTTTTTGTCGTGTCACATACACGACCACTTTACAGTGTGGATTGGGTGCGTTTTGTCATGTCACCTACACAACCACTTTACAGAAGAGATATGGTAAGTAAAAGGTTAATTACATTTGTAATTATTAATTGGTGATAGGGATGCAGTGAGTGTCCCTTTTCATATGAAAATGATTGAAACCACACCTGGTTCTATCATACAAAACTGTTTATTTTAAAATTATTTATATTTATGTAAGAGTCTTC
This sequence comes from Eledone cirrhosa, assembly GCA_964016885.1. Classification (NCBI taxonomy): domain Eukaryota; kingdom Metazoa; phylum Mollusca; class Cephalopoda; order Octopoda; family Eledonidae; genus Eledone; species Eledone cirrhosa. Next base: position 97,597,590 of record OZ024744.1, read on the forward strand.
GTTAAGTCTTATTCCAAACACCAACTCTTTGCAGCAAAGAGTTACGGTCCTTTATGGTCTGAGTTCAAATCCCGCCGAGGTTAACTTTACCTTTCAACCTTACGGGGTCGATAAAATAAAGTACCATTAATGTACTGGAATAATTGCTGGCGTTGTGCCAAAAGTAGAAACAATTATTAAATTTCCCCAAATTCTTGGTCATTTTCCAACATTATAAAAAGGTTTTTCGTTATAAAAAGTTTTTCATTAGAAATATAATTATGGAAGTGTTAAAGAACTGGACATGGGATTAGAATTTTTCCTATGTGACATTCCTAAAAGCATTCCCCATATTTATTTATTTATTTATTTTATTTATTTATTTATTTATTTTTTTTTTCTTGTTTATCTATTCTCAGATTCTCAAAAGTTATAAAACTCTGTTCTCGGAAGTTATAAAATTGATTTAATAACTGAATATCTAAGATACTGAATAACTATGAAACTTAATCTGATATACCATAATGCCATAATATCATAACATCATAATACAAAAGCCAATCAGTAAAAAAAATACAGGTCAATCAGTAAAAGCACTGGATAACTAAAACAAGAAATGGTGAGAAATCAGAGATTATAGTGTTTGGCAATGACACAGAGACAATGTAGAGTTTGAGAGGACTCTTCAGTCTGGTCTAGCTTGTGACAACTTTTCTACTGCTGGTGCTATGATAAAATACACCCAGTACACTCTGTAAAGTGGTTGGCAATAAAACAGAGATGATGTAGGGTTTTAGAGGACTCATCAGTCAGATCTAGCTTATGACAACCTCTCTAGTACTGGGGTCATGATAAAATACACTCTGTAAAGTGTTTGGCAAATGAACAGAGACAATGTAGAGTTTGAGAGGACTCATCAGTCAGATCTAGCTTATGACAACCTCTCTAGTGTTAGTGTTGTGATAAAATACACCCTGTATACTCTGTAAAGTGTTTGGCAAATGAACAAAGCTGATGTAAGGTTTGAAAGGACTCATCGGTCAGAACTAGCTTATGACAACCTCTCTAGTGTTGGTGTTGTGATAAAATATACCCAGTACACTCTGTAAAGTGATTGGCAAATGAACAGAGATGATGTAAAGTTTGAGAGAACTCTTCAGTCAGATCAAGCTTGTAACAACCTCTCTAGTACTGGTGTCATGATAAAATATACCCAGTACACTCTGTAAAGTGATTGGCAAATGAACAGAGATGATGTAAAGTTTGAGAGAACTCTTCAGTCAGATCTAGCTTGTAACAACCTCTCTAGTACTGGTGTCATGATAAAATATACCCAGTACACTCTGTAAAGTGATTGGCAAATGAACAGAGATGATGTAAAGTTTGAGAGAACTCTTCAGTCAGATCTAGCTTGTAACAACCTCTCTAGTACTGGTGTCATGATAAAATATACCCAGTACACTCTGTAAAGTGATTGGCAAATGAACAGAGATGATGTAAAGTTTGAGAGAACTCTTCAGTCAGATCTAGCTTGTAACAACCTCTCTAGTACTGGTGTCATGATAAAATACACCCAGTACACTCTGTAAAGTGATAGGCAATGAACAGAGATGATGTAGGGCTAGAGAGGAGTCATCTGTCTGGCCGAGAATGTGACAACCTCTCTAGTACTGGTGTCATGATAAAATATACCCAGTACACTCTGTAAAGTGATTGGCAAATGAACAGAGATGATGCTGCTGATGATGATGATGACAATGATGTTAGTGGTGGTGGTGGTGGTGGTGGTGGTGGAGAGTGTGGGGGCAGTGGTAGTTGTGCTGCTGTTGCTGTTGATGATGATGATGACAACTATGTTAGTGGTATGATGATGGTGATGATGGTATTGGTGGTGGTGGTGGTGGTGGTGGTGGTGATGATGGTGGTGGTGGTGGTAGTGGTAGTGGTGGTAATGGTGGTGGTGGTGGTGGTGATGGTGTGATGATGGTGATGATGGTAATGGTGGTGGCGGTGGTGGTGGTGGTGGTGGTGGTGGTGGTGATGATGGTGGTGGTAGTGGTGGTGGTGGTGATGATGGTGGTGGTGGTGGTGGTGATGATGGTGGTGGTGGTGGTGTTGCTGCTGTTGATGAGGATGCTGATTATGATGACGATGTTAGTGGTGATGATGATGATGATGATGGTGGTGATGGTGGTGATGGTGTTGCTGGCTGTTGTTGTTGTTGTTGATGATGATGATGATGTTAAGGAGGAGGAGAAGGAGAAGGACGAGGAAGAGGGGGGGAGGAGGAGGAGTCCTTTAACCTAAAATCCTATCCCTGATGTAATTTCACAAACAATTTCATCTCTATCTGTCAAACCAAGTAGGAAAAAGATAAATAAAATGTCTATTTTACTTTTATATTTGTTATATTAAGAAGGAATCTCCAGCAGAGCAACATAAGCCCCAAGTATCTGGAGAAATTAAATTAACAATGTTAGAATGATAAGCTTCCCTTAGCCAAAAAAACAGCTTGCCCCCCTCCTTCATTTCCTCCTCTTGTTGACTACTTCCACACATCTGTCTAAGAATTCACATCTGCCACATCTGCCTTAGAATTCACATCTGCCACATCTGTCAACTTCTTAAATATCTCCATTTATATTGATCACCCACAAAACAACTTCACTACCTCTGCTTCTTCAATGATTTCTCAATTTTATCTCATCATATCCCACTCATCATACCAGACTGCCCCCCCCCACCACCCGTACCTTAAAATTCCTCTCTCTCTAGCTGGCACCATCACACCCCCTTGCACTAGACAAGCTTCCTACCCCCCCCCCCCCCCCTTACAATTCCTCTCTCTCTCTCTGTGTGGCTGACATCCATGATAACCCAGTTTACTCAAGGCTGGTTGCCTCTTACAGTTACTGTCTCAGCTGCCTTTTGTAGTTGACCAAGACCACTGATAACAACAACAACAACACCACCAACACCACAACACACAATGACCTACCACCACCACCACCACCACCACCACCAACACCACCACAACTCACAATGACCTACCACCACCACCACAACTCACAATGACCTACCACCACCACCTACCACCACCACCACCACCTACCACCACCACCACCACCACCACAACTCACAATGACCTACCCCCACCCCCACCACCACCACCACAACTCACAATGACCTACCACCACCACCACCACCACCTCCACCAACACTTCAACTCACAATGACCTACCCTCACCACCACCACCATCATCACTACCAACCATTCCATCATTAACTGTCTTTCATTTCCCCCTCACCTCTTTCTATCTTGCTGCCAGCTGTAGAGATCTCTCCAACAGTCCACCCCCCACCCTCACACCTTTCTGCAAAACTTCCTGCTACTCCAATCCAACCCTGCTACCCTACTACCTCTCATATCTCTCCTGAACAACCTCACACTTCATTCAGATTCAAACACAACCTCCTGGATAAACTTCTTATCTAGAGTTCCTTTGCCCTTCCCAAAACATCCAGCCTGGATCCTTTGCTAGCTCCACTTCCATTGCAACCAGTACCTATCCGTTTTGCCTGCTTTGGGCCTACCACTTTACATCCAGTCACATCATGGATCGCCTACACTTACATCTGCACAACTGTTATTTACTGCTTTAACATCTAACATCCTGTACCACATGAAACCACATTAACAAGACGTTCTTGAAAACTACAAAACACTACTATGAGTGTATCACATTAACTCTTAACATCCTGTACCACATGAAACCACATTAACAAGACATTCTTGAAAAGTACAGAGCAGTACTATGACTGTATCACATTAACTATTAACATCCTGTACCACATGAAACCACATTAACAAGACATTCTTGAAAAGTACAAAACAGTACTATGAGTGTATCACATTAACTCTTAACATCCTGTACCACATGAAACCACATTAACAAGACATTGTTGAAAAGTACAAAACAGTACTATGACTGTATCACATTAACTGTTAACATCCTGTACCACATGAAACCACATTAACAAGACATTGTTGAAATGTACAAAACAGTACTATGACTGTATCACATTAACTCTTAACATCCTGTACCACATGAAACCACATTAACAAGACATTGTTGAAATGTACAAAACAGTACTATGACTGTATCACATTAACTCTTAACATCCTGTACCACATGAAACCACATTAGCAAGACATTGTTGAAAAGTACAAAACAGTACTATGACTGTATCACATTAACTGTTAACATCCTGTACCACATGAAACCACAATAACAAGACATTGTTGAAAAGTACAAAACAGTACTATGACTGTATCACATTAACTCTTAACATCCTGTACCACATGAAACCACATTAACAAGACATTGTTGAAATGTACAAAACAGTACTATGACTGTATCACATTAACTCTTAACATCCTGTACCACATGAAACCACATTAACAAGACATTGTTGAAAAGTACAAAACAGTACTATGACTGTATCACATTAACTGTTAACATCCTGTACCACATGAAACCACATTAACAAGACATTGTTGAAAAGTACAAAACTGTACTATGACTGTATCACATTAACTCTTAACATCCTGTACCACATGAAAGCACATTTGCAAGGTCTCCTTGAAAAGTACAAAACAGCACTATGTCTGCATCACATTAAATATTAACAATGCTAGAATGATAAGCCTCCCTTAGGTGAATTGGCAGTATCAGTAGAGGGTTGGATGCCATGCGTTCTAACATAGTTACGTCCCTTTACGGTCTGAGTTCAAATCCCGTCAAGGTTAACTTTGCCTTTCATCCTTACGGGGTTGATAAAATAAAGTACCAGTAATGTACTGGGTAATTGCTGGCCTTGCGCCAAAAGTAGAAACAATTAAATATTAAAGTCTTTACTTTAATACTACACATTTTCACAACACTAGTAAAATATACTATAAACATTTGAATTAACAAAGCAAATTTTCACAACAATCTGTCCACCAGTAAAGATATTATAAACATTTAAATTAACAAACCTGATTTTAGATATTTTCTGCTAAATCATTTCAGGATGTTAAGAGGTAACACTACAAATTTTTATAACAGTCTGTCCACCAGTAAAGATACTATAAACGTTTGAATTAACAAATCTGATCTTCTGCTTAATCATAATAGAATGATTCAAGGGTTAAATCTTGACTCTGGCCTACTTTACATAAAGGAAATTTGTTGCAAGTTAACTGATCCTTTTAGAAAATATTTGATGGATTTCCAACAAAACATTAATGGAGTCAAGCTTGCTCTTCTATCAGCTTCAAATGTCAGGCTACACTCACCTGTACTTCATTGTTTGACCAGAACCTGATACTCTAGTTCTCCAGTTTCACTGTGAATAACATTTGAACTACCATTTAACCTCTTTAGTGCCATACGATGAGATAACTCATCCTAACATGTATGCATTCCAGTGCCACAGATAAGATAACTCATCCTAATATGTTTGAACTCTTTTCCAACAGTTCATAACTTCAAAATTATGAACTCGTTTCCAACAGTTCATAACTTCAAAGTTATAAACTCGTTTCCAACAGTTCATAATTTCAAAGTTATAAACTCGTTTCCAACAGTTCATAATTTCAAAGTTATAAACTCGTTTCCAACAGTTCATAATTTCAAAGTTATAAACTCGTTTCCAACAGTTCATAATTTCAAAGTTATAAACTCGTTTCCAACAGTTCATAATTTCAAAATTATGAACCCGTTTCCAACAGTTCATAACTTCAAAGCTAGATGGCGTTACTAGTTTATTGATGTGACATTTGTTAATCATTCAGATATGTGTTGTTAATAAATGTTTGTTTATAAAAATAGTCATTTTACTGAAAAAAAAACAAAAAAACGGCACAGCAACTGTAACTGTGTAAAATATACACAGCAGTCAACAGGTTACACACTGCTAGCCCCCTGCTGGTACTAATAATTGATTCAATCCAAACTTAGCTTGAATTTAGTACTGTGTTATCCTAAAGAATTAGTCTGTAAAAACTTTAAAATTGTGACACTTCAATTTATTTTGACCAAGAATAAACTATCCAAAAGTATATAGGTTTCATTTTTTTTACATGAATTTAATCTCCATAAGAGATATTATCTGAATCTATAGCAAAAAAAACAAAACAATATGCATGTATGAATAAATCAATTTCATTCACATTCACTCATTATTGCTAAAAATAATTATATAAACAGATGTGGAAGAATTAATTAAGCTGTTGTTTGATAATTGCTAAAGCAGTTATTGCCATATCCACCCACCCCCAATGCTTACTGTCAACAATTATTAATTAAGTCTTAGTATGCCTTAATTGAATCCTGCTTCCTAACTACTCTTTAAATACATTTACGTTTTTACAGTAGGTGAATTACTTGAAATATAATAAGGTACTAATGAGCTTGTTACAATGTCTATTTTATAAGTCATTTAGTATTGTGAGAGAGAGAATGGAAGCTTTTTTTTTTTTTTTTTTTAGATAGCAACAACAAAATCAAGGAATATATCTAGCTTCACCCGGAAGAGCGAATGGTGGTGGGTGGGTTGCATGAAAGGGATATACTCAAAGTGTTTGTCCACAGGTAGAGAATTCAAACATACAGCAATTTACGAGGAGCAAAGGCTACTACAGAGAGAATAGAGATATAGAAAAGACATGAACCAGATAGAATGAACCCAATATACTCTGTAAAGTGGTTGGGGTAGAAACCAAGTCAAACATTTAAAAGGACCCTTCTGTCACGATACAGGACCCTCTTTAGTGTTGATGCCACAAAAAATACATTCAGTACACCCCAAAAAGGGATTCTACTTGTAGAAATCATGCCAAAAAAAGGGTTAGGAGGACTCTAGTGTTGGTGACAAGATAAAATGCACCCAGTACACTCTATAAAGTTGTTGACGTTGAGAAGGGTTTTCAACTGTAGAAACCAAACCAAAATTGAGAGGATACTTCAATCATGACACCACAACTTCTCTAGTATAGGGTCTATGAAAATACATCTAGTACACTCCGTAAAGTGGTTGGTGTTAAGAAGGGCATCCAGCCATAACAAACCTGCTAAACAAATGGTTGGGAGGACTCTTCAGCTATGTCAAAGACTAGCACTGATGATGCTATGGTAAAATGCACCCAGTGTAAATGAGATGTGATCTCCCTGCCCACACAAGAGGTTAGTATTTGTGACTAAGTACTGACTTGATCAGTGACGACCCATCCAATCCCTGCTAGCAGTGTGATGGCGATATTAATAACCAATAAGAGATAAATGTCAAGCATAGAAAGGGGTATGGGTTTCTAGTAATTAAAAGACGTGTGATAACCTAATGTTGTTTGAATTTTGAAGAGAGTCATTAATTATTTAGGAGGGAAATGTCTCTGTTCAGAAAATGCCAATCCTATTATGAAATTCTATAATGCCTACATATACCCTGGTCATGTAGAAGTATCACTATGATGTACTTAGGAGAAACAACCAATGGTAAAGGAGAATGGATTAAGGAGCAATAGCAGGAATTCAAAGACAAGGAAAACTCATTAGTGCTTTACCAACATACTAAACTAGAACATGGGTGTTCACTTGAAAACATTGAAGGGCAAGTCATATCCACTCACAGGGCTGACACAATGTTCAAACAGATTAAGAAAGCCACCCAAATAGCAGCAATTAAACCAATCCTCAATAGAAATTGGAAACGGAATAGCAACAATCTCCCAACTTAATGACTGATAACACATAAGAATAGATACACAGAAATAATAAACCCAAACTCAATAGAAAGTAGGAATAGAATAATAACAACCCCACTACCTAGCAACAAATGACAAAAATATTACAACACATAGGAATGGACACAGAAGATAGCCAAAGTATAGCAACAAAGGTAAATAAGTAAGGATATGCTATAGCTGAATGGTGATTACCAGTTTATACACAAATACACCATATATGCAGATAATGGTTAACACACACAGAAGTAGCAATATATATATAAACATATGTAAAGTGGTCATGTAGGAGTCACAACAAAAAGCACCCAGGACACATTGTAAATGTGGTTGGTGATAGGAAGGGCATCCAGTTGTAGAAACCAAGCCAGAAACAGTTCCGTATAAGCCAAACACAGTCACATGACCCAACTCACCTAAAATGGGGCAACCTGTCTAACCCATCCTAGCATGGAAAATGGATGTTAAATGACGATGATGATGTTGATGACGTGCACACCCACACATGCATGTACATACCATACACACACATCACAGAAGAGGGCCAAAATAGTCATTGAGAAGGTTACAGAATGTGTGACAAAAGAACTTTGACAATTAAATAATCATCCAGTTACTAAACTCATGCTAGCAAGGGTTGAACAGGTCATCACAGACCACGCCAATACCTAATCGGAGCTGCTGAAATCTCAGGCAAGCTGGGGACTGCATCTTATTCACATACATTTCCACACTCTGCAGAGTGAACCAGGTGCATATTATCACCATATCATTGATACTAATGAAACCTCTTCATAATACATATATACATATATATGCATGCACACATGCACACACACACACATACATACATACACACATACATACATGATGGCTGCCCCCTCGTCATCGAGTATGGCCATTGCACGATATAACATTATTAATAATTATTAATTAATTCTATCGTGCAATGCCTGTGCATGAAGATATTTTTTAAAGTGAGGAAAGACTGCTCACTGAGCCAATCCCACTCTCTGAGGACAGTGGCTATAACCCGAAAAGAAGAAAAGATCAACATCATCGGTAACTACTGAGCCGTAGGTTTTATATCGGAGTTATCCCAGTTTCTTGAGTTGCTTTCTCCTAGAAGAATGCCCTGACAAAGGCTAGGGGTCCTTCCCTCCCAGTGGTTTAACCGCGTGATCGGGTGTCCAGCCCGACTATTTCTATGTACCCGCGTATATACATACACATGCACCCATGTATATACACATATACATACATATGTACATGTGCATATACATATTTACACACTTTCGGATGGCCGTTGACTCTTATGAGTTCTTCCGCCCTTTGTCAGGTTTTTGTTTTTTTTGTCCAAAATTACCCTCCTCACTAAGTAAACTTGGTGGGGTTGCCGGTTTAGTCGCCGACGACCCGACCACGCGACAGGTTGTACTGGGTTACATGTTACCAGTAGCACTCAAGAGTGACCCGACATACATACATGGTGGCTGCCAACTCATTTTCGAGTACGGCCACTACTTTATATCCATGTAGGAGAACCCCTACTGATGCGCTGAACGAGTGTGACTTTTTAGTCCAGCCAGCGACTTGAAAACTCTGGTACAAACACTACACTTGTGACAATTATTGACACATAGTGCTGGGCCCATGGTACCATGTGATGAAAAGTGCAGAGTGATCTCCAGATATAAAGCAATGCCTGTGCCGTAAAGCTTTTATAGTGAGAAAAGGCACTGCACAAAGCCAGTCCCACTCTCTTAACCAAGATGATATTTACCAAAAAGAAGAACAAGTTAACATCATTGGATACCATCAGGGTTGCAGGTGTTATATCAGAGTTTTCCTTCTACTAGAATTCTGCCTTGACAAAGGCTAAGGGGTCATCTCTCTCGGTGATTTTGGATGGCTACTGACTCTTAAGAGCTCCTTTGCCCTTTGACAGGTCTTGTTTTTAGTCCTGCAGGATGTCCAAAGTCACCCTCCTCACCAAGAAACCGTGGTGAGGTTGCCAGTTTAGTCGCCAACGACCCGACCATGAGACAGGTTGTACTGGGATACATGTTACCAGTAGCACCAACTGGTGACCATACATACATAGTATTACATACATATATACATAAAAATAACTTGGCAGTGTTTTTCATTAGAAATATGATAATGAAAGGGTTAAGCTATTCACAAAACTTATATAACAATAATTACCTTGCAATAAGAGCAGCTTCTTCTGATCCAGAATATGGCAATCGTTCAAAGTGATGCTCTGATCCTGAATCAAATCCCATCTGTGCAGGTGGATCTGGATGTAGTCCCTTGCCCTCGCCTTTGATCCATTCGATGCGTTTAGCATAGTTGAACAGAGCATATGAATCATCACCATTAGAAGCAATAACTATCTGGAACGAGTTTTTCTGTGAAAAAAAATAATAATAATAATTGAAGTGACAAAAAACAAAGGTTTCATGAAAATAAAACAGGTCATGAGAATATTGATTGACAAAATTTGGTAATTTTTTGTCACTAGAATTGTGTGTGTGTGACAGCTCAGACTTATGCAGGTTTAGCTGGCCTCCTCCAAGGTATATCTCGTTGGAGGTGTCTTGGGTAATTTAATGATAGGGACCCCAGTCCCTATCATCTCATTTCTACAGCTGAGTAAACTGGAGCAACATGAAATAAAATGTCTTGCTCAAGGAAACAACACATCATCCGGTCTGAGAATTGAACTCACAACCTTTCAATTGCAAGCCCAATACTCTAACCACTAAGCCATGCACCTTCACAATGGTGGATGTCGCTAGAATTACAATACAATGAAAGAACTTTGATACATTATATAATTGTTTCTACTTTTAGCACAAGGCCAGCAATTATCCCAGTACATTACTGGTACTTTATTTTATCGACCCCGTAAGGATGAAAGGCAAAGTTAACCTAGGCGGGATTTGAACTCAGATTTGAACTCTTATTATATAATGTATCAAAAGCACTTTGATACATTATATAATAAGAAGTTGACGGACCCAGCATAGGTATCAATGTTAGGACCGGTTGCATCTCAGCGTACTCAATAGGTAATGTAAAATACACTCCCAGAGTATACACATAGTTATTCGCTTCAACACACGTAAACGGGTACCTATAGTAGTTCCCAAACTCAAGTTTCTGCCACACTTAATGCAGCAGTATGGTGCACTGCACCCTCTGTCTGCATATATTATGCAATAATGTATAATCGGCACATGGGGCTTCATCAGCGGGTTTTGCCTAATCAATAACCATTGATCGACAGAATTCGACTGCAGTCCATGCCGGCTATGACTGCTTGTGACGGCCAACACAGTAAAGTGGGATCTGATACGATGCTGTCCCCGCCCGGCCACCGATTTATAGATTTACATGATGGCAAGAGATTAGAAATTAAATAGTTCTGCTCCTGTCACAAGCTCTCAGCCATGTCTCAAACACAAATTAATAAGTTAGTGAATAAATTATATATATATATTTATATTTTTTAACTGTTGGTCAATCAATGATAAACATTGATTGCCAGTTAAATTATTTATAAAAATATATAAATATACTGAAGTGAAAACCAATCCGAACAGTGAGTATGTTTTACTATTTTTTGGCAATATTAAGACTAAGAGGGATTGTACGTTACAAGGGCGACGACGTGCTCGGAGAGACTCTGGGCGTCGAAGACGATGAGCTCACCAGTATGTTTGGTAGGACTTTCCGCCCGGGACCTATGGACAACTTCCAGAGGTCCCTGGCCTGGCAGTGCTACCGAGGAGCTCTACCGGTTCGTGACAAGATCTACAGGCACGGACGCCCTGGCAGGGATCCTTCCAAGAGGACGTGTCCAAGATGTGCGCAGGACATTGAAACAGTTCTGCACGCAATTGTACACTGCCCGGGCGTAAGCGACCTGTGGAACTATGCAGAACAACTGCTGTCACGTATGGGACAAATACAGTTGACTGCCGAATCCATAGTAAGGATCAAACCGCCAGACTCTTTCAAAAACGAAAGAGAGGCGGTTTTCCTCTGTACGGTGGCTATGGTGAAAGAAGTTATATGGTGGACGAGGTTGAGAGGACTGAGGACAGATGCCTTTCTCTCCGGACAACAATTGATTCCATTCTTTAAGTATCACTTTAGAAGGAGAATCAGGGTGGAGAGAGAGGCACTGCACCCCAGTAAATTTACTGAAAGGTGGGTGAATGAAGCGAAAATGGCCCGAGTGATTGGGCCTTCTCTGTTTATAAGCCTGTAGGTTGAGGAAGAGAGCAAAAGGAAGAAAGGAGCACTTGCACAACACGCTCCTTGAGTTGAGGGTTGTTCTATCGACGGGGTATTAAACAACCCATTTGTGGCGCCTCCCCCCTATTGGGGATTTCGATTGTTGAAATTGTTTGTTTTTATATTTTTTACACGACTGTATGTAAAATCCCCGGCATGTCTTTGTATTGTCCCCTTTCTTGTTGCGCCCTTGTGGCTAATAAAGAAATCAATATTAAGACTAGTCTTAATGGCATGATTAGCCCTTATTTAAATATGTTTTGATGTGCAATGTCAAAGTGCATGAATGACCAAGCATAGACGAATTGAGAGAGAAACTGTGTATAAGAGGGAAAAGTTGTAGTGCGTGGGAGAGAAGACTGCGTTGGTGTGGACATGTGATGCACATGGAGGATGACCGCTGGGTAAAGAAGTGCCAAGAAATGCCAGTAGAAGGAAGACGCAGTAGAGGATGACCACAAAAAACATGGGCAGAGGTGGTGAGAGCAGACCTCAAATCGCTGAAGCTCATGGAGGACATGACGAAGGACTGTGATGAATGGAGAGATGCTGAATAGGACCTATCCCACCCTTGTAAGCAGGGAAAAGCGGATGTAAAATGAGGATGATGATGATGATATATACAAGGTGAGTCATAAGTAACCGGGAAGTCAATGCATTTTTATCACAGAGTTCACAGAAAACGTTTTGAACATCCACTTATCTGTGTGTGATCAGCCATGGTTATATGTTTTAATTACTTAACTACATTAGTTTTACGTACTTATAATTTCATAATGTGTGTGGTTGGTGTTAGGAAGGGCATTCAGATGTAAAACTCTTGGCCAAATTTGCAGTTCCATCTGAGCAAGGTACAGTGCAGACAATCTGGCCAGACTTGTCTGATGTGGACGACCTATCTAACCCATGCTAGCATGGAAAATAGTCATTAAACAGTGATGATGATGATGATGATGATGATGATTATGACAACCAGAATTTTAGTAAATATTATCATTTGAAATATAAATGTTGGTCTGCTCAGTTATTTATGATTCACTCTGTGCATCCAGTTCAGAAAAGGTTGATCATGTCCCTGCTTATTGTAAGAGGAGACTAAAAAGGTTGACAACAGGAAAGAAATATAATCTTAAACATTGTCTCAAAAAAAGAGCCCATGATGAACTTGAAGTCTGTCATGAAGCCCACTTTGTTGTTGCATTGTTGTTATATTAATATCTTCATCATCATCACCATTATCAACATCATCATCATCGTTTTATGTTCGTTTTCTATGCTGGCATGGGTTGGATGGGTTGTCACAGTTTTGAGTCCACATAGGTCAGAGAGACCTCATCATGCTCATATATTCTTTATTTGGGCATGGTTTCTATGATTGGAGGCCCTTCCTAGTTCCAACCAATTTACAAAGTGTACCAACAGTATTTTATCGAGGCACCAACACTACCACTTTACAGGGTGTATTGGATGCATTTTAACATGGTACCAGGACTACCACGTTATGTGTACTGGGTGCATTTCATCATGGTACCAGGACTACCACTTTAGGTGTACTTGGTGCATTTTATCATGGTACCAAGACTGCCACTTTACAGGGTGTACTGGGTGCATTTTATTATAGCACCAGCCAAACTGAAAAGTCCTCTCAAACTCTACATTGTCCCTTGATTGTATATTCAAAATGGTTGTTATGGCAGTAATGATAATAAAAGGAGTTGCTCACTATATTATATAAGCAATGCCATTCACTTTAGCTGTTAAAAAAAATACTAGTTCTAATTATAAAATTAGTCAACCAGAATTGAACTCTATCTACTTGTAATTAATAATGATTTCTAGTATAGACACAAGGCCAGTAATTTGGTGGGAGGGGAAGTCGATTAAATCAACCCCAGTCCATTACTGGTGCTTTATTTTATCGACCCTGTAAGGATGAAAGGCAAAGTTAACCCCGGTGAGATTTAAACTCAGACCGTAAAGGGCTTTAACTCTATGCTGCAAAGTATGGTGTCCGACTCTCTACCGATACTGTCAATCCACTGCCCTTACTTGTAAATAATAATTGTTTCTACTTTGGGCACAAGGCCAGCAATTACCCAGTGCATTACTGGTACTTTATTTTATCAACCCAGTAAGGATGAAAGGCAAAGTTAACCTCGGCGGGATTTGAACTCAGACCGTAAAGGGACGTAACTATGCTGGAAAGCATGGCATCCGACCCTCTACCAATGCTGCCAATCCACCGCCCTTTTGCCAATCCACTGCCCTTGTAAATAATAATGATAATATGAGTTGTGTACAGTGCTCAGGTGCACTACAACTCCTCAAAGGTGCATGTATAGTACATAGAATTAATGTACAAATGTCAGGAAAGTGAACAGTGTATGAGTCATGATATACACACAGACACATGCATATGTGGGTATGGAGGAGGAATATCAGGTGTAGTGTTGGTGAATTTCAGGAATCATGGAGATTTTAAAGGATGCAGTGTCCTGACAGCTAACAACTGATGCAGGTAGTTAGTTCCATGCTTCAGCAACTCTGAATGTAAAAAAATGTTTCTGAAAGTCATGGGAACTGTGCTGTTTTCTAATTTTATCAGCATGTCTACAGGTGTTAGACACATGGAATTCAAAAATGTGCTCAGGTAAACATAACTGCTTTTCATGAACAATTTATGCCATTTATTGTAATGTATACCATATATACCAAAAGCCTTCAGTATTTAAAATAATTGTTTCTACTTTTGGCACAAGGCCAGCAATTATCCCAGTACATTACTGGTACTTTATTTTATCGACCCCGTAAGGATGAAAGGCAAAGTTAACCTCGGCGAGATTTGAACTCAGATCATAAAGGGACGTAACTATGCTGGAAAGCATGTCCGACCCTCTACTGATACTGCCAATCCACTGCCCTTCAGTATTTAAAATAATGTTTTAGCTTTAATTTTTTGCATGCTAGTAAATTAACATTCACGCAAATAGACAAATATTGATATTAACCCTTTAGTATTTACATTACTCTATATTTACTATTGTATTTTCTCTGGTAAAAGCTTTATTTCACATATTATCTTAGATAATATCGAATCTTTCACTTGGACACTCTGACCTGTCTGTAAGACATATCCTGAGGTAATGGACACCAAGAACTTTCCAATAACCAGTTTCACCATCATCAACCATTCACTCGTTCTAGTCACACTCACCATACTATCTACCAACTCTACAGAAATCAAGATATCAACATCATGTACATCTTCCAGATACCATTGCCAGACAAAGTTGTAATTCTGTCCTTGTCTTCTTCTCATCTTTCTTGACCCACCTCCATCCATCTTGTTTCCTGCCCACAATATATGTCCACTATTCTTCTATTCAGTACCTCCATCAACTTCTCCCAATCTCCCTGACATCATCCCTTATATAACCATCTCCACAAGGGACAACAGGCATTTAGCCATCATAAATGGACTAAAACTCTTCCCTTGTTTCAACTGGGTTTCCCAACCTGAGGGGCTAGGGACTTTCATGGGGTACTTCAGACTCTACTCTATTATTATATTCCACAGGGCGGTGGATTGGCAGTATCGGTGGAGGGTCGGTCGCCATGCTTTCCAGCACAGTTACGTCCCTTTACGATCTGAGTTCAAATCCCGCCGAGGTTGACTTTGCCTTTCATCCTTACGGGGTCGATAGAATAAAGTACCAGTAATGCACTGGGTAATTGCTGGCCTTGTGCCTAAAGTAGAAACAATTATTTAAGGGCGGTGGATTGGCAGTATCGGTAGAGGGTCGGATGCCATGCTTTGATGCATAGAGTTACGGTCCTTGCCATTCTGAGTTCAAATCCCGCCAAGGTTAACTTTGCCTTTCATCCTTACGGGGTCGATAAAATAAAGTACCAGTAATGAACTGGGTAATTGCTGGCCCTGTGCCAAAAGTAGAATCAATTATTATATTCCACATGAAGTCCTTTCCCAAGCATTGTTCTATGATTGGATGCCCTTCCTTGCACTAACTCTTTTAGTTGCTTCTTACTACACTCGGAGATACACTGTACCTATTCTAAACCGGATGCACAAATACACATATGGTGATTAATTATTAATTAGTTAATAATATCACATTGCTTCCTTGGTGAAACATTATATAATTAATTACACACACACACATCTATATATATATATATATACAACATATATATGGTAATTAATTATAATATGTTTCGTTAAGAAGCATTTTAATGTTATTATTAACATTAACGAAAGCTTTACTCCATCCTCTGTCTGCACTAAAAACTGGAAATATGAGACAATATATAAGTAAGAGATATCTTATAAACCAATAAACCTTAACATAAGCACCTTTAACACTTTGTGAATAATGAAACTATGCAAAAAACTGAATGAATTGATTGAAAAATTTCTGTTAATTGTATTGTTGGTATATTGTCTATACCAGGTATGTCAAATTGAGGGTCCCCCGAAGGCCACATGGTGTCACATATGTGTTGTCTGAGGGCCACATGAGTCACATATGTATTGTCTGAGGCCCACATGGGTCACGTATGTGTTGTCTGAGGGCCACATGAGTCACGTATGTGTTGTCTGAGGGCCACATGAGTCACGCATGTGTTGTCTGGGGGCCACATGAGTCACGTATGTGTTGTCTGAGGGCCACATGAGTCACATATGTGTTGTCTGAGAGCCACATGAGTCACATATGTGTTGTCTGAGGCCCACATGGGTCAAATATGTGTTGTCTGAGGGCCACATGGATCACATATGTGTTGTCTGAGGGCCACAAGAGTCACATATGTGTTGTCTGAGGGCCACACATGACAACTAATTGCACACATTACAATTAATATATTTTATTTTATATTACACTCGCACTGTAAAAACCTTTGTGCGGGCCGCAGGTGTGCTTGTAAAGGGCCGTGAGCCGCATGTTTGACATGTCTGGTCTATATAATGGCCATTTTGTGTCCTTGAGCTTAAGACCCCTACTCTATAGGCCATGTACTGACCAGTGTCATGGGAGGGGATTTTAATGAACATTTGAGAAGGAGTATGGATGTTTTGAGGGAATCCATGGAGGTTTCAGATATGGTGTGAGGAATAGGGAGGTTTCAGATAGGGTGAAAGGAACTGGGAGTTTACTGATGGAGTTGAGATGTTAACCTAAAGTATTTGCTATGGGGCCCAAATTTTCTGCCACTATTCTAAGTAATTTATATTACAATACTATACTAACTAACCTTTATATCAATGTCACAGTTAAAAAAGAAAATTCAGAGCCCTTTTATAGTATGTACTACAAGTTCTGCACTAACCTAATCTAACAATGATACAGACCCTTTTGTTTGATCATCTAAGCATGGAAACATTGAGTATTAATTAAATGGATGAACTCGAGTTAAATAGATCTGTGACTGGTTTGTTTTTCATTCAAACATAATAAATATCTATCTATATTGACCACTATGTACTTCCTTATGTTTTTTAAAGATGTTTTGGCTGCTATTTCTAGTAAGTCGAGTGATCACATAGAAGGGCATGTCAGCCATGACCTGCCTATCTTTTATTCAAACATAGTATATCTTTAATTACAATATCCATTATGTCTTTCTGGGGGGAGGGGGAGGTGGGGGGGTTACTAGGGAGTAATTTGGGGGGAGATTTGGCTACTATTTCTAACAAGCTGGGTGATCATGTAGAAATCCCCCCCCCCCCAGCCTTCTCATTTGCTTGTGAATTATCGATTATACATGAATTATCGATTATATTTAGATGCAGGATTTTAATAGTTTAAGCAATGTTATACTTGCTATTATGTTAGCATGTATAACATCTTAAAATATCTAAAAACAGGTTTGTTATTTCAAATGTTTATAGTGTCTTTACTGGTAGTCAGATTGTTGTGAAAATTTACAATATTAGTTAGTGTAAAGACTTTAATTTTTAATGTAAAGCAGGCATAGTGTTGTTATGTATTTATTTTAAATGTCCTGTTAATCTGGTTTCATGTAGCACAGGACGTTAAAATTAACTCTTGACATCCTAATGATTCAGTAGAAAATATCTAAAAACAGGTTTGTTAGTTTAAATATTTATAGCATCTTTACTAGTAGACAGATCACTGAGAAAATTTGCAGTATTAGAGTAAAATCTTTAATATTTAATGTGATACAGTCGTAGTGTTGTTGTATACTTTCCAAGTAATCTGATTTTATTTGCTTTTGACTATGTTATGTTGTATATATATAATATACAGTTTTAAATATATGTATATTTATGTATGTAGAGTGTGACATTGTAAAGGTGTGTGGCTTAGTGGTTAGAGCATTGAGTTCACTATTGTAAGGTTGTGAGTTTGAATCTCGGACTGGACAGTATATTCTGTCTTTGAGCAAAACACATTATTTCACATTGCTCGAATTTACTCAGCTGTAGAAATGAGTTGCAACGTCACTGGTGCCAAGCTGTATCAACCTTTTCCTTTCCCTTGGACAACCTCACCCACTTCATTGATGACCTTCTGGAGCTTGGAATCATCTGCAAAGATTCTTATGTTGCTGTGCTTCATGGTGTCAGTAATGGCCTTAATGTAGATGATGAAAAGAAGTGGACCCAGCGCACTGCCTTGTGGAACGCCACAACTGACTTTGGTTGGGCTTGATTTTACTCCTTCGATTACAACATGTTGGGCTCTGTTTGTCAGGAAACACTTGATCCATTGCAATAACTTTCCAGAGACACCAATGCTGAATAGTTTTTTTAATAGAATCTTGTGATCAACCATGTCAAAGGCCTTGATGAAATCAAGGAAGATGACATCAGTGTTGGAGCCCTCTCAAAATGTCATCAAAGTGAGGCAGTCCCTTCCATTATGGAACCCATGTTAGTTGGAGTTCAGTAGTCTGTTGCTTTCAAGAAAGTGGGTCATTCATGATCTCACCACCCTCTCAAATACCTTGATGATGAGATCGGATGGTAGTTCACTGCAAGGGACTTGTTTCCCTTTTTAAAAACTGGGACAGAAAATTTTCAGGAATATAGCCAGCATCCAGTGATTTCCTCGACAGATTAGCAAGGGGAAATGCAAGTTGGTGTCGACCTTCAGGGCACAAGCAGGTAACCTATTGGGGCCCACTGCTTAATTGTGTTTAATTTCATTTATTGGGGATTAACTTCACTGATACAGCCCAGATTGGACATATCAGGATTGCTGAAAACAGAGCGGTATTGTTTCTGCAATATCTCACCGATGGTTTTGGCATTATCTAGGAGAGTGCCATTTTCATCAATTAGAGGACCAACAGTGGAGACAGTGACCTTGTGTTTTTTTTTTGCAAAGAAAAAGAACACTTTGGGGTTGAGTTTGATTTTCTCAATGGCCCATTTCTCCTCAGCTATTCTTTGGTTATTGATGATGGTCTTCATGCATTGTTAGAAGTTATATATATATATATATTTTTTTAGTTGTGCGATAGACGACAAATGTGTGTGTTCTTGGCAGTATTTTAGTTTGTTGGGTTTTTTTTTTTATTGTTCTTTTTATTTTTCTGATAATATATATATTTAATTATGTATTTATATACATGTATATAAATATATACACTTATATATATACGTGTGTGTGTTTGTATACACATGTATAAATACACACGTACATACACATAATGTAAAGGGAATTACTTAAGCATTTTGTGATCATCAGCAGATTGAGAAGAAATGACAAATAATAGCAGGATGTTTTAAATGGCACACAGCATGTTCAAATGGTCAGGTGATCACTGACGTCAATTGGCATTCCTGATACATCAGGAGAGCCTATCTTAAAGGTCATGAGTAGGAACCCGAGCATGTGTCATCAAGTTAAAATAAGTACCATTTTTGTTTAGGTTTGGGGGGGCATCAAATGACATGACCTCTGTTCTTTGTAAGACAGTGCTTTTATCTATTCTTAAATGTTAGCACTTTGTCCATGATTGATTGTCCATGTAACACTTGTGGTCTCTCCTTTATCCTTTAATATCCAAATATATTTGGAAAGTGCTACGGAAGGGGAGGCGGGTTCTTCATATGTCTATGACAAAATGAGTAACTGTACTGAGTTCCTCCTACTCCCTCACCTCAGTGTCCTATGTAGCTGGTAGTGGTGACATTATCCCATTATACAATACTTTTTCTTTAGACATTTATCTTTCAGGAGAGAGAGGGAGGGGTAGAGCTCCCTGTTTTGGTAATTGCATATTGGCAGATTTTATTCTTTATGTTGATCAAATCAACACAAGTCTAGAACTGGTGTTGATTTGAATGACTCTTTGATGCCTTCAACATTTCTGGCTTTTTGCCTTTGTTTAGAAACCAATATTTTTAATAGTAACTCTATATGACACTAGATATGTATATACATATATGGACTGGGCTTGATCTTTGCTCTTTAAACTCTGCTACTGGTGATCAAACTTTGTGGAGAGATCTATCTCATGTTGATGCAACTGGTGGAGTTTAGCATCACAAAAATGACACTAGAAATGTTTTTAATGCAGATAAAGCTCACCTTTGTATAGTTATTGTCATTTCCATCTGGGTTATTTTTTTAAAATGGCTTTAAAAGCGCTATATAGCTGTTTTAACAACCTATTCCCAGACATTTAGCATAGTTTTTGTTTTTTTTTGCTGATGGTAGTAAGCACTTAATATCTTTTTCTATTGATAGCAACTGCATGTTATTACTGCACAACCTTATTATAGCTATCAACATGTGAGAACAATGCTCTTGCTGATGTTTTGGATACAGGCTGATTACATTAGGTGGATGCTTTGATTTTGTGTGAATATAAGATGAGATGCTATTTGTTTTCTTGATGAACTCTGTAATTTTGAGTTTAGGCTAAGCTTAATGCCAAAGGTTTGCTTTGACTATGATCCCAGTTTGAATTTGGTGAATAATGATATGGTTCATTTCCTGGGGGCATCAAATATACACCTGCTTACCTTATTTGAAATCATGTGCCTATCAGCATCCATTTGCAAACCCATTGCAAAAGGATGACAATGCCATCAAAAAGAATTTCTGTTTGCTTAAAAAGGAACAAACCTTCAGATGCTTCAGTGCCATCAAAATCTCTCATTGTGATATCAAAACAGTCTGTTCCGACTTTCTTAACCCAATAAACATCTCCATTAAAAGAAGAAGGATCTCTTGGCATACATGATAATATAGAGATTATTTTGTGGAAATTTTGCAAATATGTTGGAGAATTGAATGAATTTAGAAGAAAATTGGGGTTTACATTCACACATCAGCAAACAAACAAAAAAAGCCAACTTTCACACACTTCATGTAATTCTAGTTGAATCACATAAGCAAAGAAACAGAATTTCATCTCACCAAATCTCTCAACACCATGAATCATTGAAGAAGTATCTCAAAAGTAAATGTAATAAAATCTAAGGACAAACTTAAACTAACCAAACCATTAAATATACTGCAGAAAACAAAAATCAAGTAATAGGCAAAGAACTACGTAATAAAGAAAATATACTGAAAGCAGAAAATTAGGAAACATTTGTATCTAAAATAAACTATTATAAAGTCAATAAATACTAAACTAAAATATTAACATTAAATACTTGAACAGGCACATCATATGACACATTCCAATAACAACTTCACATTATATACACTCTAAGAATAAACAAGGTGGCAAATTGACAGAGAATTGACATTAGACATTATGCTTCATGATATATCCATTCTGCCTCTCTACCCTCTCAGTTCTGCCACAAGGTCAGCTCTGCCTTTCATCCTTTTCAGGTTGATAAATAAAGTACCAATCCAGTAGTGTGGTTGATTCTTCCACTCTCTCTCTCTCTCTCTCTCTCTCTCTCTCTCTCTCTCTCTCTCTCTCTCTCTCTCTATATATATATATATATATATATATATATATATATATATATATATATATTATAATAAATTTATAATAAATTTATAAATTTATAGATTTCTGGTTGGTTGGTTGGTTCCACAACCAGATAGTTGTTTATATATTGTCATAGTTCTTTCGTCACACACTCTGTGACCTCTTCAGTGACTGGGGATTCCTTTCTTTGTTTTTGTGCCTCTCCTTTGTTCTGTCCTACACCATTTTGTTTATATATATATATATATATATATATATATATATATATATATATATAAAGTGTTAAAACGATCAAATTTTAGTTTAGAACATTTATTTGCTGACAATTGTTTCTTCCAGAAGGAAGTCTGGAATCATCGGAGCATAAGGAATGTCGAAAACATGTAACTAGAATTCTAGTCATTTAGAACATTTAGGGTACATAGTTGTTATTAGTGTCAAAGGCATGATGTGGAGATTCAGTTAACTTCTTTCCCTGTGTTTTTATGCTTGTGATTTTTTTGCTTGTGCTTTTTACTTTTACTTATACCTCTTACACTTCCAACCAGTGCTGCCTGTAATTGTGTTATTTCAAGCGGAACATCTTTTTAACTCCTGACTCTCCACATGATGCCTTTGACACTAATAACAACTATGTACCCTAAATGTTCTAAATGACTAGGATTTTAGTCACATGTTTCGACATTCCTTGTGCTCTGATGATTCCAGACTTCCCTCTGGAAGACACAATTGTCAGCTAATAAATGTTCTAAACACTTTGTATCTCGGCTCTGTAAAACACTCGAAAATTTGCATTGAGCCTTCTGTCATACCGGTAACCGGCTAGTACATAGTACTACCCTCCATATTTATAGTTATATTAAACATATATAAATATAAATATAAATATTACTATATATATATATATATATATATATATATATATATATCCATCTATCTCTCTATCTATCTATCTCTATCTTTCTCTCTCTCAAACACACAGAAGATGGGTGCTCTGCCAGGTTTTAAAAGGCCCTAGAAACAATGTATGTCAATATTGCACCCCTAGGACTCCTTCAGGTGTTATAGGACCTAAGGAAAGAGTTAAACATAATTCCAGTCAGCTACATTCAATCATCGCAATAGTCAGAAATATCACAAAGATCATTAAATTTGAGAGGATGGGGAAAGTCAACAATATTGACCGACCCCATTATTTAACTGGTACTTTATTTTTTTATCTACCCCGGGTAGGAGGAAAAGCAAAGTTGACTTCAGTAGAATTTGAAATTAGAAGATAAAATAGCTGGAATAAATGACAATGTATCTGTCAAATGCACCTAACAATCCTGTGAACCCATAATATTATCACACAATGTGATTCTTGGAGCATCAACAAATACTTCTTATATCATGCTAACTACCACAAACATCATAAAAAGAGAAGTGTTTGATTCCATTTCTGCTAAAAGAAATACTACAATATAGATATTGATATTATTTATTTTGTGAACAATACCTTAACCCTTTACCATTTACGTTACTCTATATTTACTATTGTGTTTTCACAGTAAACACTTTATTTCACATAATTATCCTACATAATATCGAATCTATGAGATTCTGATATTATTTATTTTGAGAACAATACCTTAACATTGGTATGAGTGGCCGGTTACAACTAGTTTGAACAGAAGGGGGTGAGAGAGTTCTGGCTGTATACAGCCGGTTTAAATGCTAAAGGGTTAAGAAATAATTGTTTCTACTTTTGGCACAAGGCCAGCAATTAACCAGTACATTACTGGTACTTTATTTTATCGACCCCGTAAGGATGAAAGGCAAAGTTAACCTCGGCGGGATTTGAACTCAGAATGGCAAGGGCTACAAGACTCTACTAAGTGAAATAAGGAAAAAGAATCTTCTAAACTCAATCTGATAGAAATGGCCCCCTAATGACCCTCAAATCACATGCTACTGCCTTAAAACAGGAAGGAAACATTTGATAATGAAGTCATAGATTCACTATACTTTTTCATCAAAGCTGACTTGGAGCAAAACAACAGACTCAAAACTCTAGCTAGTAACCTATCTGTCAGCTTGACACCATAAGGGGTTTCTCCATGATAATTCCTGTGGTATAATGTAGCCAAGAGAAAGAGAGAGACAGACAGACAGACAGACAGAGAGGGAGAGGGACAGACAGACAGAGATAGACAGACAGAGATAGAGAGAGACTATTAAGAGAGAAAGTGAAAAAAAGAGAGAGGATCTAAGACAGAGAAGGAGAGATAGGCTGAAGCAAAAGAAGAAAGGGATCATAAAGAGAGAAATAAGGGAAGAATTAGGCTGAGAAAGAAAGAGACAATATATATACAATATCTCTCTCTATATATATATATATATAGAGAGAGAGAGAGAGAGAGGGGGAGAGAGGGAGGGAGAGAGAGAGGGGGGGGGAGAGAGAGAGGGAGAGAGAGAGAGAGAGAGAGAGAGAGAGGGTGAGAGAGAGAGGGTGTGAGAGAGAGAGAGAGAGAGAGAGAGAGAGAGAGAGAGAGAAACAATAGAGAGAGAAGAAATCAATCCCAGTACTTAATAAGTATTTTATTTATCAATGCCAGAAGAATGAAAAACAATGTTGTACTCAGTGGGATTTGAACTTAGATTGTGGAACAAATACCACAAGGAACTTGATCCAATGATCTGACAACTCTGCTGATTCAATACCTACTCTTAATCCTTTAACATTTATTTTACTCTATATTTACTATTATATTTTTCTGGAAAAGACTTTATCTCATATAATTATCTCACGTAATATTGAATCTATGAGATTTTGATCTTATTTATTTTGAGAACAATACTTTAACCTCAATATGAGTAGCTAGTTACAGCTGATTTGAACAGAAAGAGGTGAGAGAATTCTGGCCGGATATGGCTGGTTTAAATGCTAAAAGGTTAACATACTGTATTGATTTAGAAGTAAATGTTTAAAAATAGGTTTAACTCAACTGTTTATAGTATCTTTGCTAGTGGACAGATCGTTATGAAAATTTGTTACATTAGATTAAAGACTATAATATTCATTGGGATGCAGTTAATATATTTTATATAAAACAAGTTACATAAGAGAGGAAAAGGAGGAGGGGAGTACTAGGATTGTTAAGCAACGAAAAAAAGGGGGAAGGAGAAAGGGTGACAGACTCTATATCTAAGTCAGAGTAGTGTTTCAGCAGCACTCTACAGACAAAATGGCAAAGGCATTGTTGCAGGCACTGGCCAGCGACTTCTGCTGCAAAACCCAGTCCACCTCGCAGGACTCCTTCCTCAGACAAGTTACTGTCATTCTGATTTTACAGAAGTGGTCAGCTGTATGGGGTCTGAGAATACCCGAGGTTGTAACAGTGATTTGTACTGAGAGGAAGTGGCCAGGAAAGCTTATCTTTTTGTCCTCTGAATTGCAGGCTGTGGTAATGTGGTTTGTGGCAATTAGGATAAAAACAATATTGCGTAATATTGTGTATACATGACAGTTAATTTATTACATAGTAATTAGAAAAATGTGATTGCACGTGTCTTTGTGGTTAGGGTATTCAGCTCACAATCATATGGTCCTGAGTTTGATTCCCAGCGGAGCGTTGTGTTCTTGAACAAGACACTTTATTTCACATTGCTCCAGTACACTCAGCTGACAAAAATGAGTTGTACCTGTAATTCGGAGGGCCAGCCATGTCACATTCTGTGTTACCCTGAATCTCCCCGAAAACTACGTTAAGGATGTCTGTCGAATGTTCAGCCACTTTACACGTTAATTTTATGACCAAGCTGTTCCTTTGATCATATCAACTGGAACACTCATCACTGTAACCAACAGAGTGCCAGTTATGTTATAATTAGAAAAATTGGTGCAGAATTCTCTCACCTCTTTCTGTTCAAACTGGTAGTAACTGGCTGCTCATACTGATGTTAAGGTATTGTTCTCAAAATAAATAATTGTTTCTACTTTTGGCACAAGGCCAGCAATTATCCCAGTGTATTACTGGTACTTTATTTTATCGACCCCGTAAGGATGAACGGCAAAGTTAACCTCGGCGGGAGATTTGAACTCAGACCATAACGGACCATAACTCTTTGCTGCAAAGCATGGCGTACGACCCTCTACTGATACTGCCAATCCACCACCCTCTTTTATTATTCTTTTAATAATATAAGAACGAAAGGCTGGTTATATGTTGCTTGAGTGAGATGTGCTATGCTGCATGGTAGTAAGACATGGGCAGCAACTACAGAAGATATGCGACGGCTGGAGAGAAATGAGGCAAACATGCTCCTTTGAATGTGTAATGTCAATGTGCATGAACAAAGAGAGAAACTGTATATAAGAGGGATAAACTGTAGTGTGCAGGAGAGAAGACTGTGATGGTATGGACATGTGATGCGCATGGAGGATGACCGATGGGTGAAGAAGTGCCAAGAAATCCCAGTAGAAGGAAAGCGCAGTAGAGGAAGCCCATGAAAATCATGGGCGGACATGGTGAGAGCAGACCTCAGATCGCTGAAGCTCACGGAGGAGATGACGAAGGACCGTGACAAGTGGAGAGATGCTGTGCTGAAACGGACCCGTCCCACCCTTGCAAGCAGAGGAAAGAGGACGTAAAAGGGTGATGATAAGAGGTTGGAGCCTTTATTATAATAACCAAGGATTTTTCAACAATATGCCATATTAGTGACTCCTTATGGAACCCTAGGGTTCTGGAGAACACCAGTTGTGAAATGTTGTTCTAGAGAATAGTAATAGTAGGATCTGTAAATATTATTGGACCATTTTTTATACAGTTCTTATTAACTTACAACATTTTTATACATTGTAATATTTTGTGGCATAAGAAAATAATTCCTAGCTGCATTTCTCAGATAACAAGTGATTAAAATTAAAAAATTCTACGTTGTGAGTTCTGAGTTCAAATCCCACTGAGGTTAACTTTGACTTTTATCCTTCTGGAGTCAATAAAATAAAGTACCACTTAAAAACAAATAATAAAAAATAAAGTGGTCATGTAGGTGTCACAACAAAAAGCACCCCATCCACACTATAAAGTGGTCATGTAGGTGCCACGACAAAAAACACCCAGCCCACATTGTAAAGTAGTCATGTAGGTTTCATGACAAAAAGCATCCAGTCCACACTGTAAAGTGGTCATGTAAGTGTCACGACAAAAAACACACAGTATATACTGTAAAGTGGTCATGTAGGTGTCATGACAAAAAGCACCCAGCCCAAACTGTAAAGTGGCCATGTAGGTTTCATGACAAAAAAACACCCATTCCACATTAAAGTGGTCATGTTATGTCACAATGAAAAACACCCAGTCCACACTAAAGTAGGCATGTAGGTGTCACAACAGAAAGCACCCAGTCCACACTGTAAAGTGGTCATGTAGGTGTCATGACAAAAAAGCACCCAGTCCACGCTGTAAAGTTGTCATGTAAGTGTCACAACAAAAAGCACCCAGTACTCACTATAAAGTGGTCATGTAGATGTCACAACAAAAAGCACTCAGTCCACACTGTAAAGTGGTCATGTAGGTGTCATGACAAAAAGCACCCAGTCCACACTGTAAAGTGTTCATGTAGGTTTCATGACAAAAAGCAGCCAGTCCCTACTGTAAAGTGGTCATGTAGGTGTCATGGCAAAAAAAAGCGACCAGTACTCACTGTAAATGAGGTTGGTGTTATGAATGGCATCTAGCTGTAGAAACCGAGCCAAAATCAGTTCTGTATGAGCAAGACATGGTCACCTGACCTGACATTTCCCACAAAACAGGAGAACCCATCTAACCCATGCTAGCATAGAAAATGGATGTAAAACGGTGATGATGATGATGATGATGATGATGATGATGATAATGAGGAAAATAATTATGAATCAGATGATTGTTTTTTACATTAGCAAAAGTTTGCAGATTTGAAAATAATTGTTGTTGTTGTTGTTGTTGTTGCTATTGTTGTTATTGTTGTTGATGTTGTTGATTGTTATAATGCACAAACAAACAATAGTCTATTATATTCATGAAATATACACCGATCATATCAGACGTACATTTTCATTTTTAAGAATTATTATGATACTAACTTACAATCTACTGTTTGGTATGTTGAGACTATTGTCTTTCTCTAAACATTACATATTTTAATATCATACTTTAGAATCAAGGGTGTGTTAGTAAAAGTAAGAAGAGTGGAAAGTATCACCATAATTAGTGCTTTTAAACATGAAGTTAGAATTTAGGATATTGTTGGAATACATAAGAATAGATAAAAAAAAAAAAAA
Source organism: Eledone cirrhosa (assembly GCA_964016885.1). NCBI lineage: Eukaryota > Metazoa > Mollusca > Cephalopoda > Octopoda > Eledonidae > Eledone > Eledone cirrhosa. The sequence goes on from OZ024744.1 coordinate 97,625,912, forward strand.
GAAGTTGTGTTTATCTTTTTTGATACCAAACCACTTAAAACTGACCCTGGTTTTAAAATTCAAAACTGTTTATTTTAAAGTGTTTATATTTATCTAAACACATTCCATCAACATTCCATCTAAGAACCTTTGTTAATTTATATTGCAAACAAACACCGACTTAATAATTGTTTCTACTTTTGGCACAAGGCCAGCAATTACCCCAGTGCATTACTGGTACTTTTTTTTTTATCGATCTTGTAATGATGAAAGGCAAAGCTAACCTCAGCGGGATTTGAACTCAGAATCTAAAGGGCCATAACTCTATGCTGCAAAACATAGTGTCTGATGCAAACACCAGCTTAATAATGATTCTAGTTTAGGCACAAGGCAAGCAATTTGGTGGAAGGGGAAAGTCGATTAAATCGACCCCAGTGCATTACTGGTGCTTTATTTTATCAACCCCGTATGGATGAAAGGCAAAGCTAACCTCGGTGGGATTTGAACTCAGAGTGTAAAGGGCCACAACTCTATGCCACAAAGCATAGTGTCCAACGCAAACACGAGCTTAATAATGAGAAAGTTAGTTATATTTCTGTGACTTGAGTGTAGCGTCTGTCACCCTCTCCCCTTCCCCATTTCTTTCGTTGCTTAACAATCTTAGCCCTTTCCTTCTTTTTCCTTTCATTTAAGCACTCAATGTCTGCTATATTACTAAATCTCTTCAAATTCTTGATTATTTCCATTAGGAATTATCTTGAAAGTATAAAAATGTTTATGAAGCAAACCCAACATGAAGAATTTAATATTGAAATTTTACAAACTAATATTTTTTTTATTTCGACTACACAAATATTTGAAGCAGCTGCCATGATTCATTGTTTAGTATTTATTCTCTTGAGTCTGAGAAACATTTGTAATGTAATGACTATTTTAAGCATTTTATGAATGTTTTAAGTCTTTTAACCATCATTTACCATGTAAGGGTGTTATATAGTATTTAACACAAACATGTAAACTTACTGCATGATTTTAGATTTAGAACTACACAAGCATGGATCAAATAGACATTAAAATAATAACTGCTAATTTCGCTAATTAAAAACACACACACACTGGTAGTCCGTGTCTTTGTTGTTAATTAACTTAGCTGTCAACTGATTTCTTAATCAGTTTCATTGGAATTCCTTAATCGTTTAAAGATTTATTGGAAATTTCAAGAATTTCTAAGAAGCCTTAGGTTCAATTGAAAGACAGGTTTTCCAGGTGATAGGCAACCTTTATAAAACTCCACTCACCTTGTCATACTTCGCACTGTAATATCCAACTTCATGCCAAGTAACAATAAACAGACTTCTAGCACGGAAATGTGCAGATGGAAAATGTTCCGCAACTAACGTCTGTATTTGTGATATCATAGTGCGATCTTGACTTTCCCTTTGAAGAAAAGAAAATAATATTCACAGTTAAATTGTTATAAAGTAATTAATAAAGCAATACAAATTATTCTCAGAAAAATAAAACAAGAATAATAATATAAGTGTGTGTTCACATATGTATGTGTGTGTGTGTGTATGTATGAATGTATATATATATATATATATGCTTATGTATATATATATATATATATATATGCTTATGTGCGTGCGTGTGTGTGTATATATATATGAATATGTATATTCCACAAATGTCCCTCGGAAGTCTCCCCCCTATTGGGGAATTTTTCTTTGTTATTTTATTTCAACCTCTGTTTTTTTACACGCAGAAATGCCCATTTGTACCGTCCTGTATTGTCCTGTACTGTCCTTAATGTCTACTTTATGTAAACCCTTGTGGTTAATAAAGAAAACATTATTATTATTGCTATTATTATTGTTATTATTATTATTATTATTGTTATTAATGTATGTGTGTATATGTGTGAGTGTATGTGTATGTATGTGTGTTTGTATATATCTATGTATGTATATATATATATTTCTTTTTTTCTTTTCTTTTTTTTTTTAAATTTATTTATTATTATTATTATTTTTTTATTTTATTTTTTTAATTTTTTTTTTATTTATTTTTTTTTTTCTCGTGCAATGGCCATACTCGATAACGAGGGGGCAGCCATCATCATATATATATATATATATATATATATATATATGTATCATCATCATCATCATCATCATCATCGTTTAACGTCCCTGTTCCACGCTTGCATGGGTTTGGACGGGGGTTTTCCCACTTGAGGCAAGAGTGGTTGTCTTGCTCGCATAGGACTGTCTGGTGGGTTTTCTACAGCTGGATGCCCTTCCTAACACCAACCACATTTACAGTGTATACATATACATATATATACATATATGTGTACGCTTGTGTGTGTGTGTGTGTGTGTGCATATACATATTTATATATATATTTAAAATAGGGGGCACACAGGACAAAGACGGATAGGTCCATCTCCTCAGTCAATCTCTAGAAATCACTCTAGATTCCATTAAAAATATGGTTGGCATTAGGAAGGGCATCCAGCCATAGAAACCAACCCAGATCTGACTTTTTCTCACAATGGGACAACTTGTTAGCATGTAAAAATACATGTTAAACGGTGATGATGATGATGGTATATATATATATATATATATATATATATATATATATATATATATATACTGGGAAATGGTCGTGCTCGGTGTGTAGGAAAGGCGTAGGTAGAAACTCCATTTTATGTCCTAAATGCAAAGTATGGGTGCATAAAAGATGTAGTGGGATCACAGGTAAGCTAACTAAGAACATAGATTTTACATGTGGCCGGTGTTCTGGTGCAATAAGTAGCAGCAAGTGCCCACAGAATACTAGCTCTTTCAATTGCGCAGAGGGTTCTATAGAAATATATGCTGATTTTATCGCCGTTACCTGGGCGATAAAATCAGCAGTGGGGGAGGGTGCTCTGAAAGTACTGTAGCTAGAGTCAGAACTGGTTGGAAAAAGTTCAGAGAGCTTATACCACTATTAGCTGCTAAAGGGTTCTCCCTAAAAATGAAAGGCAGGTTGTACGATGCCTGCATACGAACAGCAATGTTGCATGGCAGTGAGACCTGGGCATTGTGTGCAGAGGATATATGCAGACTAGAGAGGAATGAAGCTTGCATGCTCCGCTGGATGTATAACAGTAATATACGTGAACGGCAAAGCATAAACGAACTAAGGAAAAAATTAGAGATAAGAGGGATCAGATGTTGTTTACTCGAGAGAAGGCTACGTTGGTATGGACACGTGATGCGCATGAAAGTCGATAGCTGTATAACAAAGTGCAGGGCAATAAAGATAGACGGTAGCCACGGAATAGGCAGACCTAGAAAAACCTGGGACGAGCTGATAAACTCCGACCTCACACACTTACACCTCTCCAAGACAATGTCACTGGACCGAGACCTTTGGCGGTACTCAGTAACAGAGAAGACCCGCCTTGCCAGTAGGCATCTCTAACAAAATACACCCCGTCCCGCCACCACCCCCACCCCATCCACACCACCCCGTTCTATGTAAAGTTATGTTGGTGCCACACCATCCAGGCCGAAACAAATGAGATTGTGTAGGTGTTACGACAAAAAAACACACAGTCCACGCTGTAATGTGGCCGTGTAGGCAACACGGTAAAAACCTCCCAGACCCACACTGTAAATGTGGTTGGTGTTAGGAAGGGCATCCAACTGTAGAAAACCTGCCAGACAGTCCTATGCGAGCAAGACAATCACTCTTGCCTCAAGTGGGACTACCCCCGTCCAAACCCATGCAAGCGTGGAACACGGACGTTAAACGTTGATGATGATGATGATGATATATATATATATATATTGTGGAGGCACATGGCTTAGTGGTTCCTTGCAATCGAAAGGTTGTGAGTTCAATTCTCAGACCGGGTGATGTGTTGTCTCCTTGAGCAAGACACTTTATTTCACATTGCTCCAGTTTACTCAGCTGTAGAAATGAGATGATAGGGACTGGGGTCCATATCATTCCACTGCAAAGTAGTCATGGAGGTGCCACGGCAAAACAACACCCAGCACTCACTGTAAATGAGGTTGGTGTTAGGAAGGGCATCCAGCTGTAGAAATCAAGCCAAAACCAGTTCCCGTCCCACCCTTGCAAGCAGGGAAAAGCGGACGTAAAATGATGATGATGATGATGATGATTATATATTATATATCTTATATATCTTTTGTTGCATCACCAGTCGGGTCTCTTTGAGCCAATCCCCTGCGAAACACACGTAACTGGTATACATATATATATATATATATATATATATATGTGTGTGTGTGTGTGTATGTATATATATGTATATATATACACACACACATATATATATATATATATATATATATATATATATATATATATATATATATATATATATATATATATATATGTATATATATATATATATATATATATATATGTATATATATATATATATATATATATATGTATATATATATATATATATATATGTATATATATATATATATATATGTATATATATATATATATATATATATATATATATATATGTATATATATATATATATATATATATATATATATATATATATATATACATATATATATATATATATATGCAAAAGATCTATTTAAAGTTGTTGGGATACAACAAGTAAATATTTTTATAACTGATATAAAGCACTCGACAAGTATTTGGAGTAGATATACGATATTAATAAATGGAAACTATATTTATAAAACCATATTTATTTCATTATACATATTTCAGGGATACCAAATTAAATTATGGTATGCCTTCATCAGACAAAGTACAATATATAACAGTTTTATCCAGATGGCTTCCAAAAATAATGGTCGCATTTTAAAAGGGTACGTCAAAGCTTATTTGTAAAACTGTTATATATTGTATTTTGTCTGATGAAGGCATACCATAATTTAATTTGGTATCCCTGAAATATGTATAATGAAATAAATATGGTTTTATAAATATAGTTTCCATTTATTAATATCGTATATATATATATATATATATATATATATATACATATGTATATATATATATATATATATATATATATATACATATGTATATAGTAGCTGTGAAGCTAAATCTATTTGCTTACTGTGGCAGGCTGGCTAAAATGGTTTCACTCATATTTTACAATTTAATCAATAATTCACCTATACTTTATATAAATGAGACCAAAAATTGTATTTTATATAAATTTCATTTATAATCATAATTATGATGTTAATATAAATATAGTAAACTATTTCTCTCTCATAATATTGTTTCTACTTTAGGCACAAGGCCAGCAATTACCCAGTGCATTACTGGTACTTCATAATATTGATAGTCTTTACTTAAGTTCATTGCAAATTTTTACAACAATCTGAGCAATCTAGGTATTTTCTGCTATAATCATTACAGGATGTTAAGAGATAATACTACACATTTTCACAACAATCTGTCCACTAGTAAAAGTACCATAAACATTTGAATTAACAGAGTCTTTTTAGATATTTGCTGTTTAATCATTATAGAGAATTAACTGGAAATCTAAATTCAGAAAACTTTATAAGTCTTTAGATATTTTGAAAACTTTGTTAAATGCCAATTTTTCTGTAAAATAGAAAGAAGACAACTAACTTAAAACTATAATAATTTTGATTCACTATTTAATGAGCTAGGACATGTGAAAATTGTGTTAAGTAAATTTTTCAATAGTGTATTTTTCAATTAGATGAATATTTGGGTGAAGTTATGGGGAAGAATTAGTTTCAAGTTTTAACATAAATGCAAAAATTTATAGAAATACATTTCTTCTATCAAACTTATGTCCTCTGGAATTGTCAAGCATTAAGAATAATGAATGATTATGTAGTTTATGTGAAGATACATGGCATAATGGTTAGAGAGTTGGGCTGACAATCATGAGATTGTGAGTTTGATTCTTGAATCGGATGGTGCATTGTCTCCTTGAACAAGACACTTTAATTTTTTCACATTGCTTCAGTTTACTCAGATGTAGAAATGAGTTGTAACATCATTGGTGCCAAGTTGTATAGGACTTTCACTTGGACAACATTGTTGGCATAGAGAGGGGAGACTGGTATGTGTGGATGACTGCTGGTATTTCACAAAACATGTTGCTTGGGCTTGTACCTCAGAGGGGAACTTGTAAGTACAAGACTCATTATCATTCATGACTGATTTACTTATTATGTTGTTTACAAAATGAAAGAAATATAATAGCTTAGTGGATGTGGTTCTTAAACCCTTTGATACCAAAACTGCCTTTGGTTCTACAAAACAAAGCCACACATTTTAAATAGTTCCTATTTAAATTAAAATCTTTGAACAAAGTTTTATATAAGAACCATATGAAATAATTAATAATTTTAGTAAATCTCTCAAAATTCTTAATTAATTGAGATTTCATTAGAAATACAATCTTGAGAGGGTTAATTCTAAGCAACCAGCTGCTTGTGAGATTAAAAGTTTGTACGCATTACTGCATTTGCTCAAGGTTAGTAGCAGAGTGGTAGAAATGTGAGAATTTGAGATAAAATTCTTTGTAATATTTTACAAATATTCTCAGTTCAAATCTCACCAGGGTTGTTGTAGTCTATCTTCCCAATCTATTAACCCACATCAATAAAATAAGTACCAATAGTTTACTGGTATTCATTGCTTTATTAATATATTATTTAGTTATGTATATAGGTACAAATGTATTTTTCTTGTATTATTTATTTTGGTGGATTGGCAGAATCGGTAGAGGGTCGGACACCATGCTTTGCAGCATAGAGTTACGCCCCTTTGCAGTATGAGTTCAAATTCCGCCATGGTTAACGTTGCATTTCATCCTTACAGGGTTGATGAAATAAAGTACCAGTAATACACAGAGATAATTGCTGGCCTTGTGCCAAAAGTAGAAACAGTTATATATTTCAAATCTTTACATTCTAAGTTCAAATCCTGTCAAGGTTAATTTTGCATTTCATTCTTCCAAAGACAATAAAATGAAGTTTCCAATCAATTACTGGGGGTAGCACAAAGCCACCAATATTTATCCAAACACTTTAGGGTGGTGGATTGACAGAATTGGTAGATCATCAGATAAGATACTGCTGTGGTATTTGTTCTGGCTCTTTAAAATTCGGGTTCTTTAACATTCTGAGTTCAAATCTCGCCCAAGATCAATTTTGCCATTCATCCTTCCAAGGTCAATAAATAACATAAAGTACCAGTTTAACACTGGGGTCAATTTAATCTACTTTCCTTTCTCTTAAATTGCTCACTTTGGGCCTAATTTTTTTTTTTTTTTCAGCTTTGAATATATATATAATGTTAAGATACAAGTTAGATTTGATATGTATTTGAGGTTTGGTGATAGTGAGTTTGTTTAGTGGTTTAGAGCACTTTACAAGCTCACCCCTGTGGCCTGCACAAAGGTTTTTACAGCGTGAGCATGTTTTGTCCTTGTAATATAAAATTTAAAAATTAGTTGTAATGTGCGCAATTAGTTGTCATGTGTGGCACTCAGACAACACATATGTGACCTATGTGGTCCTTGGGGACCCTCAGTTTGACATGCCTGGCTTAGAGTACAGTGTGGACTTAAAGATATGTTGTGGATGCATTTAAATACATCCTCATCATCATCATCATCATCATCACCGTTTTACGTTAATGTTTCCACGCTAGCATGGGTTAGACAGGTTCTCCTGTTTTGTGCAATGCCAGGTCAGGTGATCATGTCTTGCTCATACAGAACTGATTCTGGCTCGATTTCTACAGCTGGATGCCCTTCCTAACACCAACCTCATTTACAGTGTGGACTGGGTGCTTTTTGTCATGACACCTTCATGATCACTTTACAGACTGTACTGGGTGCTTTTTGTCGTGACACCTACATGACCACTTTACAGTGTGTACTGGGTGCTTTTTGTCATGATACCTTCATGACCACTTTACAGTGTGTACTGGGTGCTTTTTGTCATGACACCTTCATGACCACTTTACAGTGTGTACTGGGTGCTTTTTGTCGTGACACCTACACGAACACTTTACAGTGTGTACTGGGTGCTTTTTGTCATGACACCTACATGGCCACTTTACAGTCTGTACTGGGTACTTTTTGTCATGACACCTTCATGACCACTTTACAGTGTGTACTGGGTGCTTTTTGTCATGAACACTTTACAGTGTGAACTGGGTGCTTTTTGTCATGTCACCTACAAGACACTTTACAGTCTGTATTGGGTAATTTTTGTCATGTCACCTACACGACCACTTTACAGTGTGGGCTGGGTGTTTTTTGTCATGACACCTACATGAACAATTTACAGTGTGGACTGGGTGCTTTTTGTCATGACACCTACACAACCACTTTACAGTGTGGACTGGATGCTTTTTGTCATGCCACCTACACGACCACTTTACAATGTGTATTGGGTGCTTTTTGTCATGACATCTACACGATCACTTTACAGTGAGTACTGGGTGCTTTTTGTTGTGACACCTATATGACCACTTTACAGTGTGGACTGGGTGTTTTTTGTCGTAACACCTACATGGCCACTTTGCAGTGAGTACTGGGTGCTTTCTGTTGTGACACCTACATGACCACTTTACAGTGAGTACTGGGTGCTTTTTGTCGTAAGACCTACATGGCCACTTTGCAGTGAGTACTGGGTACTTTTTGTTGTGACACCTACACAACCACTTTACAGTGTGGACTGGGTGCTTTTTGTCATGACACCTACACGACCACTTTACAGTGGGAGTGGCATGGGGGCATACTGTGTATATGCTTCAGCTTTGGCTTCAGCTTGTACCCGTGGGAAGTGGTGTCTTCTGTATTACTGCGTAACACCAGAGGTCTCGGTCCTGTCTCATATATATAAATGCAATTATAATCAAAAAACCTCATTACAGGTGTACACAATCTCCACCTCAAAATAACATCTGTCGGTGTCTTATCAAGTACATGTGTGATTGATGTTCTCTATTACTACAATGGTATTGTTACCTTGCTGTATTAAATTCTCTATTTCAATCTGGCGTATATTATATTGAACTCAGGCGAATATTATATTGAACTCAGGCGTATATTATATTGAACTCAGGCGTATATTATATTGAACTCAGGAGTATATTATATTGAACGAGGTTAACTTTGCCTTTCATCCTTCCGGGGTCGATAAAATAAAGTACCAGTAATGCATTGGGTAATTGCTGGTCTTGTGCCCAAAGTAGAAACAATTATATTGAACTCAGTTTATGTAAAGGGATGCACATTGATGCATCATTTTACACCTGTGTATGCACACAGAGACATACAGGCGTACACATTCACAGACACGCACACACACACATACATACACACACACTCTCTCTCTCTCGCTCTCTCTCCCTCCCTCTCTCACACACACACATACACTATCTCTCTCTACCTCCCTCCCTCTCTCTCTCTCACACACACACACCCTCTCTCTCCCCTCTCCATCCCTCCCCCTTTCTCCCCCTCTCTCTTTCTATTTCTCTCTCTCTCCTCCCTCTCTCCATCTCCCCCCTCTCTCTTTCTCTCTCTCTCTATCCCTCTCTCACACGCAGATATACACACTCAAAGACTTACAAGGTTGGGACAATGAAGCTGTGAAATCTTGCATGCATTAATTTCAACTCTTCTTATTAATAACTGCATTGTTTCTTTCCAGGGACTATGTTGAAAAATAAACCTCATTTGGTCATTCCATGAGAGTATCTTGGTCAGACTATGAAGGAGTGATGCTAGAGCTGTGAAATCTTGCATGCATTAATTTCAACTCTTCTTATTAATAACTGCATTGTTTCTTTCCAGGGACTATGTTGAAAAATAAATCTCATTTGGTCATTCCATGAGAGTATCTTGGTCAGTCTATGAAGGAGAGATGCTAGAGCTGTGAAATCTTGTATCTATTAATTTCAACTCTTCTTATTAATAAATGTATTGTTTCTTTCCTAAAACAATGATGAAAAATAAATCTCATTTGGTCATTCCATGAGAGTATCTTGGTCAGTCAATGGAGGAATGATGCTAGAGCTGTGAAATCTTGCATGCATTAATTCCAACTCTTCTTATTAATAACCGCATTGTTTCTTTCCAGAGATTATGTTGAAAAATAAACCTCCTTTGGTCATTCCATGAGAGTATCTTGGTCAGACTATGAACTTTTCAGCGGACCTTTGTATACAGGTTTCTGTATAGCTTCTGTCACCCAAATTCCACTCAAAAGACATTGATTAACCTGTGGCTATAGTAGAAGGCAATTGCTGTTGGTGCTGTGTAGTTGCATACCGTACTTATGAAACCACATACACCATGTACCATATACACATGTGTGTGCATGTGAATCTATATGTGTGTGTGTGTGTGGTGTGTGGTGTATATGTATGTGTCTCTGCATATATGTGTATATATGTGTGTGCCTAATTGTGTATACATACATATATATGTGTGTGTGTGTGTGTGTGTGTGTTTGTGTGCATTGTGTGTGTGTGTATTGTGTGTGTCTGTATTGTGTGTGTGGTGTATATATATGTGTATGTGTGTATGCATGCGTGTTTGTGCATTTATGTGGCTATGTGTGTGTATGTGTGCATGTGTATGTATGTGTTTGTATATGTTTGTATATATGTGCATACATGTGTATGTGTGTGTATGTGTGTGTATATATGTGTATGTATGTGTATGCGTCTGTGCATATATGTGTATATATGTATGTGCCTATGTGTGTATACATACATATATATATGTGTGTGTGTGTGTGTGTGTGTGTATTGTGCGTGTCTGTAAATTGTATTGATTGAGGACAGCGACTTTGAAGTTTTACCAATGGTAGATTATTCCAACTATTTTGTTAACTTTCCACCTTGGAATATTGGAAGTGATTATCAATAATTCACAACAACCATTAGAAGCTCAATATGTACTGAGTACTTTATTTAATCAATATCCAATGTATGATCTTTTGATTATTTTGGGGTTATTGTTTTTTCATTAAGGTAGCAATATTATGACAACACTAAATATTTTGTTTCTCATATCTTTTCTCATAAAACATTTCTTAAATGGATATTTGAATTCACAAGTCTCATTTTGTTTTTAGATACCTTTTGCTAAACCATTACAGGATGTTAACCCTTTAGTGTTCAAACCGGACAAAACCGGCCAAAACTGGCCAGAATTCTCTCACCTCTTTCTGTTGAAACTGGCTATAACTGGTCGCTCAAACTCATGTTAAGGTATTGTTCTCAAAATAAATACTTTCAAAATCTCATAGATTCGATATTATGTGAGGTAATTATGTGAGGTAAAGCCTTTACCATGAAAATATAATAGTATATATAGAGGAATGTGAATGCTAAAGGGTTAAACTAGACGTATCTGACCAGAATTCTCTCACCTCCTTCTGTTCAAACCAGCTGTAATTGGCTGCTCATAATGTTGTTAAGGTATTGTTCTCAAAATAAATAATATCAAATTCTCATAGATTCGATATTATGTGAGATAGTTGTGTAAGATAAAGCCTTTACCACAAAAAACAATAGTATATATATAGAGTAATGCAAATGTTAAAGGGTTAAATGCCAAAAAAAGATATTATAGACATTTGAATTGACAAGTCTCATTTTTTTTAGATACCTTTTGCTAAACCATTACAGGATGTTAACCCTTTAGCACTTAAACCGGCTGCATCCGACCAGAATTCTCTCACTTCTTTCTGTTCAAACCAGCTGTAACTGGCTGTTCATACTGATGTTAAGGTATTGTTCTCAAAATAAATAACATCAAAATCTCATAGATTCGATATCTTGTGAGATAAAGACTTTACCATGAAAATACAATAGTAAATAAATAGTAAATAGTAATGAAGATACTAAAGGGTTAAGAGTTAGATATATATTAGAGCATTTTATGAAATGTATTTTATGAAACAAATGATCTGAATTCCCATCAAAAGAAAGAAAAAAACTGAAAATAATCTACAACCCACCAAACGTTTGTAATTAGAATGGAGGTTGTAGAAAGTAACATGAAATTTTTGCATCACATTTCTACATGAATTTACATAAACACAATTTTATAGAGATGATAACACAGAACAGTCCATTTAAGATATCATCATCATCATCATCATTATCATTTAATGTCTGTTTTTCTACACTTGCAAGGGTTAGACAAGATAGCGTGTTATGAGACAAGTTAAGTCCAGAAATCCTGTCATGCTCATACGGATCTGCATTTTGGCTTGATTTCTACAGCTGGATACCCTTCCTATCACCAACCACATTACAGTGTGGAAGCAGTAAAAGAAAATCAAAATCAACCATAAAAATGAGTTTATATAAATATGAATTAACATTTCTGTTTGGAATATAAATATTTGTTTCTCTCTTCACATACATCCTAGTGATATTTATGTCTGAATATAACTTAATTGTTGAACCGTTTGATTTAGAAATTGGAATAAAGTAAATATGAAGTGAATTTATTCTCAATATTGGACATATCATATCTGTGCCGCAAACATTGAGACACTTGTTCTCTCAATAAAGCCTGCACAATGCACTTTACATTTGAATGGAGTTCCACAAAAGAGGTTGGATGAGTTGGGGCTCTGTTCAGGCATGATGGAAGGTACAAGGCTGAATGAAATACAAGAATTACAGGAGTTGGAGCAGTAATGTGCTAGCTTCAGCATTTGGTAATCAGAAGAAGGAAGGTAGGTGTAAAAGCCAAACTTATCTATCTTCAATTCGGGCAATGACCGAAAGAGTACGATTGTGAATACAAGTGGCCCAAATGGAATTCTTCTGATCTCTGAGTTATGCACTCTTTGGAGTAACGTTACTCAAAAGAGTGCATAACTCAGAGATCAGAGAGTCATTCCAAGTAGAGCCGTTACTTCTTCAAATTGAGAGATCACAACTCTGATACTGTGGGCATGTGGTTAGAATGTCTTAGGAAATAATCGCTGGACAGACTTTACAGGCAGGCAAAACCAACTGGCAGGAGACCCAGGGGGTAGAGAGCCAAGCAAGATGGTTGGATAACATCCATGAGCTTGGCTGGTCACTCTTGGGGATCCGGCTGGGTCAGTTGGAGATGGTTGCTGCTTGAAGGAGTGTTTGAGGACTCTGTTCCCATGACTCTCTCAGGAATAAGTGGGCGAAGAAGAAGAAGCAAATAGTCAAGGACACTTGTAGCAAAGGTAACGGTAGTTTTAGTATTGTTAGCAATAAATAGTAATTGGTGGGGTAAAATACACACACAAACACACACACAAACCCACAGAAACACACACACACAAATACAAACACACACACACACATATACACACACGCAGACACACAGAAACACACACACAAACACACAGAAACACAGACACACAAATACAAACACACACACGCACACATATACACACACAGACACACAGAAACACACACAGAAACACACACACACACAAACACAAACACACACACACACATACACACACACAGACACACAGAAACACACACACAAACACACAGAAACACACACACAAACACAAACACACGCACACACATATACACACACACAGACACACAGAAACACACACACAAACACACAGAAACACACACACAAACACAAACACACGCACACACATATACACACACACAGACACGCAGAAATACACACACAAACACACAGAAACACACAAACACAAACGCACACACACACACATATACACACACAGACACACATACACAGAGTCACATCACTAAACATACATACATCCCCACAACAAATGTACCGACACCACATGCAGGTAATGTATATTAACTGAACGTACACATGCACACACACACATATGCACATACATATACAAACAAACACATACACACACACACACAAACAAAACATACATATAAGCACACAGATACAGACAAACACACACATACATACACAGATACACACATACAAACACTCACTCTAGTACAATTGACTGAGCCATACACTAGATATTTTCAAGTGTTTATTTGATTCGATGTTTGTGATATGTTAAACTCTGTCCCACATTTATTATGTAAGACTAATGTCACTAGCTCTAAATATTTTAACTTATTGATGACTATTTAACCAATACTTTTGTGGTAGTAGGTCTTATATTAGATCTGTTGGAATGTGTTAGATTTAACACACATACACACATACACACATACACATACATATATACCATCCTCCACACACATATATATATATATATATATATATGGCTTAGTGGTTAGAGCATTGGGCTTGCAATCGAAAGGTTGTGAGTTCAACTCTCAGACCGGCTGATCTGTTGTTTTCTTGAGCAAGACATTTTATTTCACATTGCTCCAGTTTACTCAGCTGTAGAAATGAGATGATAGGGACTGGAGTCCCTATCATTCCACTGCAAAGTGGTTGTGGAGGTGCCACGGCAAAAAAGCACCCAGCCCACACTGTAAAGTGGATGTGTAGGCACCCCGGAAAAAAAAAAAAGCACCCAGCACTCACTGTAAATGAGGTTGGTGTTAGGAAGGGCATCCAGCTGTAGAAATCAAGCCAGAATCAGTTCCCGTCCCACCCTTGCAAGCAGGGAAAAGTGGACGTAAAATGATGATGAATGATGATGATGATGATATATATATATATATATATATATATGACAATCATCTCTGCCTATGCTCCCTGAGCAGGCCTAGGCAAAGATGAGAAAGACTGCTTTTATGAGCAACTTTTACAAACAACTGCAATGAGAGAGGACGGAGACATCGTTATGCTAGCAGGGGACTTCAATGGTCATGTTGGACAGCTCCAGGATGGTTACACTGGGGTACATGTTGGGCACGGTTACAGCTCAAGAAATGAAGAAGGAGTGAGACTTCTTGAATTTTGTGATGCAAGTACATTGACTATTTACAATACTAACTTCCAGAAACCTGCTAACACCTAATAACCTACAAATCTGGTGAGCACATAAGCCAGATTGATTTCTTACTAGTTAGGCAGCGAGACAGGCAGATGGTGTCTAATACCAAGGCATACCCTGGGGAAGAATGTACCCCACAGCATAGGTTAGTCGTTAGTGATATCCCAGTAAGCAAGAGATGGAATGAGACATACAGGAAGGTGTGGAGAAGAAAGGTCTGGAAGCTAAAAGACCTTTCACTAAAATACAAATTTAGGAAAGCCCTTCAAGATGTATTTGACGAAAAAGAAGACGATTTAGAGACGTATGACAGATGATAACTGGAATTTCTTACGTGATAACTTACTGCAGGCTACTGATGAAACTTGTGGCTGGAGCAAAGATCCAACCAGACAGAGAGTGACGTGGTGGTGGAACAGCACAGTAGATAAGGCCATTAGAGACAAAAGACTAGCATGGAAGGCTTGGAAAAAGGGTGGGAGTAGAGAAGGATATACAGCCGCTAAGAGAGAAGCTAGACATCAGGTGTACTTAGCACACAGGGAGGCTGAGAGTAGGAGGTTTGCCAATGTTCTGCGATGGGAAGATCAGAGTCGTGCTGTGTTCCACATTGCAAGGCAGTGTGTCAATGCAAATCAGGATGTTGTTGGAGATAAATGTGTTTGGAATGATGCCGGTGTACTTAGTGTCACGAATAATCAGAAAAAGGAGGCCTGGAAATGTCATTATGAGAGACTGATCAATGTGGAGAACGAATGGGAGAGAGAGAAATTACCCTCAGTAGATCCGACAGAGGGACCAGCTATTGAGATTGACAAATATAGGGTCCAAGAGGCGATTAAGGAAATGAAAAATGGTAAGGCTGCTGGACCATCGGGGATAGTTGCTGAGATGCTGAAGGCATCAGAGGATGTAGGCACTAAACTGGTTGCACGCATCATCAATCAGGCTATTTATGGTGGTGTCATACCCAAAGACTGGTGCAGCAGTATTCTCATAAATTTCTACAAAGGTAAAGGGGATGCTCTGGAGAGGAGCAATTATAGGGGTATAAAACTGATGGATCAGGTTATGAAAGTGGCAGAAAGGATATTAGCACAACTAATTAGAGAAAGGGTCAAACTAGATGAGATGCAGTTTGGTTTTTTGCCTGGGAAGAGTACAACAGATGCCCTCTTCTTGGTGAGACAATTACAAGAGAGGTTTTTAGAGAAAAATAAGCCACTATACTTAGCCTTTGTTGACCTAGAGAAGGCCTTTGATAGGGTTCCCCGATCTGTCATCTGGTGGTCCCTAAGGAAACTAGGTGTTGAGGAATGACTTGTGAGGACAGTGCAAACTTTGTACAGAGGTACTGTCAGTAAAGTCAGGGTAGGAATGGAGTTTAGTGAGGAATTCCAGATACAAGTAGGAGTACATCAAGGTTCGGTCCTCAGCCCGCTCTTGTTCATTATAGTCCTCCAAGCCATAACAGAGGAGTTTAAGACTGGCTGTCCATGGGGACTTCTCTATGCTGACGATCTGGTTCTTATAGCAGAATCAGTAGAGGAACTATAGAATAAATTCTGGCTATGGAAACAACAGTTGGAAGCAAGAGGACTGAGAGTGAATCTAGCTAAGACAAAAGTGTTGATGAGTAGAAAAGAGGACAAAACCCTGATTCCGTCAGGGAAATGGCCATGTTCGATATGCAGAAAAGGAACTGGCATAAATTCTATAAAATTCACACAATGCAGATCCTGGGTACACAAGAGATGTAGTGGGATAGCAGGCAAACTAACAGGTAAGGAGAAATACATATGCAGTAGATGTCAGGGAAATTAGACAGTAGAAGTCGCATTGATAGACACATTTTTCAAATGCAGGCGGGTGCTATAGAAGTGGTGGATAGCTTCCGGTACCTAGGAGATCAGATTAGCATGGGAGGGGGGTGTTCCAAGGCCATAGTATCTAGAATAAGGATGGGTTGGAAGAAGTTTAGGGAGTTGCTTCCTCTGCTGACAAAGAAGGGTTTCTCCCTGCATACAAAAGGGCGGTTATATGATGCCTGTGTGAGGAGCGTGATGCTGCATGGTAGTGAGACATGGGCAGCAACTGCAGAGGATATGCGACGGCTGGAGAGAAATGAAGCAAGCATGCTCCGTTGGATGTGCAATGTCAATGTACGTGAACGACCCAGCATGAATGTGTTGATAGAGAAACTGTGTCTGAGAGGGATAGAATGTAGTGTGCGAGAGAGGAGACTGAGGTGGTATGGACGTGATATGCATGGTGGATGACCGATGGGTGAAGAAGTGCCAGGAAATGCCAGTTGAAGGAAGACGTGGTAGAGGTAGACCACGATAAACATGGGCGGAGGTGGTGAGAACAGACCTCAGATCATTGAAGCTCACGGTGGAGATGACGAAGGACCGTGACAAGTGGAGAGATGATGTGCTGAATAAGACCCGTCCCACCCTTGCAAGCAGGGAAAAAGCGGACATAAAATGATGATGATGATGATGATGATATATATATATAAATAAACAAACATGTAATCAAAACTTCATCGTTTTCCTTAATATATATATATATATATATATGTATATATATATATATATATATACATATATATATGTATATATATATATATACATATATATATGTATATATATATATATATACATATATACATACACATATATATGTATAAATATATATATATACATATATATATACATATATATACACATAGATATATACATATATATACACATATATATATATATATATACATATATATATACATACATATATATATACACACACACACATACACATACATGTACATACATATATATATACACTTTGACTAGAAAAATATCCGACCCCAAATAATGATACAATAAACATTTATCTTATTTGGTCATCATGCTTTTGAATTGTACTTATTTAGAGTAAAGTTCAGACAGTAGTATCTCTTTATATATAGATATATATATACATACATACATATATACATACTTATATATATATATATACATACACACACACATGCATATACATATATATATGTATCTACATATATATATATATATATATATATATATATATATATATATATATATATATATATATATATATATATATATACATATATACACCACCCCTTTCGATGTAAAGTTATGTTGGTACCACAACATCCAGTCCTAAAAAACTGAGGTCGTGTCGGTGTCACGAAAAAAAAAACACACAGTACACGCTGTAATGTGGCCGTGTAGGTAACACGGTAAAAACCTCCCAGTCCACACTGTAAACGTGGTTGGTGTTAGGAAGGACATCCAGCCGTAGAAAACCCGCCAGACAGTCCTGAGCAAGACAACCAATCTTGCCTCAAGTGGGACAATTGCCGTCCAGACCCATGCTAGCGTGGAAAATGGACGTTAAACGATGATGATGATGATACATGTGTATATATTTATTCTGATTTCTTTTTTTCTTTTTACCTTTGATATTTTATGCCATGCGTCATCAAGTCAAGAAAGAATACAACCTAAATGAGATAGATAGATAGATAGATAGATAGATAGATAGATGGATGGATAGATAGCTAAAGAGATATATATATATAGAGAGAGGGAGTGAGTGTGTGAGAGAGAGAGAGCGGGGAGGGGGGATATCATGATTTGTGTGTATTTAATGAAAAAAAATAAATTATAACTAACTATACCCTTTAATCTTTCTCACTAAGTGAATAACTAAACTCATATTTTTCCCCCAAAGCATGACCTTTCTAAAACAAGACCTGAAGTGACAACCTTTAAGGTCAGACAACAAATTTACGATGGATAATTTGTTGAAAATTTCCGATTGTTGTATTTAGATGCTTAGTAGCGACATAGTCTTATTCTGTTTTAAATTCTGATGAGTGAAGACAATATAATATCACAGTAAAAGAAAACTTAGAACCTAACAAACACAGTCTTAGTTTGTAAAGTATTTCTGTCTCAAACATCTTGACAGTTTTTTTTTATAATAATGGTTTCATTTATTGACCACAAGGGCTGACATATAGGGGACAATACTAAGACAGGGACAGTGGAGGGTTTACAATAAAATCAAGTAAAAATATACAATAACAAAAACAATCAACAATGAATATATATAAAATATAAAATATATTAAAAAGATATATAACAAAATAAAATTCATCAATAGGGAAGGGGGGGGTAACCACCCAGGGGCGACTCAGGTACTCCACAATCCTCCAAGGGCACCTGGGAAGGGCAGCCCTCTCCTCCTCAAATTAACTAGCCTACAGGTGCATGTTCAGAGTAGGCCCATAATTTTATGCCGCTAAGCATGTTATCACAAGGCCAGCAATTACTCCAGTGTATTACTGGTACTTTATTTTATCGACCCCCGTAAGGATGAAAGGCAAAGTTAACCTCGGCAGGATTTGAACTCAGAATGGTTCAACTCCCACCGAGGTTAACTTTGCCTTTCATCCTTACGGGGGTCGATAAAATAAAGTACCAGTAATACACTGAGGTAATTGCTGGCCTTGTGCCAATAGTAGAAACAATTATTATTATTATTATTATTATTATTATTATTGACAGTAAGCCGGTGGATTGGCAGTATCGGCAGAGGGTCGGACGAAATGCTTTGCATAATAATAATAATAATAATAATAATAATAATAATAATAATAATAATAATAATTGTTTCTACTTTTGGCAAAAGGCCAGCAATTACCCCAGTGCATTACTGGTACTTTATTTGATTGACCCCCCCCCCCCCACCCGTAAGGATGAAAGGCAGAGTTAACTTCGACGGGATTTGAGATTAACTTTACCGTTCATCCTTACGGGGGGGATTGATAAAATAAAGTACCAGTAATGCACTGGGGTAATTGCTGGCCTTGTGCCGTAAGTAGAAACAATTATTATTAAAGAACCAAGTGATGGGAGAGAGAAGAGAAAGAAAATGTAAAGGTTTTATATTAGAATGGAGTGACAAAGCCAGATGCAGCCAAAATGAACAAAACTTTATAGACAGAAAATACCAAATGCGTCACATTTGGTATAAATTAGTGAAGAATAAAACACTTTCAGCGAAATAAGTTAAAGAATTACGATGTTACTTGAAACCCCGACATTTCCAATTAAATTTTGGTTCTATTTTCTGGTTTATACATCAGCATGATAAAGGTTAGATTCCCATTATTATTGTAATTATTATTATTATTACTATTATTATCTTGTTAAGGGTACATACATTTTATTGCACTCTACTCTATGAGAGCCTTTCTGTAACTCTTAAAGTAGAACTGATTTGATTATCCTCTTAGACAAAAAAAGAAAAGAAAAAGATTAAGTTGGGAGAAGGAAGTACTGTCTCCTCCTCTCCCCCCCCCCACACTGTACCTCACCCCCAACCCACTCCACCCCACCACACCCAAAATATTTGTTAAAAGGTGGGTGAATGTAGAGAGAACGGGCCCCAAGTGAATGGGCCTTATGGGCCTACTATCTTTTTAAACATGCGCGTGTATGCTGGAAAGAACATAGGGCAGAGGGGCACTTTCCTGTGATGCCCTTGATACTTAGAGTGATCTCAAATTTGTGGGGTGCCATAATTACCCTTGGGTGGTGCTTACCCATATTGGAGATCTCTGTTGTTATAAATTTATTGATACTTTGTTACCTGTTTGTTTCTGATTACTCGATTTATGTAAATCCTCTTTTTTTTTTTTTGGCCCATAATTTGTTTATTGGCCCCGTGGCCAATAAACAAATTATTATTATTATTATTTCTCTTTGGCCACTCATCAATTTTTTCAAATTTCACTTGGAAAGGAAGGTGAGGGTAGCAAGAGAAGTGCTACATTTGCTAAAAGGTGGATGAATGTAGCGAGAATGGCCCGTGTGAGTGGGCCAACTCTGACTATGTGCCTGTAGGCTGTTTAATTTGAGGAGGAAAGGGGGTGCCCTCCCTGGGTGCCCTAGAAGCATTGGGTGGTTCAAGATTGGTAGGATACCTGAGTCGCCCCTGGGTGGTTCACCCCAGCCCCCCTTTTGGGGAATTTATTTTGTTATGTTTATACATAGTTTATTTTATATTTTTCATTGTTAAATTGGTTTTGCTATTGTGCACTTTTACTCGAGCTTATTGTAAACCCTCCACTGTCTCTGTCTTTGTATTGTCCCCTACATGTTGGCCCTTGTGGCCAATAAATGAAATCCTTATTATTGTTATTATATGGCCCTTGCCATTCTGAGTTCAAATCCCGCCGAGGTTAACTTTGCCTTTCATCCTTACGGGGTCGATAAAATAAAGTACCAGTAATGCACTGGGATAATTGCTGACCTTGTGCCAAAATTAGAAACAATTATTATTGTTATTATACTAACCAACTGGAAGTATATAATAAATTGAAGTGAAAACCAACAGGTGGGTGTGTTTTTATTGGCAGCATCACCCTCCCAACGTATAACAATGTCTGTTTCAACACACATTTTCAGATAAGAAATCTTGCAAAACAAATACAAAAACGAAGTATATTATAATTATTTTTCCATTTTCTTTAAAGATATATAATTGCCTATTAAGACTGATACTTCAATTTGGGGACATATGGAGATCCTTGATAACAATATCTAGCCACATTCCCTGACCTCCATGTCTGTCTGTGTGTATTGGCATAGCTCAAACGAAGTCGCAGGTTTTATATCAGAGTAACCTTCTCCTAGAGAGATGTCTTAATGAAGACTAGGAGTCACTCAATCTACTGCACATCCTAAAAAAAACATACATACATACACAGACACACACATATACCTACATACATACATACATACATATGTGTACTACAGTGGACTTGCATCATCATCATCATCATCATCATCATCGTCACCATCATTTAACGTCCATTTTCTACTCTAGCAAGGGTTAGACAGGTTCTCCCATTAGAGACAAGTTCAGTCAGGTGACCATGGTTTGTTCCTGTAGGACTGTTTCTGGCTAGATGCCCTTCCTAATGCCAACAATATTTACAGTGTGTGTTGGGTGCTTTTTTGTTGTGACACCTACATGACCACTTTACAGTATGGACTGGGTGCATTTTGTTGTGACACCTACATGACCACTTTACAGTATGGACTGGGTGCATTTTGTTGTGTCACCTACATGACCACTTTACAGTATGGACTGGGTGCATTTTGTTGTGACACCTACATGACCACTTTACAGTATGGACTGGGTGCATTTTGTTGTGACACCTACATGACCACTTTACAGTATGGACTGGGTGCATTTTGTTGTGTCACCTACACGACCACTTTACAGTGTGGACTGGGTGCTTTTTGTTGTGACACCTACATAACCATTTTACAGGGTGGTCTGGGTGCTTTTTGTTGTGACACCTACACGTTCACTTTACAGTGTGGACTGGGTAGTTTTTGTTGTGACACCTACACACCACTTTACAGTATGGGATGGATGCTTTTAATGATACCAACCCAACATAAATGTTGAATGGAATCTCAAGGGAAGAGAAATTTTTAAATACAAAAATATTAATTTTCTTCACATAGCAAATTATGGTTATGGGAAAAGAGAAATTTAATAATTGCTTCATATAACAGCCTTCTTGTGGGCGTTAACTAAAGGTTATAACTAACTAACAAACTGAGAATTTATATAACATCAACTAAGTTAACATTTGGCATGTATATTTCTGTAGACTTGCTGCAGTTGTGTTATTATAATACAATATTAATACTGACTTTCAGTAGAAAAAAAAATAATAGTGTTTACATTGGTTTTTATAATATTTAATGCAGACATTGAAATTGTGTACATTAAAATATGTTGACCTTTTAACTGACAACATTTAGTTTATTGATATATCTTACATTTCCTGAAATAAATTAAATTAGTAATTTATTATAACTTGTAAGATAATATAATATAATATAATATATAATATAAAAACCAAAAGAGAGAAGGAATGGTTGTTTTATATATATATGTTACTTTCATTTGGTTATTGTTGTTGATGTTGTTAAGTTAGGAAGGGAAGGAAGTACCCACAATCATTTTCATGGGTCTAAAAGATTGGTGAGAAAGGAGGAGGAGAAAAAGAAGAAGAAGAAGAAGAAGAAGAAGAAGAAGAAGAAGAAGAAGAAGAAGAAGAAGAAGAAGAAGAAGAAGAAGAAGAAGAAGAAGAAGAAGAAGAAGAAGAAGAAGAAGAAGAAGAAGAAGAAGAAGAAGGCAAA
Organism: Eledone cirrhosa; assembly: GCA_964016885.1. Taxonomy (NCBI): domain Eukaryota; kingdom Metazoa; phylum Mollusca; class Cephalopoda; order Octopoda; family Eledonidae; genus Eledone; species Eledone cirrhosa. The sequence continues at coordinate 97,649,155 of OZ024744.1, forward strand.
GAAGAAGAAGAAGAAACATCTAAAGCGATTAGCTTAATGAGGCACATGGCTTAGTGGTTAGAGCATTGGCCTTGCAATCGAAAGGTTGCGGGTTCAATTCTCAGAGCGGGTGATGTGTTGTTTCCTTGAGCAAGACACTTTATTTCACATTGCTCCAGTTTACTCAACTGTAGAAATGAGATGATAGGGACTGGGGTCCCTATCATTCCACTGCAAAGTGGTCGTGGAGGTGCCATGGCAAAAAAGCACCCAGCACTCACTGTAAATGAGGTTGGTGTTAGGAAGGGCATCCAGCTGTAGAAATCAAGCCAGAATCAGTTCCCGTCCCACCCTTGCAAGCAGGGAAAAGCAGACGTAAAATGATGATGATGATGATGATGATGATGATGTAGTCTCTGTCAAAGTTACCCAAAGCTCCCAAGATACCCAAGGCTAGATGTTGTTGCTAAATAGATTTTAATCAACTTTCCCCTCCTCCAAAATTGCTGGCCTTGTGCCTATATGAGAAGCCATTATTTTATGTTTGCTTTCCATGCTGGCATGGGTTGGATAGGTTGGATGGGTTGGGTGGGTCTGTCAAATATGGATACATGTAAATATCTACATATATTCATAGGTGGATTTCAAAATGCCTTCTCTCTCTCTCTCTTCCTCATCTCTCTCTCTCTCTCTCTCTCTCTCTCTCTCTCTCTCTCTCTCTCTCTCTCTCTCTCTCTCTTTCCTATCTTTCTCTCTCTCCTTTTCCTTGTATGCTTAAAGAAAAAATAGCTCGAGCTTCTCACAAAAACAAACCAGCTTTATTCTTGAAACAAACGTTATCATTTGAACTTAGTTTTACTTGGTGTTGTATTCATAAAAACCTAAGATGGTATTATGTGAATAAAAAAATACATTTCTTCTTAAAACATTTCCAGATATTATGATTATCCTTCAGTTAAATCCCTATAATCTATGGTAGATTAGCATAGCAGCAAAAGGACAAATCTTTTACTTTCATAAGCTGAAAGACACTGCCTAAGTACAATTATTAACAAAGTTTCAAGACAGATGAAACTGGCTTAATATCATCAAGAATTTTTGGGAGTAAGCATGAAGAATCACATGTTTAAAAAGCATCAAAATATCATTTTAACTCTTTAATTACCATATTTCTAATGAAGGACATAACCTAATGGCTTTTAAATAACTTAAGATTCTTAAGGTTCTTAAGGTTCTTACATAAAATCATGATGGAAGCTTGTTAGTTAAATATAAACACTTTCAAAAACAGTTGTGCATTGTAGAATCAGGGATGATTTTAGGGAGTATCAAAATGTGCAAATAGTCAGTTTTCTAAAATAATGTATCCCAGTATTAATTGAATACAGCAAAGCAACAAAAAGTTGTTGATGTTTTTTTCTTTAATTTGCATTTAAAATTTCATAGAATATGCAACAATTTAGGTGCATATGTGGAGACTGAATTGGAACTTGTTATTATGGAAGATATTCACACTAAAGCCAATAACTGCAAACCTTACTCTGCTTCTTTATATTTGATCCTAGATTTACTGAATGTGGATCAAATAGCTTTTTGTATTATGTTCTATGATACGAGTTAGCTGCATTCTACACAGTATGTTTTCACATTTGAACCAGCAATGAGATAATATTGACTAGCAGATTGTGCATGTACTGATACTACAGAGGCATTTCTATTTGCCTCTTCAGTTATGAAACAAAAAAAAAAAATAGTCCAGAAGAAATATTTTCATATGTAGGCTCAAAAGATGTTTTGAACAAATCAATCAATATCTTGATAATAAGAATATTAGTCATATTCTATAGCCTAATATTAATGTAATTCCAAATAATCAATGCTATTTTGGAAATCTGATGAGCGAGATTTAGACCCAATCAAAGAATATATTTGTTTATAAACAGAAAGCCAAGGAATTAAGTTCACTGTGATAGTTACACCCAAGAAGCCTAATAAAGTTTCTACTTTTGGCACAAGGCCAGCAATTACTCCAGTGTATTACTGGTACTTTATTTTATCGACCCCCGCCCGTAAGGATGAAAGGTAAAGGATAAGAACTCGGAACGTAAAGGGCCACAACTCTATGTTTCAAAGCATGGTGTCTGACGCTCTGCCAATACAGCCAAACCACAATTGAAACAAGATTATGTGCAAGTATGGTGGTTTATATTATTGGTACTATGATTATATGGAGAAGATTTTTTTTTTTCAAAAATATAAAATTGGAATATTTCTGAGCTTTATCATCATCATCATCATCATCATTTTACGTCCGCTTTTCCCTGCTTGCAAGGGTAGGACGGGAACTGATTCTGGCTTGATTTCTACAGCTGGATGCCCTTCCTAACACCAACCTCATTTACAGTGAGTGCTGAGTGCTTTTTTTGCCGTGGCACCTCCACGACCACTTTGCAGTGGAATGATATGGACCCCAGTCCCTATCATCTCATTTCTACAGCTGAGTAAACTGGAGCAATGTGAAATAAAGTGTCTTGCTCAAGGAAACAACACATCACCCGGTCTGAGAATTGAACTCATAACCTTTCAATTGCAAGGCCAATACTCTAACCACTAAGCCATGTGCCTCCATATATATGTATGTATGTATATATTTATATATATTGTCCAACTCATGCAAGCATGGAAAAGCAGACGCAAAAACCCTCATCATCATGATAATATATATATATATACCATCATCATCATCATCATCATCATCGTCCATTTTTTTGTTTTTTCATGCTAGCATGAATTATGTGGGTTGTCCCATTTGAGGCAAGTCAGATTAGATGACTGTGTCTTGCTCATACTGAACTGATTCTGGCTCAGTTTCTACAGCTGGATACCCTTCCTAACACCAACCACATTTACAGTGTGTGTTGGGTGTTTTTTTTTTGTTATGACACCAGCGCGACCACTTTACTGTGTAGGTTGGGTGCTTTTTGTCATGATGCGAACACAATCATTTTACAGTATGGACTGGGTGCTTCTAGTGGCGCTAAAACAACCACTTTACAGGGTGGCCTGGGTGCTTCTTCTTTTGGCATCAAAACAACCACTTTACGGGGTGGACTGTGTGCTTCTTGTTGTGGCACTAAAACAACCACTTTACAGTGTGATATATATAAATATATATACATAATATATATATATATATAATTTTCTTCCTTCCTAAAATGTTTGTCACCTCATTATTGTGTGAACAATATACAGTCTTGCTTTCTATGGTTTTGATGAACAAGGATTTAATTATTGGGATTTAATTTATTGCAATGATCACATAATTTACGCAGTATAAAATTTGATTAGTGTGCTTTGAAAAGTGACATGCAAGCAGTTGCAAATGACCAGCTGAGTCGACAGCAACTTCCCGCCTTCGCAATTGCATCTCAATTTCTCACCGATGCAAACGGATGTGTTACACATTTATTCATGAATTTAGCACATGCTTATAAAATTTAAAATATTATCCTCACTCGATGTAAACATGTCTACTAAAAGAAATGTGATACCATTGTAGAAAGTAATAAAAAAAAAAAGTGTGGAGGTGGATGGGAATTATTAAGCTTGAGTTATTTGCAGAATAAAAATAGAGCAAAAAACAAACGTAAAATTGAAACAGAGAGAGTCAGGATTTAGAGAATCAAAAATACAAACTATGATATTTTGAGGTAAAGTGAATGAAGAACAGAATCAAGGTAAAAGGAAGATCTACATAATTAATGAAGATATATAAGTTACTTGATAAAGTGTATAGCTTGGAGATCAGAGAATCACTCCAGGTAGAGCCGCAACTTCTCTGAATTGAGAGATCACAGCTCCGATACTATGGACATGTGGTTAGAATGTCCTAGGAAAGAACCACAGGTCAGATTTGTTGCTCGGAGATCAGAGAGTCACTCCAGGTAGAGCCACAACTTCTCTGAATTGAGAGATCACAGCTCCGATACTATGGACATGTGGTTAGAACGTCTCAGGAAAGAATGGCTGGACAGATTTTATGGCAAAAACCAACAAACAGGAGACCCAGGGGTAGACCCCCCAAGTAAGATGGTTGGATAACATCCATGAGCTTGGCTGGTCTTGCTTGGGGATCCAGCTAGATCAGTTGGAGACGGTTGCTTTTGGCAGGACCTAGGTTGAAGACCATTAAAAGATGGAAAAAAAAGTTGCCATCAGCCATTATGAGGGATTGAACCTCATATCTCCCAGCTGGTATTTTGGGAATGATGAGGTTTAATTCTTCATTGTAGCTGATAGCAACTTTTTGTTTCATCATTTAACGGTCTTCCCCCTATTTTATAGCATCTCTGCACATTTAGGGTTCTTCACTATATTTTATAAGATATTTTATAACATCTCTGTGTATGAGTACATCATCTTTTATACTTATATATCTATATTCTCTGCACTTAAAAGTCCGAGAGATTGGTTACATACATAATTAATTAAATATGGAATATACTAGAAACTAAAGTCCAATAAGGGTTGACATGGAGATTCTATTAATATTTTATTGGAAGATTACAATAAAAAATGAATTCCCAATTGACACAATGATATGTACAAAGCTCTTAGCCATTTTTTTGTTTCTCAACTGGAAGGAAACAATTATCATATGTTGACTGTAACATTTTTATGGCAGCAAATAATGGTTAGAAATCTCTGATTTTAGAAGCTACAAGTACAGTTGAAGATACTGCAACTATAAACTTTGATGAATTTTGAAAAATAATGATTTCTAATTTAGGCACACAAGGTGGCAAATTGGCTGAGTCATTAGAATGTCTGATAGAATGTTTTATGGTATTTATTCCTGTTCTCTGCTCTATGAGTTCAAATCCTGCCGTAGTCAACTTTGCCTTTCATCCTTTCGAGGTCGATAAAAATAAAAAAAAACGTACCAGTCTAGTATTGAGATAAATTCTTCCGCTATATCTTTTTCTCATTTCCCCTCTCTCTCTCTCTCTCTGGAAGAAATCTGCTGTACTCAGTCTTGGAGAGGGATGGGCTCTGCTAGCCTTAAAATGCCCAAGAAATGCTGTATGTCAATACAGCATCCCTACAACTATATCAGGAGTTACAGGACCATAACATACCATACCATACTAATTTAAGCACAAGGCTTACAATTTGCCAGATAGGGGAAAGCTACTTATATCGAGCCCAATATTTGACTGGTACTTTATTTTATCAACTCTGGCATGATGAAAAGCAAAGTTGACCTTGACAGGATAGATCTTAAAATATCATCAATAAAATAAGTTCAATTATCATCAAAATTTTCAAGACAGTCAAAACTGGCTTAATATCATTCAGAACGTTTTGGAGTAAGTATGAAGAATCACACTCTGTTTACAAAACATCAACATATCATTTTAATTAACCCTTTCCTTAGCATATTTCTGCAGCCAGTCATTTTAAAATAATTTTGAAAATAATCAAGAATTTTTAATTATTTATTTGATGTGTGAAACATAACAAATATTCTTATATTAAATTATGGTGGAATGTTTTTGCATAAGAAGGTGTTGGAGTTTGCTTGTAACATGGTGTAAACTGTAAAAAAATAGTGTGTTTAATTAAAAGGCTATCACAATGCAAATTGGACATTAACCCTTATAGTATCGTGTATTTGTGGTAAAGGCTTTATCTTACATAATGTCGAATCTATGAGATTTTGATATTATTTATTTTGAGAACAATACTTTAACATCAGTATGAGCAGCCGGTTATGACTAGTTTGAACAGAAAGAGGTGAGATAATTCTGGCCGGATATGGCCAGTTTAAATAATAAAGGGGTAAATGTTTCAAACATCAAGATAACAAGGTGTTGGTGTGTTACCTTGGAATTGTTTAAATGGTCCTTAACATTTTGGGACTTCTGCTCCAAATTAGTTTCCCTAATTATCCCGAAATATAGGGAACATTACAAAAATTCCAAGGTTATATTTCAACATCTTTGTAATCTTTATATTTTTAACAGTTAATGTCCCATTCCCATTGTGAGGTCGCCTTCTAACAAAACCTTAATTTTTGAATAAATATAAACCCTTTAAAACAGACAACTTTATAACATAAAACCATAGGTGATTTCAGGTGTTTCGGTATCAAAAGGATTAAACTTGAAGGTTTATCCTGTGGATAGGAGATGCAGTTAAAGTCAATACTTTTCTTCATCATCATCATCATCATCAACGTTTAACGTCCGTGTTCCACGCTTGCATGGGTTTGGACGGGGGTATTCCCACTTGAGGCAAGAGTGATTGTCTTGCTCGCATAGGACTGTCTGGCAGGTTTTCTACAGTTGGATGCCCTTCCTAACACCAACCACATTTACAGTGTGGGTCTGGGAGGTTTTTACCGTGTTGCCTACACGACCACATTACAGCGTGGACTGTGTGTTTTTTTGTCGTGACACCTACACGATCTCATTTGTTTCGGCCTGGATGGCGTGGCACCGACATAACTTTACATAGAAGGGGGTGGTGTGGATGGGGTGGGGGTGGTGGGACGGGGTGTATTTTGTTAGAGATGCCTACTGGCTGTAGTAGGTTTTACTATGTATTTAGGTAAGGTGGGTCTTCTCTGTTACTGAGTACCGCCAAAGGTCTCGGTCCAGTGACATTGTCTTGGAGAGGTGTAAGTGTGTGAGGTCGGAGTTTATCAGCTGATAAACGAAAGGGCATTAGAAGTGAGTAATAAACAATATATTCTTATCATTTCATGATCTAATAAAAGTGCATGTTGCATATCACTAAAGATTATTTCATGTCACATTTTTGTCCAAAAGTTGAAAATTATTGCTAGAAAAATAATTCTACTTTTAGATTTCTTTTGAAGTTTGATAAGGCACATGATTAAGCAAACATAACCAACCAAATGATTTTTTCATATTAAAGTGCAAGTGGTATTTTCCCACCTTATATGATATTGTTGTTACAGTACATAAAACTGAGAACAATAGCTAAGCATATCATATTCAAATATCTTTCTCAGAAGCAATTAAAGTTACAACTAAACATGTTATTACCTCTTTGAGAAATTTTGGGAAAACATTTAACATTAAACAAACAATTAAAAAATATTCTTGAGTCATGGGAAGAAGTGATACACAGCTGTATGATAACTATGATATCTAATAAAATCTCTATGCATGAATGCATCAATGATAGCTTCAAAATTGCAGAAAACATTAATATAATTGCTGCCATTATAAAAGGTTTTAACACTTTTCATATTAAATCACCTGAAACCAACCATGTTTTGATCATACAAAACCATTTATTTTAAAATCATTATTTAAATTTAGTTTTAAAAAAATCTCCTTCTTAGTTTTATGTAAGAATCTTTAAGTTTTGCTTCAAACCAGCTAAGGATATTGGTTTATGATTTAGGCACAATGCCAACAATTTTGAGGGAGAGGAAAGTCGATTAAATCAATTCCAGTGCATTACTGGTGCATTATCTTATCAATCCCATAAGGATGAAAGGCAAAGTTAACCTTGGCAGGATTTGAACTCGGATCGTAAAAGGCCAAAGCTAATAATGGTTTCTGATTTTGGCACAAGGCCAACAATTTCAAGGGAAGGGGAAGTCGATTAAACCAACCCCAGTGCATTACTGGTACTTTATTTTATCGACCCCGTAAGAATGAATGGCAAAGTTAACCTTGGCACGATTTGAACTCAGATCATACTAAATCCCTCCAAATTCTTTATTATTTTCCAAATTAATTTTAAATTATTGGCAGTGATATTCATTAGGAATTCAGTAATGAAAGGGTTAATGTAAATTACAGTGAAAGGAACTTGATGAATTTGGTGGGGATATAGATAGAATGGACCAAACAATTATTATTGGATAATGATTTAAATGTCAATAGGAGTATAGTTGTTCATTAAGGTTTTAGATTAATTGAATTAATTGTTATCACAAAATGTTTGGCTTGAAAGAAAAATACTAAAACTGTTCAACTGGCTTTTGATAGAGTTTTCTTGGAAACTTAAAACCATGGAACCTTATCTCCTGATGGAGTTTGTAGGAGTGCTGCTCTGACATATAGCAGCACGTCTTGAACATTTTAAACTTGGTGGTGCCTGCCCCTTTCCAGTGAAGGAGTAGAGAGAGAGAGAGACAGTAGGAGATAGATAGATAAAGGGAGAGAGAGTGAGAGAGAGAGAGACAGTAGGAGATAGATAGATAGAGGGAGAGAGAGTGAGAGAGAGAGAGAGAGAGACAGTAGGAGATAGATAGATAAAGGGAGAGAGAGTGAGAGAGAGAGTGAGAGAGAGAGAGACAGTAGGAGATAGATAGATAGAGGGAGAGAGAGTGAGAGAGAGAGAGAGAGACAGTAGGAGATGGATAGATAAAGGGAGAGAGAGAGAGAGAGAGAAAGAGAGAGAGAGAGAGAGAGAGAGAGAGAGACAGTCGGAGATAGATAGATAGAGGGAGAGAGAGTGAGAGAGAGAGGGGGGGGGGGGCAAGAAAAAATGACGCCAGTATTAAACTGATATTTAATTTATTAACTTCAAAAGGATGAAAGGAAAAATTGAGCATAGTGGAATTTGAAGTCAGAGCACTGATAGCCAGAAAAAATACCATGAAGCAATCTATCCAATGGTTTAACAAGCCTACCAATTTACTGTCTATATAACAGTCCACACTGTAAAGTGGTCATGTAGGTGTCACGGCAAAAAACACCCAGTCCACACTGTAAAGTGGTCATGTAGGTGTCACGGCAAAAAACACCCAGCCCACACTGTAAAGTAGTCATGTAGGTGTCTCGGCAAAAAACACCCAGCCCACACAGTAAAGTGGTCATGTAGGTGTCACGGCAAAAAACACCCAGTCCACACTGTAAAGTGGTCATGTAGGTGTCATGACAAAAAACATCCAGTCCACACTGTAAAGTGGTCATGTAGGTGTCACGGCAAAAAACACCCAGTCCACACTGTAAAGTGGTCATGTAGGTGTCACGGCAAAAAACACCCAGTCCACACTGTAAAGTGGTCATGTAGGTGTCACGGCAAAAAACACCCAGTCCACACTGTAAAGTGGTCATGTAGGTGTCACGGCAAAAAACACCCAGTCCACACTGTACAGTGGTCATGTAGGTGTCACGGCAAAAAACACCCAGTCCACACTGTAAAGTGGTCATGTAGGTGTCATGGCAAAAAACACCCAGTCCACACTGTAAAGTGGTCATGTAGGTGTCACGGCAAAAAACACCCAGTCCACACTGTAAAGTGGTCATGTAGGTGTCACGGCAAAAAACACCCAGTCCACACTGTAAAGTGGTCATGTAGGTGTCACGGCAAAAAACACCCAGTCCACACTGTACAGTGGTCATGTAGGTGTCATGGCAAAAAACACCCAGTCCACACTGTAAAGTGGTCATGTAGGTGTCATGGCAAAAAACACCCAGTCCACACTGTACAGTGGTCATGTAGGTGTCACGGCAAAAAACACCCAGTCCACACTGTAAAGTGGTCATGTAGGTGTCATGGCAAAAAACACCCAGTCCACACTGTAAAGTGGTCATGTAGGTGTCATGGCAAAAAACACCCAGTCCACACTGTAAAGTGGTCATGTAGGTGTCATGGCAAAAAACACCCAGTCCACACTGTAAAGTGGACATGTAGGTGTCATGGCAAAAAACACCCAGTCCACACTGTAAAGTGGTCATGTAGGTGTCACAATAAAATGCACCCAGTCCACACTGTAAAGTGGTCATGTAGGTGTCATGGCAAAAAACACCCAGTCCACACTGTACAGTGGTCATGTAGGTGTCATGGCAAAAAACACCCAGTCCACACTGTAAAGTGGTCATGTAGGTGTCATGGCAAAAAACACCCAGTCCACACTGTACAGTGGTCATGTAGGTGTCATGGCAAAAAACACCCAGTCCACACTGTAAAGTGGTCATGTAGGTGTCATGGCAAAAAACACCCAGTCCACACTGTAAAGTGGTCATGTAGGTGTCATGGCAAAAAACACCCAGTCCACACTGTAAAGTGGACATGTAGGTGTCATGGCAAAAAACACCCAGTCCACACTGTAAAGTGGTCATGTAGGTGTCACAATAAAATGCACCCAGTCCACACTGTAAAGTGGTCATGTAGGTGTCATGGCAAAAAACACCCAGTCCACACTGTACAGTGGTCATGTAGGTGTCATGGCAAAAAACACCCAGTCCACACTGTAAAGTGGTCATGTAGGTGTCATGGCAAAAAACACCCAGTCCACACTGTAAAGTGGTCATGTAGGTGTCATGGCAAAAAACACCCAGTCCACACTGTAAAGTGGTCATGTAGGTGTCACAATAAAATGCACCCAGTCCACACTGTAAAGTGGTCATGTAGGTGTCATGGCAAAAAACACCCAGTCCACACTGTACAGTGGTCATGTAGGTGTCATGGCAAAAAACACCCAGTCCACACTGTAAAGTGGTCATGTAGGTGTCACAATAAAATGCACCCAGTCCACACTGTAAAGTGGTCATGTAGGTGTCATGGCAAAAAACACCCAGTCCACACTGTAAAGTGGTCATGTAGGTGTCACGGCAAAAAACACCCAGTCCACACTGTAAAGTGGTTGGTGTTAGGAAGGGCATCTAGCCGTAGAAATCAAGCCAGAAACAGTTCTATTTGAGCAAGACACAGTCACCTAACCTGACTTGCCTCTAATAGGGCAACCTGTCTAACCCATGCTAGCATGGAAAATGGACGTTAAACGTTGATGATGATGATGATGACGGCATACTACATAGTTTTCAGCAATTCCAAATTGTATAGTGAGTTGTGTGGTTTTTTTAAATTTTTTTATGGTGTGTTCTTTTCAGGTAAAGCTAAGATGAGTGAGCTATAGGGAGCTGTGGAGGCCAACAATTTGCGGGGGGAGACAGTCAATCAAATCGACTTCAGTGCATTACTGGTACATTATTTTATCAACCCTGTAAGGATGAAAGGCAAAGCTAACCTCGGCGGGATTTGAACTTAGGATGTAAAGGGACGTAACTAAATGCTGCAAAGCATGATGTCCGATCCTCTACTAATACTGCCAATGCACCGCCATTTAAGAAACTAGAATATAATAATTTCTAGTATAGGCACAAAGCCAGTAATTTGCAGAAAGTCGATTAAATCAACCTCAGTACATTACTGGTACTTTATTTTATCGACTTCGTAAGGATGAAAGGTAAAGTCAACCTCGGCGGGATTTGAACTCAGATATAAAGGGTTGTAACTCTATGCTGCAAGGCTTGGTGTCCGATTCTCTACCGATACTGCCATTTAAGAAGCTAGCATATAATAAAATACAATAACTGAGATAAAACTTGTTTCAAGTTTCAAGCAATATCTTAATCGATATCTTTCATCTGATGATTCCGGAGAATGAACTCTATAGATAATGAACACAACCACAAGGATATGGTTTGGACGTGGAAGAGCCGAACTCCCACTGCCATTGCCCCCCCCCCCCCCCCATATGGTGAGCAAAGATTGTGTAGGATTGTGTTTTATTGTTCATTTAGATTAAGAAAGATGAGCGTGTAGGGTTCGGGTTAGGATTAGGGTTAGGGTTTGATAACACCAACGCAATTCCAAATTGTTTATTGTTTTGTTTTTGTAAATCTATTTTCTTGGATTAATTATAATTACTTCCATTGATTAATGCAATGTTGATATATACAGGAATCAATTGATCAAGGGATCAATTGATTTAAACAGGAGATAGCTAGATGTGTTTAGATTCCTTTATCAGTTACTGTTACTTCCACCAGAGCTGACCTATGGTTAGACAACAACGGCAGCAGCAGCAGCAGCAGTAACAACAGTAGCAGTAGTAACAATAACAGCAGCAGTAACAACAGCAGCAGTAGTAGTAACAATAACAGCAGCAGTTACAAAAATGACAGCAACAACAACAACAACAACAGTAACGACAACATAGCAATACTAACAACAACAGCAACAACAATAGTAACAACAACAACAGCAACAACAACAGCAGCAGTAACAATAACATGCTACAATAACAACAACTACAACAACAACAATATCTCAAGACAACAATAACAACAACAACAACAACAACAACAACAGTAGCAATACTAACAACAACAGCAGCAGCATCAACAACAACAGTAGCTCAGGACAACAACAACAACGACAACAGTAACAGTACTAACAGTACTAACAACAACAGCAGCAGCAATAGTAACAACAACAGCAACAACAGCAGCAGCATCAACAACAACAGTAACTCAGGACAACAACAACAACAAGCACCAACAACGAAAAAAAAACACAAATACGCAATTTTTATCTACACTGTGATTCTGACTCCCCCTTTCTCTCGCTCTCTCTCTCTCTCTCTCTCTCTCTCTCTCTCTCTCTCTCTCTATATATATATATATATATATATATATATATATATATAGTAATAATGATAAACGTGAAGACTAAAATCCAAAGAGGGCTAGATAAGGATAATATATATATCAAATATATAAGAACCGTAGAGCAAATAATATATATCCACAAGAAAAGAATTAAAGAAATCTAAAACCCTAAAAGCCCCGGGTCCTTGACAAAACATCAAAGAAACATAAACAAACATTTAAAGATTGAGGAATCGTTGTACTAACCATTATCTACAACTACCCGTACCACAGAACAACCAGGATGACTTCATGGCGGTGTTTATGTATGTATGTATGTATGTATGTATGTATGTATGTATGTATGTATGTATGTATGTATGTATGTATGTATGTAGCTGTGTTTATGTATGTATGTATGTGTGTATGTATGTATGTATGTGTGTATGTGTGTATGTGTGTATGTATGTGTGTATGTGTGTATGTATGTGTGTGTATGTGGGTATGTATGTATGTATGTATGTATGTATGTATGTATGTATGTATGTATGAGTGTATGTATGTATGTATGTGTGTATGTATGTATGCGTGTATGAATGTATGTATGTATGTATGTATGTATGTATGTATGTATGTATGTATGTAGCTGTGTTTATGTATGTGTGTATGTATGTATGTGTGTGTGTATGTGTGTATGTATGTATGTATGTATGTATGTGTGTGTGTATGTGTGTATGTATGTGTGTATGTATGTGTGTGTATGTATGTATGTATGTATGTATGTATGTATGTATGTATGTATGTATGTATGTATGAGTGTATGTATGTATGTATGTATGTGTGTATGTATGTATGCGTGTATGAATGTATGTATATATGTATGTATGAATGTGTGTATGTTCTTCTGTTTTTATAATTTCACAATTTTTCCCACTAGAGAGAGTCGGTTTCTAACATAGACACAAGACTCTCTCATTGGGATTTACACAACATCAACTAGGTAGGTTATATATGCATGCATGTGTAGATATGGATGTTATTGTATGTGTGGATGTGAATGTTTTGAGTTGTAGGTGTACATGTGTATATGCTTTGTGGTCTATTATGCCTGCATTTTATTGGGGATTTTACTGGAACATTCCACCAATAATCTTTTATATTATGAATATGTATGTCTTCCACATTGCTATAGCTTTCAATGTGTTTATTATCGGGGCTTTCTTTTCTACGGATTGCATTGTACAGGATTTTGGCCACTACATCATGCCTCATAGGTAGATAGTACCGCGATGACATCTTTGGGCAGCTGCTGATGACATTGGTGACATCTTCAATATTAATTCTGCAGAGTCTGCACTTGTTATCACATCTAGGTGTTTTGCCTGCATCCCTATCTCTTTTGTGAATCAGGTATTTCGTGTTAATTTCCTGTTCTTGAATTGCAAAAAGCGTATCCTTCAAAGTGGGAGCCAATATAGCGGTTGTTGGTCCAAGATAGACTACTTTCCTTATCTATATTACTCTCACTCTGGGGCTTCCTGGCAACATATCCATGCATGATTTTTTGCTGATAAGCATGCAGTTTTTCATCCATGGATTCACTGCGATACTGCTGAGCGACATCCCTGGGTGTGAGTTTTTGATTATCACACTGGGAATATCTCTCGAGGAGTTCCTTCCCAACTCTTATGATCTTATCTGTTTCGTGCAGATAGACTTGCTCGAGGGGCGGGCTCCTACGCTTCGAGGTTCGAAGATGTTGTCGGAGGGATATGATGCGACATTCAAATGCTGTCTGGACTGATGTTAGGCCTCTGCCTCCCTGCTTGCGTTTCAAGTAAAGGCGGTCTATGTCACTGTTGATGTGGAAGTTCTGGTGCTGTTTAGTATTTTTCGAGTTCTAACATCAACTGCTCAGATTTCATCTATCGTCCAATTGAGTATTCCAAACGTTGGTGTTAGGACAGGCACAGCAAACACATTCTGAACCACTGTTTTGTTTTGCGCAGAGAGTTCCGATGACCAAACCTTTCTTAATCGGGTGTAGTATTCCCTGGTTACGCGTTCCTTATTAAAGATACCATTATAGGATATGTTCTCATCTATCCCCAGGTATCTGTAGCAGTCCTCATCAGATATCGGTGAAACAGTTAGGCCATTGATGACAATGTTGCTAGATTGGGTTGTTGTTTTTCCCCTCTTTACAGTCATATATGAGCATTTATCTTGGCCAAACTCCATTCCTATATCCTTTGAGAACGTTGTAACCAGGTCAAGATTTTTCTTCATCCCATCCATGTTTTTGGCATAGAGTTTCAGATCGTCCACAAAGAAATTATGGGTTAGGTTCGTATTTCTGTCCTCCTGTGAGCCAATGATGTATCCTTCACATTTCTTGAGCAGAAAGGACAAGGGGTTTAAAGACAGGATGAATAATATCACAAAGAGACTGTCTCCCTGAAATATACCCCTGCGATATTTTATTTTATCAGTAAATATAGAGTCCTCTCTCTCTGTCTTTAACAACCTTAGGATAGTAGCCCAAGAAGAAGACAGCTTCTCTATGGCTATGATAATAATGTCTGGGACTTTAGAAAGTTGGAGGGCCTCTATCATCCAAGAGTGGGGAACAGAATCGAAAGCTGTCCTGAAGTCTAGCCAGACTGTAGTCATATTCCTCCTAAGTTGTCGCACCTCCGACATCGCAGTTTTGTTGATTAGGAGTTGTTCAGCACATCCCCAAACCTCTTTCTTTCCAGCTGCTTGTTCATCTGTTATTATTTTCACAGTGATATTGGAGGAATAGGTTGAGGCAGGCTGTATACATCTTATACATCAGGTTCTGGCATGCAATGGGTCGCTAGTTTTTTGCCAAGTGGGTGTCTTTGTTCTTGGGGACCAGTAATGTTTGTGCTAATGTCAACCATTCTGGTATAAGTGTATCTCCCTTAAGAACTTGTTGGTAGAAGTCAGTAAGATACCTCCGATGAGGTATGTATGTGTGCACGTATGTGTGTATGTATGTGTATGTGTGTATGTATGTATGTGTGTGTGTATGTATGTGTGTATGTATGTGTGTATGTATGTGTGTATGTATGTATATATGCATGTATGTATAATGGAGTCGTAGGGGCGAGATACTGTGTGTGTGAGACTCAGCTGGTCCTTTTAATTACAAGTACAATTAATTTTTGCCAACTGGGTGAACTGAAATAACGTGAAATAAAGTGTCTTGCTCAAGGACACAACGAGAGCCGCCAGGAATCGAATTTAGGATCGTAAATCAAACACCATTAATATTATCCCGCCGAGGTTAACTTTGCTTTTCATCCTTACGGGATCGATAAAATAAAGTACCAGTAATGTACTGGGTAATTGCTGGCCTTGTGCCTAAAAGAGAAACAATTAATATTAGGCCACGCCCTTTGTAGTTAGGGTGTTCACATAAACATACCACATACGCAAAAGATAAAATACTAGGAATTAGATAGAACCAGAGGCGTAACTAGAGTATGGTAAGCATGGCACATACCATGGCTGCCACTTGAACTAGGAGCTCTTTCTTTTAAAGTCAGATAAGTTATCGTTGGAGAGTGAAAAAAAAGCAACTTCTTCAGATATATGATCTGTCTCTGATTATCATATGTGAGAAACACTATGGTGGCTGGATCATTAAACCATTTATATAAACTACTAGCAGTGGTACCCGGCGTTGCACGGGATAAGGTATTTGGGAACGCGGGCCGCCAACAGACCTAATCGTGGAAAAACTGCATGCCTGGACAATATGTAAAGAAAATAAACCGAATACTCTGATGGCTGGATAATCTTTAAGATTTTCCTCGATGAAGCAGGGAAAATGCAGGTTTTCACCTAATGCGGGCCGTAGGGGATCAAGAAAATGAATTTTTTTTGTGCATAATATGCCTTGAAATTTCGGGAAAATCGACTAGACGTAACGCCTCAAAAAGCCCTAAAAAGCTGAAAAAATGAAGTTTTTCACCTAATGCGGATTTTCTTTGCTCACGGTATGAAAAAGAGACTGACTAACACATAGTTACAATTTCAAGGAAATTAGTCTGGCGTAACGCCTAAAAAAAAACTAAAAAGTTGAAAAAACGCAGTTGAATTTTTTTAATGTGCATAACACTCCCTGAAACATAAGTAATACACATGTAAAGTTTGAAAAAAAATCGGTTGGGTATTTCTTGAGTTTTAGGGATTGAAACTCACACACACACACACACACATCCTCAGTTTTATATATATAGATTAGGCCCATAGGCAAAAAATACAGTGCTGGAACCACATCAAAAATAAATTTGCATTAGTAAAAGCAAGGAAAATGCAGTTATAATTTTCATGTAGATTTTTTCAATTAAAAAAAATGAATGAACATGATGGGTATTTTTGAACAGATTTTATGGTTATGGGAAAGATGGATGTCAGATTTTCGGGCAGGGGTGTAATTTCACTGTTTACCATAGGTGCTATTTTCCCTAGTTATGGCTCTAGATACAACACTTCTACAATTTGGAACGAGATACATAGAAGATATTCTATTCAAAGTATATCAAACGCTGAATCATACTTAGAACACACTTACAAATGCGACATTTGGCCAACGGATAAAGGAAAGAAAAAAACATTAGCATACAAATGATACATTGGATCTATCATGGTCTATCTATGCTAGTTCTTCCCCCCTCTGGCTTATATTCCCTCGAGAAATCCATTACAAAGTAACAAAGAACAGAAAATGGCGTGCTTCTCATCATCACAGGCTTGCTGCACACTGACCGCACCCACAGACCACCTGCATTACTGAGACAAAAATACAAATAACGAAAGACCACCTAGAGATGCAAGTAACACAGTTTGTTATTGCAGCAAGCTCTGCTCACCTCACACTCCCTGCCACTACACACACAACCACCTCTAAACAAACACTACTTTAACAGCTTACTGTCTTTCCTACCCAACTCAGCGAAAGATAAAACAACATAAAGAACACAGAAGAAATAACATGCAGCATCAAAAACTTTACTAATTCTTAACAGTGTGTTGGTGAGAAACAGCAGCTAATCGTGTTCAGACCAGCTCTTTCCTTCTTTGCTCGCCTCCATTGTGGTTCCCTCCAGTATCTAGAATCACAGAGAAACCAACCGACAGTTCTGGGTGTCGAAGAGAGTATGATATACTTTGAAAACAACACTGTATCACATCTGACTTACTACAGCGTGAAACAGTGCCATACACACTGAAAGCAACGCTGCACCACATCCAATTTGATATTGCGCATGTCAACATCTGCAGAAACCGACAGTTCAGTGGTGGGAGTATGATACACTCTGAAAGCAACGAACCCTGCAGTACATTTGTATGTACATATGTATAGACCCGGGGATCTGTAGCTCATAGGAACGCCATATTGACGTACGGCGTTTGTAAGGCATTTTTTTTTCTTTTTAAAACCTGGCGGAACCTAACCCCTCTCCAGGCCTGAATACAGCAGATTTCTTCCCAAAGAAGGATAGAGACATTGAGAGAATGGAAGTGAGAAAGAGATATAGAAGAAGAATCGACGACAGTACTAGACTGGTCCTTGTTTGTTTATTTTTTTTATCAACCTCGAATGGATGAAAAGCAGAGTTGACCTCGACGGAATTTGAACTCAGAAAGCAGAGAGTTGGAACAAATACTGCAAAGCATTCTGTTCCAATGTTCTCTCAACTCTGATAATTCGTCACATGTACCACATTTACAGTACCCTGGATATAACACTGCACCATACCCGATTGTCAGAATATAGAGAGACTGACAGTTCAGCGAGGAGAGTTTTAGGGGCGTACAATCAAAGA
>OZ024744.1:97674919-97679919 GCA_964016885.1 Eledone cirrhosa
AGAATGATAATAAAAAAAAAATACGATGTACAAACTTTATACCCTTCATCTGACATTCATAGTTTAAACCCCCCTTTTTTTTAATGCCTACCCAAATCGAGTAGACATATGACGAATGACGTTCCAACTATGACTACCTGGATTTTTCTATACCCAAGATTACATATACCATCTAATGTGTCCTTTTATAAGACGAAAGGATACAACCTGAGGGAGATTTAGCTTCTATTTCTAGCATGTCAGTCGTTGACATAGAGACTCCCTCACATTGGTGACAGAATCATTAGACGGGCGTACAAAAATGTTTTATCATCATTTCGTTACACCCCTTTACATTTTTATGTTTAAAACCCTCTGGGGTCGACTTTGCATTTCAAATTCCGAAGTTGATGCGAATAAAATATAACCGGCTGTATTTTCCCATAAATTATGTATCTTTGTACATATTTTAGAAACTGTTATTGCTGTTGTTGTTACTGTTGCTGTTATTGTTATTGTTGTTATAGTTGTTGTTGATGTTGTTGCCGTCACAGGCATTGCATTCTTTGCGATCAATCGTTGTTTGTGTTGTTATTAGAGGTTGACTTTGCCTTTCATCCTTACGGAGGGGGGGGGGGGGTCGATAAAATAAAGTACCAGTAATACACACTGGGTAATTTGGCCTTGTGCCAAACGTAGAAACAATTATTATTATTGGTATATAGGCAGTATCGGTAGAGGGTCGGACATGATTTCCAGCATAGAGTTACGTCCCTTTACGATCTGAGTTCAAATCCCGCCGAGGCTAACTTTGCCTTTCATCCTTACGGGGGTCGATAAAATAAAGTACCAGTAATGTACTGGGATAATTGCTGGCCTTGTGCCTAAAGTAGAAACAATTATTTTTATTGTTGTTGTTGGTGGTGGCGGTGCTGTTGTTGTTATTGCACAAGTTTCAACAGAGCTATGTTCGACACTACTTCACGTCCGCGGGTTAGCGATGATGTACCTATCATCTCCGCGGGTTAGCAATGACGTACCCATCATCTCCGCGGGTTAGAAATGACGTACCTATCATCTCCGCGGGTTAGCAATGGCGTACCCATCATCTCCGCGGGTTAGCAATGACGTACCCATCATTTCCGCGGGTTAGCAATGACGTACCTATCACTTCCGCGGGTTAGCAATGACGTACCTATCACTTCCGCGGGTTAGCAATGACGTACCTATCATCTCCGCGGGTTAGCAATGACGTACCTATCATCTCCGCGGATTAGCAATGACGTACCTATCATCTCCGCGGGTTAGCAATGACGTACCTATCATCTCCGCGGGTCTCCCAAGACTAATGTGGCATATGTGGCTTACATTAAGTTTCAACATCTGTAAACCACTAACAAAAAAAAAAAAAAAAAAAAAAAGCAACAAATAACAAAACACGTTCGGTGAAGGTGGAGGGAGGTGAGATGCAGAGGTTTGACTTTCTGGGGGTGAGGATGGAGGGGGGGGGGGCTGCATATGGTTAGTGTGAGGTTATGGACCCAACACAAAAAAAAATAAAAATAAAAAAAATGTTTTGGGAGTAGATTTTTTTTTCATAGGGCTGACTTTCTGAGGTTAGCGGAGTGGAAAGAGAGGGAGTGCATTGGGTTTGTACGAGGTTATGGGCTGTGAAACACAGCAAGACATTGATGAGAGGAGGGGGAAACGAGTTTGTCAGGTGGGGTTAAGAGGAGAGATGGTATTTAACTAGCTAGTTCAGAGAAACAAGAATACATTGTTCTAACATTCTAAAAGACAAGAGAAAAACACAGCATAGCTTTGTGTTAAAAGTTGCAGCAAGTTGGCGAGGGTGAGTCTTCGGCAATAAACCGGATGACCCCACTAGTGACAGCCATAATAACTCATTTGTACCCTCAGCTGGGCTTTTTAGTTTTAGGATGGTTAGAATTTTTTTAATGTAATACCTGTATGTATAACTTTTCAATTCCAATTACTAGCGCCAAGTTAACTTTGATATATAAAATTTGGGAGTTTGCTGTGTATGGTAATTTTTTTCTGTACGTAGAGTCCCCCAAACCTGACATCCCACCCTAAGGTCGAAACTGGCTCTGAATATGTGCAGTGATTGTATATTTATGTTACTGAAACGGGTAGATTTGTTATATCTTTATTGTAAAAGGTTTTTTTCAATTTTCCTCTTCATGGTTGCAATAGAGATTTAACATGTGGTGTCTAGGTTTCATGTGATGACATTAATCTGAGAAAGATAAAGGAGAGGTATCATTTGAATAGCGGTAATCGCTGTTAAAGGTGACATTAAGGGCTACCTCCCTACTACTCGCCACCATAGAGCTGGCCAGCCGCAGGTGTGAGCCTCGCGAGTTGGAATGGCTTTTCCAGCGCGTCTCCCTTGCAGTCCTCCGGGGAAACGCCTTCTCCATTCTGTCATTTTATCAGTCAACTGTTACTGTCGTTAGATGAGGGCAATAGCTTTGAGTGTATTTAATTTTTGAAGTACACCACTCACTAAATACAATACGTTTATGTATAAAGTAAAATAGCTGTCAGCAGGTCTTTAAAGTACAGAAGGAAGAGGGTAATTGACATAACCAAACCACAATTGATAGAAGATGGATAAAACAATCAGAAAGATCGCCACCAGCGTACACTGCAACTGTACGATCTGACAAAAAGACTTCTAGCCGTATATCCCTATACATATATCACTACGACGCCCCTTTGTCCCCACCAGGAGCTATAGGTCAATACTATGTCATATATATATATATATATATATATATATATATATATATATATATATATATATATATATATATATATATATATATATATATATATATATATATATATATATATATATATATATATTTTTTTTAAAATTAAAATAACAGATTAAAGTTTAAGCAAAGAATCGCTGCTTTCAACCGATTCTTTGCTTAAACTTTAATCTGTTATTTTAATAAATATTTGCTCTAGGGTTCTTATATATTTGATATATATTTATCATTATCGAGCCCTCTTTGGATTTTAGTCTTCACATTTATTATTATTACTATATATATAAGGGCGGTGGATTGGCAGTATCGGTAGAGGGTCGGACGCCATGCTTTCCAGCATAGTTACGTCCCTTTACGATCTGAGTTCAAATCCCGCCGAGGTTGATTTTGCCTTTCATCCTTACGGGGGTCGATAAAATAAAGTACCAGTAATGCACTGGGTAATTGCTGGCCTTGTGCCTAAAGTAGAAACAATTATTATTACTATATATATATATATACACACACACATCTGAATAGTTATGGTATGTTTCATAATGAAACGTTTCAGCGGCTATATTGTGAAATTCAAAGCATAATGAATCAATCTGAGAAAATAACAGTTGCCATGTAAACTTCAAGTAAACGTATAACGCCTCTGGACTAATGTGGACACTAGTAAAGTTGTGGAAGATATAAAGAAAATGTTGAGTGTTTGGGGGCGAATGACTTGTCACGGCGTCACGCTCCATCCCCCTCTCAAGTCATTATCAAACAAAAACTGTGAAATTTATTTACTCAGTTGAAGGAAGTAATTTTAACATTTGTTGCTTCCTGTAAATGGTTTATAAAGTTTAGGGAACTATCTAATCTACATAGAATTCGGATAGCAGGGGAAATTGTATCCTCGCTGCATCGGAATTTACTGGACATCTAAAGTACATTAGTTATTTCCTACACTATGAAGTACATCATAGAAACAGGTGTTCCCTGTAAACCTAAAGCACGTCATAATTAGATGTACTTCCCTGCTGAACTGAAGTGCATCATAGAAAGAGGTGTACTTTCCTGTACACCTAAAGTACATCATAAAAAAAGGTATTCCATGCATCACAGAAAGAAGTATTTCCTGCACAACTGAAGTGTATTAGAGAAATATGTAAATATCCAGCAAATCAATTATTTAATGTAGAGTAATGTGGGATATATATGTCTGAAACTTTTATTTCAAGACATCAGAGTATAAATGTGTGTGTGTGTGTGTGTGTGTGTGTGTGTGTGTGTGTAAACGGTAAACAGAAATAACACAATCGGTACAGTATATGGAAGGGATATATTAGGTTAACGCTTGATATAGCAGGAAGAGGGTCTTAACGTTTCGGACGCTAGTCCTTCACCAGAAGAAAAAATGAGAAATAAGATAGATTGAGGGTACGGGTGGGTTAGTCACGAATGACCATGGGATTTGAATCTAGAAAGTTACCCTCCGAGGCGCAAGTCCTGGAAAGGTTGTCCAAGGGAAACAATACAGCTTGGTACCAGTGACGTCTGCAACTCATTTATACAGCTAAGTGAAATGGAGCAACGTGAAATATAGAATCTTGCCCAAGAACCAGTCCCGGAATCGAACTCCCAACCTCACGATTGTAAGCTCTAAACAATAAGCCAAGCGCCTTTATATATATAAGTATGTAGGGCGATGGATTGGCAGTATCGATAGAGCGTCGGACACCATGCTTTGCAGCATAGAGTTACGCCCCTTTATGATCTGAGTTCAAATCCGAGGTTAAATTTGCCTTTCATCTTTACGGGGCCGATAAAATTAAGCACCAGTAATGCAGTGGGGTCGATTTAATCGACTTTCCTTTTCCCCAAAATTGTTGGCGTTGTGCCTATAGTAGAAACCATATATATATATATATATATGTGTGCGTGTGTGTGAATGTGTATGTGTGTTTATATATATATATATATATATATATATATATATATATATATATATATATATATATATATATACAGACATGTATAAATAATAAATATAGCGTCCTGTTTTTTTAATTGGCACCCTAAAGTATTTTCTTTCCCAACTTGTAACACATACACCAGAACATGTAATGTCTTTTTGTTTTGTTTTGTTGGGGCTGGTGGTTTTTTTGGGGGAGGGCTTTTTTTATTTTTTTAAGTATTTTTCATATTTTTTATTGAAACTCTTTGTTTCGTTTAATTTTTTTTTTTTTT
>OZ024744.1:97689919-97742419 GCA_964016885.1 Eledone cirrhosa
GAGTTCAAAGAGCAAAGATCAAGTCCAGTCCATAAGTTGACATTATCAAGCCATCGTTTTGGCTGCCGGCCTCTGCTTCTCTTACCAGCCAACCTTCCTTCCAGGCATGACCTACTCACACCACGAGTTGATCTTTTTATATGACCGTATAGTTTGAGTACTCTTGACTTGACAATTGATGTAATTAGTCTAAGTTTGGTAATGTTGAGCAGCACACTGATACAGTTACGGTCACTGAGTCGCTTGCCAGTCATAAGTCTCATTATGTGGTTCTGGAATGTAGAGAGCCTCTGAAATGACCTTGTCGTCCAATTAACACAGTCAAGACCATATATCACAACTGGTAGAATTTACCAGGCTCAAATCGTCCCGATCGTTGAACTGCCCTTATCTGTAAAGAGTTCCATTAGTATCAAGTGGATATTGTCGCTCTCTCTCTGACACACGGCTACCTGGAGATGGCCAGCTAGAGGAACCAGATTCAAGATACACCTTATTCTACAAAGGACGGCCAGAAAATGAGTGCCGGAGTCGATTTAGCTCTAAGAATGGTGATGGTGATGAGAATGGTGATGGTGATGGTGATGATCTAGCTGCTACTGACCATAACAATAGCCACAATAATAAATGTAAAACGTTGAGTATAAACAATGAAAATTCATTTTAATGAGATTTCGGAAGTAAAGGTTATTTGTATTGTTTTTTTTTTAAATCACGCTACAAGATAAGGCGAAATTTGATAAATATTGATTTCCAATTTAGACACAAGGCCAACACACTTTAGAAAAAGAGCAAAGCATTTAAACCGACCATATCCGGCCAGAAATCTCTCACCTTTTCCTGTTCAAACCGGCTATAACTGGTCACTCATACTGATGTTAAATTATTGTTCTCAAAATAAATAATATAAAAATCTCATTCAATATTTTGCGAGATAATTATCTAAGATAAAGTGTTTACTGCGAAAATACAATAGTATATATAGAATACTGTAAATGCTAAATGGTTAAATCAACCCCAGTAGTTGACTGGTACTATATTTTATCAACACCGGAAGGATGAAAGTTAACGATGGTTGGCTTTGAACTCAAAACGTTAAGAGCCTAAGCAAATGCCAGAATGGTATTTTATCTGACGCTTAATAAATTGTTTCAATCTACTGCCCTATAATTAGTCATTGAAAAGGAAACGAAAGTCTTTGGTAGAGGCGAACTGGTTTTAAGGGTCGATAAAATAAGGTAGTAGTTACGCACTGGGGTCGATTTAATCGACTTTGCCCTCCCCCCAAAATCACTGGCCTTGTGCCTATATAAGAAACCTTTAATAATAATTGTTTCTACTTTAGGCACAAGGCCAGCAATTACCCAGTGCATTACTGGTACTTTATTTTATCGACCCCGTAAGGATGAAAGGCAAAGTCAACCTCGGCGGGATTTGAACTCAAACCGTAAAGGGACGTAACTATGTTGGAAAGCATGGCGTCCGACCCTCTACCGATACTGACATTCCACCAAAGAAACCTTTAATAATAATGGGAGGCGACGAATTGGCCAAGTCATTAGAACGTCAGATAGAATGCTCTGTGGCATTTCTTCTGGCTCTCTGCTCTCTTATTTGCCTTTCATCCTTTCGAGGTCGATAAAATAAAGTACCAGTCCAGTACTGGGGGTCAAGTCTTCCTCTATATCTCTTTTCACTTCAATTCTCTCATTCCCTCTATCCTTCTCTTGAAGAAATCTGCTGTTAACAGACCTGAGAGACGAAATGGGTTTCGCCAGGTTTAAAAAGACCTAGAAATGCTGTACACCACTACGGCTCCTCTACGTCTCCACCTATGCAGTATTAATACGAGACCAATCGAGTAGATGTTGACAGTGAGCATCAATGAGCAACTATCACTTTGGCAAATAAATGTGCGTTTTATTCCTTTTAAACAAATGTCTGAATATATATATATATATATATATATATCTTAACAAAAGCAAAACATTCTACAAGAATTTGTTAAACTATACAAAAACGAAAAGGTTGCACTCAATGTAAAAATAAACATAGAAATATTTCTCAGAATTAGGTACTCCACCCACAATTCTAAATGTAAAATTTGGAAATACATCTAAAATTCATTATCATCATCACCATCATTGTTTAACATCAACTTTCGCTGCTAACATGTGTTGGGCGGGTCTTCACAGACCAAGTTAGTATTGAAGCAGGTCTACTGACCTCCCAGGCACTCAGGGAACCTGCATCTCGCTTACATACGGTCCCACGCTCTACCATGTGCAGTTTATCGGGGCACTAGTACTACTATCTTGGAAATAATTTCCCAAAATATAGAACTAGAAACTGGGATAACTGGAATGTTTATATTGAAAACAGTAACAATCCTTTTAATAATAGGTGCATTGGGAATGATTTAAAAATCGCAAACAACTTTAGTATGTACACATATATATGGCGTATAGAAAATACCACCATCACAGAAGAAATTTCTCTGATAGTAGTATCAATACAATAAAAAAAATACACCAGAGTCAAAACACTGCATGTTTCCAAGGCACACAATACTACGCTCGGTTAAGCACACTATAAAAATAAAACTATTGATAAATAGGCAAGATACGGAAATTAAGTAATCACGAAAGTCAATAATGCCTCAAGAATTTTGAGCTAAAGACGACAGAGACTGATGTTGTCTGATTTAGGTGAACAAGATCAAGGCCTGTTGAATAAAGTATTTCACGAAATCACTTGACTTTTAACTCTACAAAATACTTCAGTAATACTGGTATAGTCACTGGCTCCGTCTCTCTCCCACTCCCATCTCTCACTATCAGACCTACCAAAACCTAGAAATCCAAACGGGGAGTACCATGAAAAAAGGTGCCCTCCAAACGGGGAGAAATGAGGCAAAATGGGGAGATTTTTACACAATTGTTTCTACTTTAGGCACAAGGCCAGCAATTACCCAGTGCATTACTGGTACTTTATTTTATCGACCCCGTAAGGATGAAAGGCAAAGTCAACCTCGGCGGGATTTGAACTTAGATCGTAAAGAGCCGTAACTCTTTGCTGCAAAGCATGGCGTCCGACCCTCCACCGATACTGCCAATACACCGCCCTAAATAATTGTTTTTACTTTTGGCACAAGGCCAGCAATTATCCCAGTACATTACTGGTACTTTATTTTATCGACTCTGCAAGGATGAAAGGCAAAGTTAACCTCGGCGGGATTTGAACTCAGAATGGCAAGGGCCGTAACTCTATGCGTCAAGGCATGGCGTCCGACCCTCTACCGATACTGCCAATCCACAGCTGGGGGAGAATTTACATAATGAAAGCTATACCCATTTTCACAAGAGAAAGACATCTCTCACCGACAACACAGTGGGTGGGGGATCTCCCCCCGTCGGACGGGGAGAGTTGACAGGTCTGCACTATTATAAGAAAACTACAATAGATCAATAAATAGATAATTAAATAAAATAAAATAGAATAATGAATCTATGCAATCAGAACATAGAAATTGACCATATAATTTCTGGTTGTCCAGTCCTGACAAAAACAGAACATAATCAGATATATGACAGTGTTGACAGTGTTGACAGTGTTGACAGTGTTGACAGTGTTGACAGTGTTGACAGTTACTCACGGGTCCCAAATAATAGGAAGTTGGCTGGAATAAACTGGGGTGGAATTAAGAGCGGCGATGTGGTGGATGGAAAAAAATCTGAAATATTAATAAGCGAGGCGGGAGAGGGGGGGGGGGGGCATTATTCGAGACCCACTCGGGTCCCAAATAATAGGAGGTGGGTTGGAATAAGCGAGGTGGGGGTTTGAAAAATTGGTGATTTTTCTACGTTGTCTCCGTTGATTTAAAAAAAAAAAAAAATTCGCCGGAGATAGAGAAGCAAAATTTAATTGGGGGGGGGGGGGGGATCTGGAAAATTAATAAACGATGGTGGGTGGGGCATTATTCGAGCGAGACCTACTCGGGTCCCAAATAATGGTTTCTTAAATAGGCACAAGAGCAGCAATTTGTTTTTTTTTTGGGGGGGGGGGGGAAATTCGATTAAATCGACGCCAGTGCGTTACTGGTACTTTATTTTATCGACTCCGTAAGGATGAAAGGCAAAGTTAACCTCGGTGAGATTTGAACTCAGATCATAAAGGGCCGTAACTCTATGCTGCAAAGCATGGTGTCCGACACTCTACCGATACTGCCAATCTACCGCCTCTCGGGTCCCAAATAATAAAGGCTGGGTTGGGGAGTGATTATCCGAGTCACAGGAGGAGTACGTCAATTATGTAATATACTAACACATTCGACATGAAAACTAAGAGAACGTGATATTACTAAGTAGGAAACTCTCTAGATATTAATAAATCCCTCATTAACGTATTTCTAACGTCAATTATGTAATATACTAACACATTCGACATGAAAACTAAGAGAACGTGATATTACTAAGTAGGAAACTCTCTAGATATTAATAAACCCCTCATTAACGTATTTCTAACGTCAATTATGTAATATACTAACACATTCGACATGAAAACTAAGAGAACGTGATATTACTAAGTAGGAAACTCTCTAGATATTAATAAATCCCTCATTAACGTATTTCTAACGTCAATTATGTAATATACTAACACATTCGACATGAAAACTAAGAGAACGTGATATTACTAAGTAGGAAACTCTCTAGATATTAATAAACCCCTCATTAACGTATTTCTAACGTCAATTATGTAATATACTAACACATTCGACATGAAAACTAAGAGAACGTGATATTACTAAGTAGGAAACTCTCTAGATATTAATAAATCCCTCATTAACGTATTTCTAACGTCAATTATGTAATATACTAACACATTCGACATGAAAACTAAGAGAACGTGATATTACTAAGTAGGAAACTCTCTAGATATTAATAAACCCTTCATTAACGTATTTCTAACGAGATATACTGTATGTATAGCGTGTGGCCGAGTGGTTAGAGAATTGGATTCGCAATCGTGAGGTTGTGAGTTCGATTCTCGGACCGGGCGATGCGTTATGTCATTGAGCAAGACACTTTATTCCACGTTGCTCCTTCTGTCTGGAGTTGTTACTGATAGAGAGTATTAGCAATTGGAAAGACCGATGGAAACATTGTTTCCTCGGTCCGATTTGACGAAAATCGATCGACTGTCTAATACTGTATGTGAATTAATTAATGTTTTCTTATTCAGGCACAAGGCCAACAATTCACTCACTAGGAAATAGGTCAACCCGATGTTAAGATGCCACGCAGTAGAATCGAAACGATGACCTAATGATTGCGCAGCGAACTTCATAACCATTGTACCACACCGCGTCCCCTCGATTAACAGAGATTCTTCACCCCAGGCACGTACTTACACAGTTCCTCTTTTTTTACCGTGCTACAGTCATGAGTCAAGGGTATTGGTTGTACGTTACGTAGATTTGCTACCAAGCGCTCATATTCTATAGAAGTTAATGGCGAAACTGTTCAAGATGTGCGGAGAGCAACGGAACCATTTCTTCCCACTATCATACAGCATCTGCTCGTGACTGATTTGTGTGTGAAGTTATGTAGGACGGAATTGAGTGCCAACCGTGTCCATCATAAAGATCACAGATGAAAAAGAAGAGATGTTATAATGGACAATATGAAAAAAGGACAGACACAAGAATTTTAGCCTTCCATCTTAGCTGTCATCAACTTCTTCAAGTACCACTCCAGCACGTGGCTGTAAGACAGGAGATGATAGCTAGGAGAAAACACATGCCTTTAGTGGTCAAAGTAAGTCAGGATCTATGAGGTTCTCTGATAAAGATTGGGACATATGTATATATGATGATTTCTTTTTGAATGAAACAGTTCTAGTCATGTAGAAGCCATTTCTATATTAAACTTGATATTTACACTCTACTAATGTATTGAGTTCCTTACTAACTGTGGTGACTCTCGATTGAACCCGAGACTCATCTACAAGTGAAGTTATTCTTTTCCTTTTTCGTATATATATATATATATATATATGTGTGTGTGTGTGTGTGTGTGTGTGTGTGTGTGTGTGTGTGTGTGTGTGTGTGTGTGTGTGTGTGTGTGTGTGTGTGTGTGTGTGTGTGTGTGTGTGTGTGTGTTTATATTTGGGGAGGGTCATATTGTTACAATATTGCCATACATATATATAATCTATATAGAGCCTATATCTATATTTTTAAACGTTGGTTAATCAATAATAAACATTGATTACCAGATAAATTAACTATAGGGATATAAAGGATACAGAAACGAAAACTAATCTAAACGAAACTGTTAGTGTGTTTTATTATTATTTCTGGCAATATTATAACAATATGACCCTCCCCAAATATAACATGTGTTTCAACACACGATTTCATATCAAAACCTTGCAAAACAAATTCATATATATATATATATATATATATATAAGTTATTTCACATTAACTTTTTCTTCTTTCAATTTGTTGTTTCTTATCATCACGACGTAAAAGCCCCCAAAACGTTTTGTAATTTATCTTTATAATGTCTCCATCTAACACTTTTGTTTTAGAGACTCCATTAGAAATTAAGGGACCAGTGATCAAAGAACAGTGATCAGAGATTAGTTATCAGGGGTCAGTGATCAGAGATTATAGATCAGTGAATTTAATTACTTACCGGTAGTAGACTCTTCCTGTTCTTGTAGTGTCAACATCAGCCAGGAAAGGAGCGATCATTTTAAATCCAGATGGTATAGTTAACGAAGACTGGTAACTCGGCAGATCCGTTTCAAATGTCACGTGCCCATTATTGTTAACCTGTAATGAAACATGTAGATACATTTTAAATATATATATATATAAGTTTACCCCGGGTTCAATCGGGGGTAACCACAGTACGTAAGGTACTCAATGCATCGTAGAGTATAAATATCTAATATAGAAATGTCTTCTACAGGACTAGAACTGTTTTATTCGGGAGAAATCATCAGGGCTTTCCTAATGATTTCTCCCGAATGAAACAGTTCTGGTCCTGTAGAAGTCATTTATATATATATATATATATTGTTATACTTTGGGAGGGTCATGTTGCCAATAAGAAACACACGCACCAGTTGCTTTCACTCCAATTTATTATAAATTAAATTTATAAATTTAAGAATTTATAAATTTCCGGTTGGTTGGTTGGTTCCACAACCGGACGGTTGTTCATATATTGTCAAAGTTCTTTCGTCACACATTCTGTGACCTCTTCAGTGACTGGGGATTCTTTTCTTTGTTTTTTGCCTCTCCTTTGTTCTGTCCTACGCCATCTTGTTTCTGTGTGGAACCAACCAACCAACAAACCGGAAATTTATAAATTCTTAAATTTATAAATTTGATTTATAATAAATTGGAGTGAAAGCAACTGGTGCGTGTGTTTCTTATTGGCAACATGACCCTCCCAAAGCATAACAATATCGGTTTCAACACACGTTTTCAGATAAAGAATCTTGCTAAACAAATTCAGAAACGATATATATATATATATATATATATATATATGATTTCTAGTATAGGCACAATGCCAGTAATTTTGGGGAAGGGGAAAGTCGATTAAATCGACACCAGTGCGTTACTGGTGCTTTATTTTATCGACCCCGTGAGGATGAAAGGCAAAGTTAACCGCGGCGGGATTTGAACTCAGAATAAGTAAAGGACCGTAAACTCTATGCTGCAAAGCATCGTGTCCGACTCTCTACCGATACTGCCAATCCACCGCCCTATTTATATATATATATATATATATATATATATATATATATATGCGTGCATGTATGTACGTTTGTGTGTATGTATGCATGCATGTATGCATGCATGTGTGTACGTATGTACGTAGAGAGAGAGAGAGAGAGATAGACAATTAAAACGAAAGTGCACACAAACAGGATATCTAATATAATATAGTTTATAATAATATTGAAGAACAAATGCACTCTATGTTCCACAGTTTATAACAACATTCAATGTTAAATGTTATACACAGCTTATAATAATATTATCATGATATTAATTATTGTCTCATCAACGCTTTATCAACTTTAACCGATTTTCTGCATGTAACTAATCATAAGTCTTTACAGTAAATAAATATCATCTATAGAAGATGTCACAGAAATGTGTGACGAAAGATCTTTGTATGAATTATATTTATATTTATATTTATATTTTTAACTGTTGGTCAACTAATGATAAACATTGATTGCCAGCTAAATTATTTATAGAAATATAAAGATATATACAGAACTAAAGCGAAAACCAACCCAAACGGTGAGTGTGTTTTACTTTATTTTTTCTGGATATTAGGACAACATGACTCTCCTCAAATATAACAGTATCATCTAATATTCCACTTTATCGAAGACCGCTAAGATAGGACGTTATGACATAGCGTTATCATAGAATGCTGGTGTTCTTGTACTATATTTTAAAATGTAAGGATCCTTGCGGTAGTCACACGTGACTTGGTACGTGTTTTTTTTGTTTTGTTTTGTTTTTTGGCGGGGGTTTTGTGGGGTGTGGACAAAATATTTATTATACCTAAACATTTAAGCGTGGATTATATATCTTAATTAGAATTTTCTCCTTGTTGCTCCGTAATGTCATCTGCAAAATTGATAAATTCGACAAGATTTCTGAATTTGGGGAAATTTCTATCCTTCTTGTATTTATATCTCAGATTTGTTATCAGTGGACGGTCATCTGTTTGTTTCTATAGACTATTGCCAAATATTCTGATGAAATTTACTCCACATCAGCAACATGTTAAAACATAAACGGGATAGCCAAATGAACATGTGTAACATTTTTAAGTTTAAGTTTCTCCATGTTCTCTTATTAACAGAACCCCATGGGTAATGGCCGAAAGAAAATGATCGCAAATACAAGCGGGCAAAATAGGGTTCTCCCGAAGGGTTTTGTAGTAGCGTTATTTGGTTGAGTGCGTAACTCGGAGATCAGAGTGTCACTCCAGGTAGAGCTGCTACTTCTCCAAATTGAGGGATCACAGCTCTGATACTATGGCCATATGGTTAGAATGTCTCAGGAAAGAATCGCTGGACAGATTTGTAGCTTGGAGATCAGAGAGCCACTCCAGTTAGTCATTACTTTTCCGAATTGTGAGATCACAGCTCTGATACTATGGCCATATGGTTAGAATGTCTCAGCAAAGAATCTCTGGACAGATTTGGAACTTGGATATCAGAGAGTCACTCCAGGTAGAGCCACTACTTCTCTGAATTGAGAGATCACAGCTCTGATACTATGGACATGTGGTTAGAATGCCTCAGGAAAGAATTACTGGACAGATTTTACGGGCAAAACCAACCGGTAGGAGACGTAATATATTCACAAATTCCACAATTAGGTCTTCCACATTTTGGTATTCGTGGATTGTCAATCAATATATGAATTTTTGCACCTATAAATAATTTTTTTTTCGAAATTTTCAGTTGTCGTTTACTCTTTATAATTTACTGATGCCCCAAGACTTGTTTCATTTTTTAATTATTATACAAAATTGATTGATTCCTGTGAATATAACTATATTTTGTATATTCTTTGGATTGTATGTTGATATAAATGGAGATGTGTTTTCTTTTTACTGTCCAAAATTTTTGAATATTTATATTTTTTTAAATTTTCAATAAACTGGGGTGAAATTTTCAAAAACTTTGTAATTCTACCAGAATATAAGCTATATTCTGAGTTCAATCCTCATCGAGGTTAGCTTTTCATTTCATCTTTACAAAGTCGATAAAATAAAGTACCAGTAATGTACTGGAGTTGATTTAATCGAATTTTTCCTCCCCCCAAAATGTCTGACCTTTTGCCTATATAAGAAATCTTTATTATTGAGGGCGGGGGATTGGCAGTATTAGTAGAGCCTCGGTCACCATGCTTTGCAGCACAGAGTTACGGCCCTTTACGGTCTGAGTTCAAATCCCCTCTCATTATGACTTACGGGGTCGATAAAATAAAGTACCAGTAATACACTGAGTAATTGCTGGCCTTGTGCCTAACGTAGAAACAATTATGACTCTAAACTATGTTTAGATGCCTGTGAACAGTAGGCAGAGCACAGGCGGTAGCAGTTACATGTATTACGGTCGTCTGCCTGGCTACATCCGCAGTTGCTACTGCCAAACTTAGGTTTGCCAATTCACCGCCTTGAATATATGGATATAAACAGATGGTCTAATGAAAAGTTCATAGGCTGACTAAGATACTCTCATGGAATGACCAAATGAGGTTTATTTTTCAACATAATCCCTGGAAACAAACAATGTAGTTATTAAGAAGAGTTGAATTTAATGCATGTAAGATTTCACGGCTCTAGCATCACTCCTTCATAGGCTGACCAAGATACTCTCATGGAATGACCAAATGAGGTTTATTTTTCAACATAATCCGTGGAAAGAAACAATGTAGTTATTAATAAGAAGAGGTGAAATTTAAGCTTGCAAGATTTCAGAGCCCTAGCATCACTCCTTCGTAGTCAGCCTATGGACTTTTCAGCCGACCCTCATACATTAGACATCGTCATATAGATACGTGGTTTCGGTTTCGATCCCACCGTTTGCCAATTTCGATAGGTGTCTTTTATATAATCGACAGAAACATTTAATGAACTTGTCTCAGCATGGTCTCAGTACGACTGAAGCCAGTTAAATAATTGTTTCTACTTTTGGCACAAGGCCATCAAATATCCAGTACATTACTGGTACTTTATTTTATCGACCCCGTATGGATGAAAAGCAAAGTTAACCTCGGCGGGATTTGAACTCAGACCGCAAAGGGACGTAACTATGCTGGAAAGTATGGCGTCCGACCCTCTACAGATAATGGTTTCTGATTTAGGCTGTATATATATATATATATATATATATATATATATATATATATATATATATATATATTTATATATATATATATATATGAGGATAAACGTGCTGCGTGGT
Source organism: Eledone cirrhosa (assembly GCA_964016885.1). Classification (NCBI taxonomy): domain Eukaryota; kingdom Metazoa; phylum Mollusca; class Cephalopoda; order Octopoda; family Eledonidae; genus Eledone; species Eledone cirrhosa. The sequence continues at coordinate 97,700,942 of OZ024744.1, forward strand.
TGCTAATGGGTTACATATGAATAAAGTTAGTCCTTCATCAGTGATCTTCCAACCATCATTGGTATTTCATCGCTTTAAAGACCATATACCTCCGGTTGGTGCGAGCAACGGCTAAAAAAAGTCGTTGGGACACGTGTGTCCCCTTTATTTACGTGTCCCAACGACTTTTTTTAGCCGTTGCTCGCACCAACCGGAGGTATATGGTCTTTAAAGCGATGAAATACCAATGATGGTTGGAAGATCACTGATGAAGGACTAACTTTATTCATATATATATATATATATATATATATATATATATGAAAAGGCCCCTATCGGTCAGTAATGACCGTGGATTTGCACCTAGAAAGTTTCCCTCTGAGGTACAAGCCTGAGCTAGTTGTTTGTGGAAGACCAGCAGTCTCCCCTCACCTCGCCACCGATGTTGTCCAAGGGAAATACGATGGCTGATACAGTTTGGCATCAGTGACATCGCAACTCATTTCTACAGCTGAGTAAACTGGAAATAATGTGTCTTGTTCAAGGACACAACGCATCACCCGGTCTGACAATCGAACGCAGAACCTCCCAATAGCAATTCCAACATTCTAAACATTAAACCATGCGCCTTCCCTATCTATCTATATATATATATATATACGGATATGAGATTAGTGGATTCTGCTGAAAACTGTTGGTTGTTGTATTGAATCTTCTAACACAAGGGTGGGTAAACTACGACCCACAAGCCAAATGCGGCCCATCAAACAGTTTTGTGCGGCCCATGGAAGCATTTGGCGAATTAATAAAAAAAAAAATAAATAAATAAATAAACAAATTAAAAGAAAACTTTGTTTTAAGATTTTTGTATTTAATCATTTATTAATTTATGTATTCTAATGATGCCGTTTATTAACCCACAACAGTTGACATAAAGTATAACATTAAGGACGGTGCAGGACGGTACAGGACGGTACAGGACGGTACAGGACGGTACAAATGGGCATTTCTGCATGTAATGATGCAGTTTATATTTTATATTTTTTTAAATTCTAACTGAAGAAAAGTAAAGTTACTGACACACTATATCCAATAATATCTAGTACTATACTATACTGTACTGTACTATACTGTACTATACTGTACTATACTATACTGTACTATATCCAATAATAAATGGTGCGGCCCTCGATCCAAAAAGTTTGCCCACCCCTGCTCTAACATGATCGTTCCTTATAAATTCCATCCTAGAAAATTCCTCTCTCGAAAATATTTCCCTAAAAATTTCATCCTCGAAATATTAATCCTGGCAAAAATTCTCCTCCACGAAAATTTCACCCTAGAAAATAGTTTCTATGTAGCTTGATTAAAAGAAACAAAAACTGTAATAAAAATTCTAAACTTTTATTATAATCGAAGAAAATAAAATAAAGTACCAGTCACGCACTGGGGGTCGATTTAATCGACTTTCCCCTCCCACAAAATTGATGGCCTTGTGCCTATATAAGAAACCATTGTTGTTGCTGTTGTGGTTGTTGTTATTCTTTTTGGGGCGGTGGATTGGCAGTATCGGTAGAGTCGGACACCATGCTTTGCAGCATAGAGTTACGGCCCTTTACGGTCTGCGTTCAAATCCCGCCGAGGTTAACTTTGCCTTTCATCCTTACGGGGTCGATAAAATAACGTACCAGTAACGTACTGAGGTCGATTTAATCGATTTTCCCTTCCCACCAGATTACTGGCCTTGTGCCTGTACTAGAAATCATTATAATCGAAGAAAATAATCAATTGACTTACTACTACTATCGACATAGCTTCGATTCTCGTAATGGTCAAAACATTATTATTGACGTCAAGAAGGAAATTGACTGCAAAGTTTAAAATGCTAATCTCATGCCAGCAGTCATTTAGTCTTTATGGGGTTAAATTTTCGATGGGGAAATTTTCAAGGTGGAAGTTTCAGAGAGGAATTTTCTAAGGAAACATTTTTGGAGTCACCAACATGATTAAGGCCGTGTATGAGCCTTTAAAAGGTTTTGATATTCAAACACTACCAGATATTTTTTGCAAATTTTTATAATTACAAGCCTCAATAAAGTCATCTCACGTTTTCGTATGTTTCTGAGGTTGATGACAAAGAAAAGAAAGGAAAACCTGGATGCATTAAGACGATCATATGTTTCTAGATAAAACAAATAGTTATATGAAACAGAAGCCATGAAGATCCCTCGTCAAGATTTCATTCACGTCTGACAAGTGAGTTTCTTTACATATTTTGGGAGTACAATCAGCGACAGTTATACGACAGGATGGCGGAAGCGGGAGGCGAAACGCGGAAGTAAGAAAACATAGATAGCATTTAGAAAGCTTCATTAGCCCTTTGTTACAACAGTCCCGTATAACACACATATATACACTCACACATATATACATACATACATACATACATATACATACATACATACATATTGCAAGCATACATACAGATACACACACACACACATACATATATACATATATATTTACATACATAAAGACAGACAGACAGGCATACAGACAAACAGACGGACAGACTGACAGGCAGGCTGACAGACAGATGCTAAATACCCGGAAACTCTAAACTGAAGAAGAGTAAAAACAAAAATAAACCAAACAAACAAACAAACAACAACAACAACAACAACAACATATCAATGAATAATTATGTGCCTTCCATACTCACGAACAGGTTATGACTAAAACGTTAACTATCTAAGCAAATGCTGGGCCATCTGGATTCAATATTACTTTTGATGTCATTTGAGTCTCAGTCATTGATGTTATTTAATAATGGTTTTTGATTTAGTCACATGGTTAACAATTTTTAGAAGAGGGGAAAGTCGATTAAATCAACCCCAGTGCGTTACTGGTACTTTATTTTATCGACTTTGTAAAGATGAAACGAAATCATTATTATTATTATTATTATTATTATTATTACGGGGTCGATAAAATAAAGTACCAGTAATGCACTGGGTAATTGCTGGCCTTGTGCCTTAAGTAGAAACAATTATTATTATTATTATTATTATTATTATTATTATGCTCTCTTCCCAGCATTTTGTTGAAAGATGGGTGAGAGAAGCAAGTATGGCCCGAATGAATGGGCCTACTCTGAGTATGTGTCTGTAAATTAAAGGTGGAAAACTGGGAGAGGGCACTTGCCCTGGTGGTCAGGGCCACTGTGGTCTTTTAATGGGCTTTCTCCACAAATGTCCCTCGGAAGTCTCCCCCTATTGGGGAATTTTTCTTTGTTATTTTATTACATCCTCTGTTTTTTTACACGCAGAAATGCCCATTTGTACCGTCCTGCATTGTCCTGTACTGTCCTTAATGTCTACTTTATGTAAACCCTTGTGGTTAATAAAGAAAACATTATTATTATTATTATTATTATTATTATTATTATTATCATTATTATTATTATTATTATTCGGGTGAAACACCATATTTACAAGGAGGAGGCTAGCCCACTGTGTAGGATATGTGGAGAGAGAGAGAGGAGACTGTGGCTCACATTGTATCCGAGTGTAAACACCTAGCCCAGACTCACTATAAAGGCTGGAGACATGATGTGATGGGCAGGGTGATCCACTGGCACCTATGCAAAGTAAACAACTTACCACATTCTGAGAAGTGGTATGAGCATAAGCCAGAGGCGGTGATAGAAAATGATCAGGTGAAGGTGCTATGGGATTTTAGGATACAGACGGACAAGAAATTGGAACACCATAGACCTGACCTGGTGGTTTTAGACAAGGAAAAAAGATCGTGCCTGATTGTAGATGTAGCCTGCCCATTCGACACGAGAGTGCAAGACAAGGAGAGGGAGAAAATTAACCGATACCAGGACTTAAAGTGGGAGGTAAAAAGGATTTGGAACTGCCATGAAGTCAAAGTGGTCTCAATTGTCATAGGCGCACTAGGTACTATCTCAAAGAGTTTCCAGGGATGGTTAAAGAAAATTGGTCCCGCCCCGCTTTTTGGAACACTTCAAAAAGCATGCTTGCTAGGAACAGCAAGAATCCTCCGATACGTCCTGAATATCTGAGGCTGCAGGTAGTGGCTTGATATTCATTTCAACAAACTTTCCAGTTAAATAACATCAATGACTGAGACTCAAAGAACAATAATAATATTAATAATAATTATCAAATTTCATTTGAAAAGGAAAATCAGGGTAGAGAGGGAAGTGCTCTCTTCCCAGCATTTTGTTGAAAGATGGGTGAGAGAAGCAAGTATGGCCCGAGTGAATGGGCCTACTCTGAGTATGTGTCTGTAAATTAAAGGTGGAAAACTGGGAGAGGGCACTTGCCCTGGTGGTCAGGGTCACTGTGGCCTCTTAATAGGCTTTCTCCACAAATGTCCCTCGGAAGTCTCCCCCATATTGGGGAAATTTTCATTTTTTTTTTTGTTACATCCTCTGTTTTTGTTTTTTACACGCAGAAATGCCCATTTGTACCGTCCTGTATTGTCCTGTACTGTCCTTAATGTCTACTTTATGTAAACCCTTGTGGTTAATAAAGAAAGCATTATTATTATTATATGGTGGATTGGCAGTATCGGTAGAGGGTCGGACGCCATGCTTTCCAGCATAGTTACGTCCCTTTACGATCTGAGTTCAAATCCCGCCGAGGTTGACTTTGCCTTTCATCCTTACGGAGTCGATAAAATAAAGTACCAGTAATGCACTGGGTAATTTCTGGCCTTGTGCCTAAAGTAGAAACAATTATTATTATTATTACTGCATTTATCTTAATTTATGTTCATATGAGTATCACCAAGTCACAACCAGTGACCTCAAGAGACAACAAGGTCCGCCATGTTCAAGAAAGAACATACATACACACACATGTATCTTTAGGTGTTTAGACTTGTGATGTACTTATATTGACAGAATCTTCCTTAGTATATGGGCAGTTCCCATTAGTACTATCTTTTGTATTTCTCCTATACGCGGGTTTCCTGGGATTTGCGATAAATAATCATTAGACCCCTTAGGTATCATTCCTAGAGAGCCTACAACCACTGGTATTGTTTTAGTTCTCAACTTCCACATTTTTCCAATTTCTATCTCCAGGTCCTTATACTTGCTCAATTTTTCAACTATTTTTATAGATACATTCTTGGAACGGACATATCAATTAGCAGGCATACCCTCTTTATAAAGTTCTTCAGTATTATATCAGGTCTATTTGCATCTAGGTCAAAATGCTTACACATTATCCAATGTATGTATTGTGAAGCTCTGTCATGCCTGTTTAGGTATTCGGTTGGAGCTATAGGACTGCACATTGAAATTATATGATCAATGGTCTCTGGTTGTTTTTTTTACATACACGGCATAATGGGTTGCATCCATTTTTTATGTTGGCTTGATAATTTTTTGTTGGCAGACACTGATTTTGTGTATGAGCCCCCCCCCCCCCCCCCAAAAAAAAACCCCTGAAGTGTCCCAGCCCCCCAGTCCCCAAGGTCTAAATCTAACCCGATCACTTGACTGGTAACGTTTAAATCAAATTGTCAAAATTCAATTTCCAGCGGTAACGCAAACATAAAATCACATTGGCCCCCGCCAACTATAAAGGGGCAGGAATACACATCAGCATCAGTCCTGAAGATGAGATTGTGAAGGTCCAGAAATGTTGATGGTGGATTTCAGAAGTTTACAATTACAAACAAACTGCAAGGAACCCGCAAAAAAATATGAGAAGAACCTTTGATGAAAAAAAAATATAACTAGAACATAGTTGTTTTCACTATATCTCAAAACGAAAATCTGTTCCCCATCTATAAATGTGTGCATATATATATATATATATATATATATATATATATATATATATATATATGTGTGTGTATGTGTGTGTGTGTACGTATGTATATATATATATATATATATATGTGTGTGTGTGTGTGTGTGTGTGTGTGTGTATGTGTGTGTATGTACGTATGTATGTATTTATGAATGTATGTATGTGTGTGTATATATATATATATATATATAGGTGTGTGTGTGTGTATGTGTGTGTATGTACGTATGTATGTATTTATGAATGTACGTATGTGTGTGTGTATATATATATATATATATATATATATATATATATGAATATATAGAGACGAAGGGAAGAGAATGAGAAGGGATGGGGGGAGGGGGAATAGACAGAGACAGACAAGCAGTCTGACAGAACATATACATAAAACATATACGCATACACACAAAAAAACAAAAACAACACACATACATACAGACAGACAGACAGACAGACACACACACACACAGAGTTGACCTAGAGTTGCATGTCAGTTAATGTGATGTGCACGGAAAGGCGTGCCACACGAACGACGACAACACATCAGATACTAAACCTATGTAGGGTCTGCAACCTCAGCATTTGTTTATGCTTCAGTAGAAATATACCACCTGGAGCAAAAGATGATATCAGATATACTTTCTTTACTTTAGCTAAATTGTTTAATATTTATCAAAGTCATAAGCAGGAAGTTATCTATTATATATATCATTTTTGTTCATGACTTTACCCACACAGTCATCCATTGACTCAAGCAAATATTTAGGCTTTCGCGTTGCTGTGTCCCTCCTGCCTAGGTAGACACTCTCAATGTCTCTATTTAGTCTACTGGCAACCAACCCCCTCGCAATATATATATATATATATATATATATATATATATATATATATATATATATATATATATATATATATATATATATATATATGATAATAATGGAGCTGCGGCGTTGCAAATGGGTTACATATGAAAAAGTTTGTCCTTCATCAGTGATCTTCCAACCATCATAGCCATTTCATCGCTTTAAAGACCATATACCTCTGGTTGGTGCGAGCAACGGCTAAAAAAAGTCGTTGGGACACGTAAATAAAGGGGACGCGAGGGTAAACAAACAAAATGGTTTAAGCAACAGAAAGTGATGAAGAAGAAAGAAACAAGTCCCAGATTTCTATGAATTTAAATTCGGTGAAATCGTGAACGAGAGAATAAAGACCATCAAACCTGGTTGAAATGTGAGCAAGGAAGGAATTTCGCACAGGTCTAACGGGAGGAAGAAGGGGTCTAGTCTGCGAATTCGGTAAACATAAGTTCTGTGAAACTTAGATAAAAACTTAGATAATATATATATATATATATATATATATATATATATATATATATATATATATATATATATATATATATATATATATATATAAGTAGAAGTGGTATTTAATTTGTTGGAAGTCCGACAAACATGAATTTCCAACCGATAAGGTATGATTTTCATGGGTATGTCTCTATTTATAAAACAAACTTTAGCGTACCAATGTTGTCTTGGTTACCCTTGAAATATATATAATAAAATAAATATGGTTTTATAAATATAGTTTCCATTTATTTAATATCATTGTGTATATATACATACACACACACACACACATATATATATATATATATATATATATATATATATATATATATATATATATATATATATATATTAAAAAAAATGCCTCCAGAAAACTCTTCAGATCTACTTTACGTCGAACAGCAAAGAAGGCGCATTAATTTTGTAGCCTCGTTCCACCCTCTTCACCTGGGTTTAGCCAACGAGGTTTTATCTTTTATTTCTTCTCATAATTTATATAAAAACAATTTTATAATATATATTTTTTTAAAAACAAAAAAAGTAGGAAAAAATAGTAAAAAAAAAAAAAAAAAAAATGGTGAGAAGACCCGCACACTCAATTACATAAAGAAAAGGTACGCTGGAGTTTCCCTCTAATAATATTTGGGGGTGCAATCTAACACACTGGCAGCATTGCCACGGCTGATAGAGAGACTAAAACGCTGGAATAACCAAGCATTCCGCACCAGAATCATCACCTGATACGTCGGTAAAGCGAAGCGGCCAACAATGACAAGAACCTCGTTGTCAGCGAACCAGAGTTAATTCGAAGCACACATGCCTATCATTTTCATACATACTCTTTACATTAAAGAAGCGGCTGAAGGCTACTATTACTGCCACTGCAATGATAGTGTACCTGCTGACATTTTACTCTCTATCACTAATTCCCTAGCAGAATTATAATATTCCTACCTAATTTCCCCTTTAAGACACATGCACCACCTATTGATAATAACGACGTCAGCTGACAGGATGTTAGCTCCCTCTATATTAACTCTTTATTCCGAGCCCTGAAGACTTTTCTGTGCCGGAAACGATGCGTTCAGTTTCCAGTAGCCTTCGAAAAGTTTTTATCTAAGTTTACTGTACCAGTTACAGACTTGTAATAAGTGACGCCACGCATCGGAAATTGTAGACAACCTACATACCTATCTGTTAATATAATAAATAACCGACAGAGATTTAACTAAGAATGTTGAGAAACGAAATTAAACAGTGTATGGTTGTTTTAGTATGGGAGTAGGAAGTATTTAGGTCAATAGAGGAATATTTCAGGCTGTTAGTTTGTCCCCTTTGGTTCTTTGCCTGATAACTTTAACAAGTTATCAGGCAAAAAACAAAGAACCAAAGGGGACAAGCTAACAGCCTGAAATTTAGGATATTAAAGGCTGAGTAGATTATAAAAAGGCGGTGTGCGTGTATAAAGTAAAACCATTTTCTGTTAATAGATGGCGTGAAAGTGTTCGGAAAGAACGAAGGTTAAATAGACACTTTACTTACTAACATCACATAGATTTAATTGAGATATCGAGATTGGGTTATAGATTAAAACCTATGCTGATTTAATAACGAGAAGAGGAAATCATAAAGCACAAAGCTGTAAATATATCAGATTAATAAATTTAAGTAAGATAAAAAAAGTAAACTAACAGGAAGGAACTTTTTAGATGGGAATATTTAAACCTTTTGATATCAACCTGGCAAAAGGCGGTTCTGGTTCTATGAAACAAAATGACCCATTTTAAAGTGTTTCTATGATTATGTACAAATAATTTTATATAAGAACCATATGTTAAGTTACTGTCTTAGTAATAAAATAATAAATAATTCTAGTAAATCTCTAAAAATTCTTCATTAATTAATTAGTAAAATAAAGTACCAGTAATGCACTGGGTAATTGCTGGCCTTGTGCCTAAAGTAGAAACAATTAATTAATTAGTATAGAAGAGCGGTGGATTGGCCTTGTGTCAAAAGTAGAAACAATTAATTAATTAGTATAGAAGGGCGGTGGATTGGCAGAATCGGTAGAGCGTCGGGCACCATGCTTTGCAGCATAGAGTTATGGCCCTTTATGTTCTGAGTTCAAATCCCACTGAGGTTAACTTTGCCTTTCATCCTTACAGGGTCGATAAAATAAAGTACCAGTAATACACTGGGGTCGATTTAATCGACTTTTCCTTCCCCTTCAAATTGCTGGCCTTGTGCCTAAATAAGAAACCATTAATTAATTGAAATAGAGTTTATTTCATTAGAAATATATTCATCAAAGAGTTAAATTTAAATTTTCCAACATAATTTTATATATGTATTATTTGTTAAGTTATTATCTATAATAAAGGAAGGTCTGCGGGACTACGTACGGTTTATTTCTTTTAATCCAGTTCGTAAAATAAGTTGGATTACTTTGAATAAATAACTGTTTCTACTTTTGGCACAAGGCCAGCAATAACCCAGTACATTATTGGTACTTTATTTTATCGACCCCGTAAGGATGAAAGGCAAAGTTAATCTTGGCGGGATTTGAACTCTGACCGTAAAGGGACGTAACTATGCTGAAAAGCATGGCGTCCGACTCCCTACCGATACTGCCAATCCACCGCCCTTTGAATAAATTACTTTGAATAAATTACTTTGAATAAATTACTTTGAATAAATTACTTTGAATAAATAATTGTTTCTACTTTTGGCACAAGGCCAGCAATTACCCAATGCATTACTGGTACTTTATTCTATCGACCCCGGAAGGATGAAAGGCAACGTTACTTTGAATAAATAATGAATTTTAGTAATGAAATAATAAATAATTTTAGTAAATCCCTCAAAAATCTTCATTAATTAACAAAAGTGCAATCTATTTCATTAGAGATGCGGTATCGAAAGAGTTAAGATAGTTAAAGATAGTGATTAGATAAAATTAAATGTCAAACCATCAATATATTGACCATATCTCTAACATTCAGTATTTCTATTCTCAGCTTAGATTTTATTTTTGTATTATTATTATTATTATTATTATTATTATTATTATTATTATTATTATTATTATTTTTTTTTTTTTTGTTAACGTTGTCGTTAATAGTTTCTGCTGTCTCAGAATCTGATTTATATTTCTTGGTTGTGGGATTAAGAATCTCGTTTCGCAACCACAGTTTCGGGTTTAGTCCCACTGCGCGGCACCTTGGACAAGTGTCTTCAGTGGTTTACCTTGTGAGCAAAATTTGGCAAACAGAAATTACAGAAGTCCACCCTATGTGTATGCTTGACCGGATTTAATGGTTGGGGTTTGGGGGGGGGGGACAAAATTCCAGGCGAGAGTATATATTTAAACCAGATCACTTTCCAACTGGGATACTTTCAAACTGAAACAATCCCTTCTAAACCTACTTGCCGTATTTCCCGGCGCCGAAGACGCTTCGTCCTCGAGGATGCACCCTAATTTTGACAACCAGAAATTAAAAAAAAAAAAATAATAATATTAATAATAAACAACTTTCGGCCTCCAGGACACCATGGTAGATTTTAGATTTTTTAGACTTATTTTAAGGGAAAAGTAGCGTCTTCGACGGTAGGAAATACAGTATGTTCTAGGCGAGAGTAATTTAAACTATCATTTTTAAAATTTTTTTTTTTATTTGACCAGAGATATAGTATACCTATTACTATAATATTTTTGTTGTTTTTTCCTTTTTATTTTCGTTTTTTTTTCTCTTTCTTCTTTTGGAATTTAGATCTATTTTAAAAATAAACCTAATGTGTCTAGAATATTCCTTCTTATATTTTACAGATATTTGTATATGAAGTAAGTCAGTGAATGGACAGAGGCAATGGAACGCTGGAGAGAATGCCTTGCGGTATTGGTTCAAATCCCGCCTTTCATTTTCATCCTTACGGGGGGGGGGGGGGGGTTCGATAAATAAAGTACCAGTAATGTACTGTGATCGATTTAATCGACTTTCCTCTCTCTCTCTCTCTCTCTCCCCACAAAAAAAATGAATGCCTTGCGGTATTGGTTCAAATCCCGTCTTTCATTTTCATCCTTACGGGGAAGGGGGGTCGATAAAATAAAGTACCAGTAATGTACTGGATTCGATTTAATCGACTTTCCTCTCTCTCTCTCTCTCCTCAAAAAAAAAAAAAAAATGATTGTCTTTGTGCCTAAATCAGAAACCATTATTTTGTTTCATCATCTGGCCTTATGCCAAATGTAGAAATAATTATAAATATCATCATCGTCGTCATTGACGTCGTCATCATCATCATCGTTGTCATCATCATCGTCATCGTCGCCGTCGTCGTCGTCGCCATCGTCGTTGTCGTCGTCGCCGTCGTTGTCGTCATCGTCGTCGTCGTCGTCGTCATCCGTGTCATCATCATCATCCTCATCGCCGTCGACGTCGTCGTCGTCGTCGTCGTCGTCGTCGTCGCCGTCGCCGCCGCCACCATCGTCATCGCCGCCCCCGCCGCCGCCGCCTCCATACTCTCAAACAGTATCATGTGACTTTCCACTGCACCAACCAAGTGCACCACCCACCCACCCACCCACCCACCAGCCACCAGCCACCGTGTTAAGCCTGGCCTGGGTGGTGTGTACAGTATTGTTGTCAGTTCATCAGTAGTGTACACACTACGCAACTATACTGTGTGTGTGTGTGTGTATTGCAATATATATATATATATATATATATATATATATATATATATATATATATATATATATATATGACATCTGTTTTGGTGTAAATGTACAACTGTGTACAACTGTGTACAACTGTGTTTAGTGATTGCAACATCTGTTATGCTTTATAGTGTGTGCTGGCATTTGTTTTACTTCTTCCTCATATGTTATTGTTAATGTTTCGTGTGTGTTTGTTGAGTAGAGTACAGTGCTGCGGGGTTGTTGGTGTTGGTGGTGTTGTTGTTGTTGGTGGTGTTAATGTTTCGTGTGTGTTTGTTGAGTAGAGTACAGTGCTGCGGGGTTGTTGGTGTTGTTGGTGTTGGTGGTGTTGTTGTTGTTGGTGGTGTTAATGTTTCGTGTGTGTTTGTTGAGTAGAGTACAGTGCTGCAGGGTTGTTGGTGTTGTTGGTGTTGGTGTTGTTGGTGTTGGTAGTGGTGTTGTTGTTGGTGGTGGTGTTGTTGTTGGTGGTGGTGTTAATGTTTCGTGTGTGTTTGTTGAGTAGAGTACAGTGCTGCGGAGTTGTTGGTGTTGTTGGTGTTCGTGGTGTTGGTGGTGTTAATGTTTCGTGTGTGTTTGTTGAGTAGAGTACAGTGCTACGGGGTTGTTGGTGTTGTTGGTGTTGTTGGTGTTGGTGGTGTTGTTGTTGGTGGTGGTGTTGTTGTTGGTGGTGGTGTTGTTGTTGGTGGTGGTGTTAATGTTTCGTGTGTGTTTGTTGAGTAGAGTACAGTGCTACGGGGTTGTTGGTGTTGGTGGTGTTGTTGTTGGTGGTGGTGTTGTTGTTGGTGGTGGTGTTGTTGTTGGTGGTGGTGTTGTTGTTGGTGGTGGTGTTAATGTTTCGTGTGTGTTTGTTGAGTAGAGTACAGTGCTACGGGGTTGTTGGTGTTGTTGGTGTTGGTGGTGTTGTTGTTGGTAGTGGTGTTGGTGGTGGTGTTGTTGTTGTTGTTGTTGTTGTTGGTGTTGTTGTTGTTGGTGGTGTTAATTTTTCGTGTGTTTGTTGAGTAGAGTACAGTGCTACTGAAAGTGGTGGTCCGCGGACCGGTGCCGGTACTCGAGCCATCACCTACCGGTACGATGCGGCCAGCGTCCAGGCCATGTAAGAATATCATTTGATGAATTTTTTTTATTACTTTTTTTTTAATATGTTTTGATATTGTATTATTTGTTTACAAAATAAATAGAAGATAAAAAAAAAATGGTCAACTATTATTATATTCATTATATAAATGCAGTGGATTGGCAGTATCGGTAGAGGGTCGGACGCCATGCTTTGACGCATAGAGTTACGTCCCTTGCCATTCTGAGTTCAAATCCCGCCGAGGTTAGCTTTGCCTTTCATCCTTACGGGGGTCGATAAAATAAAGTACCAGTAATACACAAATATTAGCGGTACGTGGCACATTGAACAAAAAAAAAAAAATGCCGGTCCGCCACATCAGATAGTTTGAGAAGCACTGGAGTAGAGTACAGTGAATCTTCGCTTATCCGGACGGTCAAAACCAAACAGTTAGAAAAAGATCCGGTTAAGTGAAATATCCGGATAAGTGAATTCTAAAATCCCATTGTTACATAATGCTCGTGGTTTCTAATGTTTTGGCTTCTTTTAGTCAAAATAAAAAAACAAATGCTAAATAAAGAAAGTTTATTAGAATAACAAAAGAACAGCTAGAATGTATAAGAAAATTAATTAAACAAACATAAGAATAACTAAAAACTTGGTAAAACTGAATTGAATCAAACCATAAAAAGTTAGTACTTTTTTTAAAATGAATAAATAGTAGTATAGAAATAGCCGTCCGGTAAATCGAATTTCGGAAAAGCGATATCCGGATAAGCGAAGATGCACTGTATATACAATGTGTTAATTTTTCAGTGGTGATTGTGTTTTGTATGTGCTATGTGTGAATTGTGTTTTATTTGTTTTAGTGTGTGGAGGTCTTTAGACATTTCCACTTTCTTGTTAGAAATAACAAGGCCATGCTATCTTTGAGGATTGCTCATCTTCAGCTTAACAACCCCAACTTGCTGCAACCTATGATCCACATTCGTACTGTCTCCTTCCTCTCTGACTTTTCTAACGTTACTACAGTGATCTCTGCTTATCGAAGCTGACTAATCCTGTATCAACTTCATTTACACCAGAGGTTCCCAACCTTTTTTGCTCCATACCCCACCTCAAAGTGATCTCTGCTCATCGGAGCTGATTAATCCTGTATCAACTTCATTTAGACCAGTGGTTCCCAACCTTTTTTGCTCCATACCCCACCTCAAAGTGATCTCTGCTCAGCGGAGCTGATTAATTCTGTATCAACTTCATTTACACGAGAGGTTCCCAACCTTTTTTGCTCCATACCCCACCTCAAAGTGATCTCTGCTCATCGAAGCTGACTAATCCTGTATCAACTTCATTTACACCAGAGGTTCCCAACCTTTTTTGTTCCATACCCCACCTCAAAGTGATCTCTGCTCATCGGAGCTGATTAATCCTGTATCAACTTCATTTAGACCAGTGGTTCCCAACCTTTTTTGCTCCATGCCCCCACCTCAACATCTAAAAAATGTTTATGTCCCCCTTTGATATAAAAACAACGCCAGAGTGTAAACTGACTGCTCGTAGGTACTGCCAGATGCATGATAACATGTGTAGAGGAAGTGTAACTGGAAATTTGGTCATATTAAATCACTTTCAAATTGCCTCCCTGTGGGGCACGCCCCTCCCCTTTTTCGGAATCGCTGATTTAGATACTTCATTCTGTCTCTACTTCTTTAGTCACCCCACCACCCAAACGTTACACTAACCACAATACCCCCCCCCCCTCCCCCGCAAAAAAGAAACCGTGGATTTCCCTCCACACGTTTTTCCTGCAACCATTAGTCAACAAGGAAAGTTGACTACGTTCATGTTTCTAGTCTTAGAGGGATTGCAAAGACCATGGACACAGGCCTTCCTTCAGACCAAACCAATTATAAAATAAAAATAGAAGAGCCGAGATATTAACCTCAATCATACGGTGTCAAAATGGCGAGTTTCTTCTCTATACACAACGCCTACTACTATCTCTTTATCGTCCTACTAGCCTGAATCTGGTTGTAAATATAACAGCATAGTCAGAATCAATCTGAACATATAAACAAGAACCTAGTGTGTTTCCTGTTCTGGTTTTTTATGAATATATGTGTATATATAACATTTGTATTGCTTACATATATCATTTATACATGTGTGCGTATGTACATGTACGGATATGTGCACACATATGTATGTATATACATCAAACTATGTATGTATGTATGTATGTATGTATGTATGTATGTATGTATGTATGTATGTATGTATGTATGTATGTATGTATGTATGCATCTATCTATGTATGTAAGTATATATATATGGATGTATGTATATATGTATGTATGTATATATGTATATATGTATATATGTATGTATGTATGTATATATGTATCTATGTATGCATGTATATATATATGTATGTATATATGCATGCATGTATGTATGTATATATGCATGCATGTATGTATGCATCCATGTATGCATGTATGTATCTATGTATGTATATACAACTTGTCCCATGGTCGGGTTGTTGGCGACTAAACTGGCAACCCCACCAAGTTTTCTTGGTGAGGAGGGTGACTTTGGACATCCTGCAGGACTAAAAACAAAACCTGTCAAAGATCAAAGGAGCTCTTAAGAGTCAATGGCCATCCAAAATCACCGGGAGAGATGACCCCTTAGCCTTTGTCAAGGCAGAATTCTAGAAGGAGAACTCTGATATAACACCTGCAACCCTGATGGTATCGAATGATGTTGACTTGCTCTTCTTTTTGGTAAATATCATCTTGGTTAAGAGAGTGGGACTGGCTTTGTGCAGTGCCTTTGTTCACTATAAAAGCTTCACGGCACAGGCATTGCTTTATATCTGGAGATCTCTCTGCACTTGTCGTCACATGGTACCATAGGCCCAGCACTATGTGTCAATAATTGTCACAAGTGTAGTGTTTGTACCAGAGTTTTCAAGTCGCTGGCTGGACTAAGAAGTCACACTCGTTCAGCGCATCGGTAGGGGTTCTCCTACATGGATATGAAGTAGTAGCCGTACTCGAAAACGAGTTGGCAGCCACCATGTATATATGTATGTATGTATGTATGTATGTATGTATGTATGTATGTATGTATGTATGTATGTATGTATGTATGTATGTATGTATGTATGTATGTATGTATGTATATATGTATGTGTATGTACAATGCTTAAAAGCTTTCAGTTGCCTATCTATGAGTTCCATCCATCTCTCTTCTCTTAAATCAGAGGCATCCTGTCAAATCGCATTATTGGATTGGCAGTATCTGTAGAGGGTCGGACGCCATGCTTTGACGCAGAGAGTTATGGCCCTTGCCATTCTGAGTTCAAATCCCGCCGAGGTTAACTTTGCCTTTCGTCCTTACGGGGGTCGATAAAATAAAGTACCAGTAATGTACTGGGTAATTTGCTGGCCTTGTGCCAAAAGTAGAAACAATTATTGTAACGTATGCCTATGAAACTCTCTGTAATCCAAAATCGGTTAGTTCTGGTTTGCCACAAGATTCGGTTTTGTCACCAACGAACTACCTGCTGTTTCCTTAAACAACACTCACTCATATGCAGAATAAGCCACCTTTCATTCATCTCTAACATTCTGTCCCCCGGCGTCTGTTACCCATCCGTCAACCATCCATCAAACATACTCACACTTCGCATTAAACCTATATTAACTCCGTGAGCAGGGACATCGAAATCACCCCCACCCCCCAGGGGATCTTTTTCAACACCTCAGATACAATAACTACGTAAAAAGGAAAGGAAACGACTCTTAACTCTTGATGTAGTCGTAGGGACGCTGTTTTGACACATGGTATGTCTTAGGTATTTTAAAACTGTTGAAGTCCGTCCGACCCTTCTATGGATTTGAACACTGTCGATTTCTTCCAGAGAGGAATGAGAGAGTGAGAGAGAGAGAGAGAGAGAGAGAGAGAGAGAGAGAGAGAGAGAGAGAGAGAGAGAGAGAGAGAGAGAGAGAGAGAGGGAGAGAGAGAGAGAATGTAAAAGAGATGTAGAATAAGATTCGACCAGAGGGCAACACTGATCTTTTATTCTATCGACCTCAGGTAAAGTTGACCTAGACTGGATTTGAACTCAGAGTACAGAAAGAGCCAAAACGAATACAGTAAAAAAAAAAAAAAGCATTCTAGCCACCATTTTAGCCACCATTCTAGCCACCATTCTAGCCACCATTCTAGCCACCATTCTAGCCACCATTCTAGCCACCGTTCTAGCCACCATTCTAGCCACCATTCTAGCCACCATTTTAGCCACCATTCTAGCCACCATTTTAGCCACCATTCTAGCCACCATTCTAGCCACCATTCTAGCCACCGTTCTAGCCACCATTCTAGCCACCATTCTAGCCACCATTCTAGCCACCATTTTAGCCACCATTTTAGCCACCATTCTAGCCACCATTCTAGCCACCATTCTAGCCACCGTTCTAGCCACCATTCTAGCCACCGTTCTAGCCACCATTCTAGCCACCATTTTAGCCACCATTCTAGCCACCATTCTAGCCACCGTTCTAGCCACCATTCTAGCCACCATTCTAGCCACCATTCTAGCCACCGTTCTAGCCACCATTCTAGCCACCATTCTAGCCACCATTTTAGCCACCATTCTAGCCACCATTCTAGCCACCATTCTAGCCACCATTCTAGCCACCATTCTAGCCACCATTCTAGCCACCATTCTAGCCACCATTCTAGCCACCGTTCTAGCCACCATTCTAGCCACCATTCTAGCCACCATTCTAGCCACCATTCTAGCCACCATTCTAGCCACCATTCTAGCCACCGTTCTAGCCACCATTCTAGCCACCATTCTAGCCACCATTCTAGCCACCATTCTAGCCACCATTCTAGCCACCATTCTAGCCACCGTTCTAGCCACCATTCTAGCCACCGTTCTAGCCACCATTCTAGCCACCATTTTAGCCACCATTCTAGCCACCATTCTAGCCACCGTTCTAGCCACCATTCTAGCCACCGTTCTAGCCACCATTCTAGCCACCATTTTAGCCACCATTCTAGCCACCATTCTAGCCACCGTTCTAGCCACCATTCTAGCCACCATTTTAGCCACCATTCTAGCCACCATTCTAGCCACCATTCTAGCCACCGTTCTAGCCACCATTTTAGCCACCATTCTAGCCACCATTTTAGCCACCATTCTAGCCACCATTCTAGCCACCATTTTAGCCACCATTCTAGCCACCATTTTAGCCACCATTCTAGCCACCATTTTAGCCACCATTCTAGCCACCATTCTAGCCACCATTTTAGCCACCATTCTAGCCACCATTTTAGCCACCATTCTAGCCACCATTCTAGCCACCATTCTAGCCACCATTCTAGCCACCATTCTAGCCACCATTCTAGCCACCATTCTAGCCACCGTTCTAGCCACCGTTCTAGCCAATTCGCCGCCTATTCGTGACCTTTCGTGATATTATGATAATTTCTTAAGTATGTATACAAGATCATTGATGAGAGGTGTGGGGTGTAGAAGTGAACTGTTCTGGAGTATACAGGCAGTGTATACTACTAAATATGGAGTGTTAGAAGTAAGAGAAGCTGCTGGTGGTAGAGGGACCAGGTGGTTAATTCTGTAAAGGACTGATTGAGCCTTCGTGTGGGTCTAACGGATGAGGAGTAATAAGGAATGGGGAGAGGGAGCTAGAACTAGTAAATATTCGCTTAAGGGAAAAGAATGTCTTATAATTTCCTGGGTGTCTTGTAAAAGGGTGGACTGGCATGCGAGCATCTGACCTCCCTAATTGTCTGGACAATTGTAGTCACAGCTGTATTTATTTTGCAACACATGTGCGGTGTAATTCTAAATGCTTTCAGTTTTTATGGGATAAGGTATTCCAATGTTTGTTGTCTTTTAACTGTAAATTAAATGCAATATGGCTGTCAGATTAAGTCGGATTCTATCCCTTTCCTCCACTTTTTTCTTTTTTTACCAGAATTAGTCATATTTAGATAATAATCGTTCTCATCCATAAGGCTATAATTTTCATTGGTTAAAATTTCTAAAATAGGCTCAAGACGACACTAGAAATTTGGAAGAAGGGACCAGTTTACTATATTGAGCCCAGTACTGAACTAGTACTTTATTTTCTTCAACCCCAGAAAGATTAAAGGCGAAGTTGACTTTGGCGGAATTTGAACACAGATCGTAGAGAACCGGACAAAATACCTTGCGGTATTTTGTCCCGGTCATAATACCTTGCGGTGTTTTGTTCTGCTAACTCACCGCCCTTTACAGATTTTATGATATTGAAACTTAACCCATTTGATACCAAACCACTTGAAAACTCCTGGTTCTAAGATTCAAAACTTTACACATGAAACAATTCTATGAAAGAATTTTTGTTAATTTATGCCCCAAACACCAGCTTAATAATGAGAAAATTAGTTATATTCTTAGTTATGTTTCTAAATACTTCCAAATTTTTTTATCATTTTTTAAATTCATTGAAAACCGTAGATATAGTCTTTCATTAGAAATATGGTGACAAAAGGGTTAAAGCGTAATAAAATATATTCCATTGTGTTTAAACAATTATTAAATTATTTTAAGCTAAAATAAAACTTGTTGAATTACAATCGCAATTTTACTAATTATTTGAGAGATTGGACGTTATTACAAATCATTATACATTTTGATGCAAAATGAAAGAGGCCACAATAAATTCTATGCAGCATCGTATTATCGAGAAATTTGGAGTTATCCCTAATGAAAAAAAAAAAAAATTCTTTTCACAAGACTATATATGTTTAAACATATAATATACTTTTGTGTACTAAACTTTTCAAGTACTAGCTTATCTTATAAATGTCAAAAACCTTGCATTAAATAAAGTTACTAAAAAATACTTGAAACCTAACTATGGACAATTTGATATGTTTAAACCACAAGTAGTTAATAAAAAAAAAAAGCCCTCTGTTTTATATAGAACTTTGTGTTCTGAATGAATTAAACTGTGTTATTTTCTGAATGAATCACTATACTTTTCCATTTTCTATTTTTTCTTTCATTTTTTTTTTTTTTCTAACATCTCTTCATCTTTCTTATTTTTCTTTTCTTCCTCTCCCTTGCTTATTTTCATCCTTTCCTTTTTCTTCCCTTTCTCCAAAATCAGAATCAGATTTTTGAACGACCACTACGTATACATGCTTTTCGATTTCATGTCGCGTGTGTGCGGTTTTTCCAGCAACAATTTACACAACTGAGTAAATTACTTTACACAGTGTAAAGTAGTCGTGTTGGTGCCACGACAAAAGGCGCCCAGTCCTCACTGTAAATTAGTCGTGTTGGTGCCACGACAAAAAGCACCCAGTCCACGCTGTAAAGTGGTCGTGTTGGTGCCACGACAAAAAGCACCCAGTCCACGCTGTAAAGTGATCGTGTTGGTACCACGACAAAAAGCACCCAGTCCACGCTGTAAAGTGGTCGTGTTGGTGCCAGGACAAAAGGCACCCAGTCCACGCTGTAAAGTGGTCGTGTTGGTGCCAGGACAAAAGGCACCCAGTCCACGCTGTAAAGTGGTCGTGTTGGTGCCACGGCAGAAAATACCCAGTCCACGCTGTAAAGTGGTCGTGTTGGTGCCACGACAAAAATCACACAGCCCACACTGTAAATTAGTCGTGTGTGTGCCAAGCAAGACATGGTCATCTGAGGTGGCTTATCTCACAACGAGACAACTCGTCTAACTCATGTTAGTGTGGAAAAATTTACATAACAGTCAAATACCCTCTTAAATGATACCCACCCTACAATATTGAAACACATAGAAAGAATACGGGCTAAAACATTTACCACTACAATACTATAATGGGCTGTATGGTGATCAACTAGATGGGCGTGTTGTATGTTTTGAGCTATGGATCTGCAGATCACAATTTGCCGTTCAGCCGATTACTTATGTGTCATATGTCTGTGCAATCAGGACAGATCTGAGGTTACACAGCAATATAAAAATATTTGTTGAGCCTGTAATAAATTATACTGTCTACAAATAACGAACCTCAGGACTATTAAACTATTAATGTATGTTTTGAGCTATGGATCTGATCTGCGGATCACAATTTGACGTTCAGCCCACTACTTATGTGTCATATCTCTGTGCAATCATGACTAATCAGAGATCACACAGTAGCAGAACATTATTTTTTGAGCCTGTAATAAATTATACTGTCTACAAATAACGAACCTCAGAACTATTAAACTATTAATGTATGTTTTGAGCTATGGATCTGATCTGCGGATCACAATTTGACGTTCAGCCCACTACTTATGTGTCATATCTCTGTGCAATCGTGACTGATCAGAGATCACACAGTAGCAGAACATTATTTTTTGAGCCTGTAATAAATTATACTGTCTACAAATAATGAATCTCAGCACTATTAAACTATTAATGTATGTTTTGAGCTATGGATCTGATCTGTGGATCACAATTTGACGTTCAGCCCACTACTTATGTGTCATATCTCTGTGCAATCATGACTGATCAGAGATCACACAGTAGCAGAACATTATTTTTTGAGCCTGTAATAAATTATACTGTCTACAAATAACGAACCTCAGAACTATTAAACTATTAATGTATGTTTTGAGCTATGGATCTGATCTGCGGATCACAATTTGACGTTCAGCCCACTACTTATGTGTCATATCTCTGTGCAATCATGACTGATCAGAGATCACACAGTAGCAGAACATTATTTTTTGAGCCTGTAATAAATTACACTGTCTACAAATAACGAACCTCAGCACTATTAAACTATTAATGTATGTTTAGAGATCAGCTTTAAAGATAGTTCTCTGGTGGCCGTTATCTGTTGAATATTGTTTCTACATTAGGCACAAGGCCAGCAATTACTCCAGTGTATTACTGGTACTTTATTTTATCGACCCCTGTAAGGATGAAAGGCAAAGTTAACCTCGGCGGGATTTGAACTCAGAATGGCAAGAGCCGTAACTCTATGCTGCAAAGCATGGCGTCCGACCCTCTACCGATACTACCAATCCACCGCCATTATCTGTTGAATATTGAAAGCTATACAGAAGGTAAGCAAGAGAAAAAATACGTAATGCTATAAAATAAAATACAAAAAAAAATGATATATGGCAGCCACATCTGGAAATGATTTCACACAGTCAGGAGGTTAGCCTTAAAAATGAAGGAGGAAGAGGAACCGAATTGCTATCTTTGATCTCGAATTGTCCTTCCTCTCGTTCATTCCTCCTCTGTAATGAAATGTGATTATTCGACAGTATGATATGTGTGAATTTATATGTATGAGTGTGTATATGAACTTGTGTATGAGAGTATGTGTTAATGTCAAAGTGCGTGCGCGTGTGAGTGTGCGTGTGCGTATGTGTGCGTGAGTGCGTGCGTTTGTGTATATATATTTATGTGTGTGTGTGTATGTGTGTGTGTAAGATTGTGTTTGTGTGTGAGTATGAATCTTGCCTTGCCGCCAATCCTTAAATCATTGGAAAAACAACAGCTTTCCTTAATCCCTTTCCATGTAACTAACTTCAACAGATGAAGATATAATATATCATCTAACTCACGCCACCTCTGAGAAATTTGACTATATTCGAATCAACTTCTTAACAAACTCTTATTCTCTTGGGTTTCACTACTGCCGTTTCTAAGATCTTCTTTCGGTAGCATATATCTCAGGGGACTTCAAACGAAGACGGGGATTATTTTGTTGTTTGTTAGTCTTATCGCCAAAAGAAATTCCAATGTTTCAATCCCTTAGCATCACACCTATGGAGGAACCAACGACGGAGCTTCTAGCTACATCTGACACAAATTGCAGCTAAATCTTCTTCACGTCACACTCTAGAGTCTTAAATAAAGAAGTACACAAGCACTCGAGTTGTTGGTATACAAAATGGCGCGATGGCCATAGATAGATCATAGGTTTGCTTCATCAGAACTACTCTCAGAATCAACAACGACAATAACAACAAAATACATATGCTGGTTTTACGAACTGGTCGTAGAGAATCACCTCTATGTTCTTGTGGTGAGTTCCCAGAAACACTTTAACACTATTTGTTTCAATGTAAAAACAGCTGAAGAAAGTAAGCTGTGCTTATTAATACAATACAGAATACATATAACATCTGCATACACATACAACAGATATGTTCTTTTCAATGAGATACATTTATATCCACAAGGATATGGTCCGAACGTGGAGGAGCCAAAACTCCCACTGTCATCGCCTCGATCTCTTTCGCCCTCTCCATCTCTCTGTATGGGTGAGCAAATAGGGTCCCACGCGCTGGCCTCCCCACAGCCCCGGCAGATAGAATGGAGAAGGCCTTTCCCCGGAGAATGGTAAGGGAGATGTGCTGGAAGAGCCATTCCAACTCTCAATCTGAAAGAGAGAGGTCATCTTAAAACCGATCATATTGTAAAAGATCTACCATTTATAAACAAAACCTTTAAGAAAAAAATTCAACAACAGAACCTTCTAGCTGCTTTACAGCTTCCCTTGCTTCCCATTTTTTCTTTATCTTTTTTAATACTTATTTTACCTTCCATTGGCCTTCCTTATTTAAACTTTTCATTTTATTTAAAATGTTATTTTTTATATTCACTTATCTCTGTACGTGTGTTTTGTTTCTCATTCTCAACTGTAAGAAGTTCTAGATATTCCCCGCGTCTGCCATGGCTTCCTCGCTCTTTAAGGATGTTTAAATTGATTAAATAAATATAATAATATTTACTATTGTATTACAAAAGTATTATCTCACATAATGTCGAATCTATGATATTTTGATGATATTTATTTTGAGAACAATACCTTAAAGTCAATATGAGTGGCTGGTTATAGTCGATTTTAACAGAAAGAGGTGAGAGAATTCTGGCCGGATACGGCCGGTTTATATGCTGAAGGGTTAATAAATAAGCATTCCTCAATCAACTTCCTATGTAGAAAACTATTCAAAAGAAACAGACTTTAAACTAAGTTATAACAGCACGAACAACATAAAAAGTTAACATGTAAACCTTCTAAATTAACAGAGGCCGACTATGCATTTTTGATATTTGTAAAAATTTATATTTTTATACTCATTTCTATACAGCAGAATATCTCAAATTACACTCTCGCTATCTCTTTCTTCAGTTTTAACTCACTGGTAGACATTTTGTTTTAAAAACTCTTTTAGTTGTGTTGTTTCTTAAAACGGAAAGAAACTAACACAACTATTACATATTCAGATGCGTTATGCCACTAACAACCTTTTGTAAACCAAAATAAAGAACCGGAAACTCTACTATTAAAACTATTTGTATGTCACAGATGTTTTAGACTTGTTTTGTTGCTCCATGTTTAGCTTCAGCTGAACATGAAGCTTGAAGTTATGACGTGCTATCAATAATGCGAAGAAATACCAATGATAATCAGGAGGCTACTGATGATGGACAGTCCCGTTTCTCGGTCTATTTTCATTCATATATATATATATATATATATATATATATATATATATATATATATATATATATATATATATATAAAAGAAATAGGATTTCGCTTCAAGCATAGCTTTATACAATATGTATAAATATTTCGTATCTACAAAGAAATACGATTTTAGGAAGCCGTAGCTATGCAAACACCGGGGGGCTGACGCCCTCTGGTGATGTCCAGCAGAAGCAAGGCAGAGGGGACAACCGTATTTCTTTGGAGATACGAAATATTTATACACACACACACACACACATATATATATATATATATATATATATATATATATATATATATATATATATATATATATATATATATATATATATATATATATATATACATATATATGTATATATATATATACATAATAAACAACACAATATAATTATTCCATTACCCAAGGTTTCACGAAGTCAGACGATTCTAACAGAAACGCCTAATATCGCTCATCGATGAGCGATATTAGACGTTTCTATTAGAATTGCCTGTGTCCGAAGAACCTGCAGATCTAGAATCAGCCAGATCCATAAATGATCGTGTCTCGAGCTGTCTGCCGGCGAAACAATTGTAACACTCAATAAACTGAGAGCAGATGCATCACTGATTTTTCGTTTTATATTATATCACACTCTGCTCTGTAAGAACATAGAGTGCTCAACTGGCATACCGCCTATGGAAGCATCATAGCTACCATTAAACACACACGCACACACACACACACACAAACACACACACAAACACACACACAAACACACACACACACACACACACACACACACACACACACACACACACACACACACACACACATATATATATATATATATATATATATATATATATATACATTACGAGCTGAGGATCCGCTAAGGTGAAACAATTGTTCTCGGTGTGGTGAACTAACTGTTGTGTAACCACTTCTATATATATATATATAAAGAAAGAAAGAAAGAAAGAAAGAAAGGGGGAAGGAGGGAGCTGGGGAGAAAGACAACGACACTGAGGATGGGAGACAGAAATAAAGGAAATGGATAGATAGATAGGTAGATAGATAGATAGATAGATAGATAAATAGATATCTTTATTTGCCACAGGGGCGTACAAAAATGGGACATTACAAGACGTGACGGCGGGGGTTTTAGATAAAAATAACTTTAACATTAATAAATAACAATAAACTATATATAATAAAATAACAATTGAAATCCCCAGTAGGGGGAACGTTACTGCAGGGTTGTTTTACACCCGTGGATAGAACAATCCTCAACACCAGGAACACGTTTTGCAGGTGTTTCTGTCTTCCCTCTGTTTATCTTAGTCAACCTACAGGTTTATATACAGAGAAGGCCCATTCACTCGGGTTATTTTTGCCACATTCACCCACCTTTCAGGGAATTTACTGGGGTGTAACACCTCTCTTTCCACTCTCATCTTCCTTCTGAAGGGGATAAGTTATTGTCCGGAGAGAAAGGTGTTTGCTCTCAGTCCTTTTAACCTCGTCCACCATATTACCTCTTTCGCCATAGCCACCAGACCGAAATAGATAGATAACTTTCTTTTTATTTGCCACCAGGGCATCAACAAGTGGGACAAGTACAATGGGGGGAGTTTACATAAAAAGGCGTCCTCAATAAGGAGGAGGCAATAACAAGATGTAAAAATAAAATAAAATATAACAAAAATAAATTTAATAACAAACTCCTCAATATGGAGGAGGCGCCTTGGGGGCTCGCACACACCCCCGAAAAAAAGTGTGCAACCCTTCTCCTCAGGAGCACAGAGAGGAGGTGCTACCTTGATCTTTCATCTTCCTCACCTATAGTCTGATGTAGAGTGAAGGCCCATTCACACGGGCCATTCTCGCCACTTTCACCCATCTTTCATAAAAAACGGCTGGGGTGCAGCACCTCTCTCTCCATCCTGATCCTTCTTCCGAAATGATATTGGAAGAAACGGACCAGTTGTTGGCCAGAGAGAAAGGTGTCTGACCTCAGTCCTTTCAGACGCGTCCACCATACAACCTCTTTCGCCATGGCTATATAGATAGATAGATAGATAGATAGATAGATAGATAGATAGATAGATAGATAGATAGATAGATAGATAGATAGATTGATAAATGGATAGATAGACAGACAGACATACTGACAGACAGACAGACAGACAGACAGATGGATCGACTGATGAAGTTTATGACGTAACTATATCCGTGATAATTATTTACCACATAACATTGATTGGTTGTTTAGTTTTAGCTTATTGTTGTTGTAGTTGTTGTAGTTGTTGTTGTTGTTGTTGTTGTTGTTGTTGTAGGTGTTGTTGTTGTTTATGGTGATGGTGAAGATGTTGTTTCCATCATTTTTCTCCAGCATGTTTCCACACCACCACCACCACCACCACCACCACCACTATGGTGATAGTGATGTTGGTGGTGGTGGTGGTGTTGGTGGTGTTGGGGGGGGGGATATTCATGATTATGATACTGATTTTATGGTAGTGCTGATGACGTGGTTGATAACAATGATGATGATGATGATGATGATGATGATAAGGAGTAAGATGGATAGAGGAAGAGGAGGGGGTGAATTAGCAGAATGTGGAGAGTAGAAGAAGAAGAAGAAGAAGAAGAAGAAGAAGAAGAGGAGGAGGAGGAGGAAGAAGAAGAAGAAGAAGAAGAAGAAGAAGAAGAAGAAGAAGAAGAAGAAGAAGAAGAAGAAGGAAGTGCAGGAGTGGGAAGTGAAGGAATTAAAGGGTGAGGAAGAAATATATTCCAATACCCGAAATATTATAATCAGCAATGAAACAGACACTGTTTGACTTCATAATCAGAGTTCTTGCCATTCTCCCCCCTCCCCCTCCATTTCTTTTTTTTATTTCTTTTTCTCTTTTTTCTCTATATTTACCTATTCTTTTTTTTGTTTCCTTTTCTTTATTTTATTTTGCTGTTATTATTGTTGTCATTATTATTATTCATCTACTACCGCCTGACCGTCGTGCCTTGCCCACGTCCGCGCCACGCCAAGTTGGAACGGCTCCTCTTCAAATTCTTGTGGAGAGGACAAGTCCCGTTGGTGAGGCGGTCCATCTGCTGCCAGCGCCCTCTTCGCGGAGGGCTGGGCATGCCGTGGCTAATGATGCGCAGACATGCGCTGAGGATGCGGCATCTCTAGATATTCTGCCTAAACGGTGAACAGGCGTTGTCGCCGTTTATCAGACGGGCCTTTCCGCAGCTCGTTTCTTTGACTAAGCTGCAGTCCTGGGTTAAGAAGAGACCAAGACTGGGTGACTGGCACCTGGAATATTGCCAGGCACTCACTGCTCTCTACCAAGCGGGCAATGCAATCAGTGGAACTTCCACTCTTGAGTTCTATAGAGGATTAGTGGTGGGAAAGTGCGATGACGCACTCGGAGAAGCTTTGGGCCTCGACGAAGTCGAACTGACCAGTCGTTCCGGAGGACTTTCGAGCCAGGGACAATGGAGAATTTCCAGAAATCCCTCGCTTGGCACTGCTTCCGGGGAGCACTGCGGGTTCGAGATAAACTCTACAGGCACGGAAGTACTGTCAGACGGACCTGCCTGAGATGCGTACAGAGGAGCGACAAAACCGTTCTGCACGCACTTGTCCAATGTCCGTGCATTACTGACTTGTAGGAGTTATGTCAAACAGCTACTATCGCGTGTGGAACGGATCCGGCTATCGGCCGAGTCCATAGTGAAGATCGACCCGCCGCCTTCCTTTGGTCAGGAAGAGCAGTCAATTTTCCTGTCTGGTGGCAGTTGCGAAAGAGGTTATATGGTGGGCCAGATTAAAAGGACTGAAGACAGACACTTTTCTCTTCGGCCAATCCCTCATCAACTTCTTCAAGTTTCACCTGGAAAGGAAGGTGAGGGTGGAGAGAGAAGTGATGCCCCCCCCCCCCCCCCCAGTACATTTGGTAAAAGGTGGATGAATGTGGTGAGAATGGCCCGTGTGAATGGGCCTACTCTGACCATGCGCCTATAGGATAGCTAATTTGAGGAGAAGGGTGCTCTCCCTGGGTGCCCTAGATCGCAGGGTGGTTCAGGATTGGTGGGGTACCTGAGTCACCCCTGAGTCGTCCACCCCCCTATAGGGGAATTTATTTTGTTATATTTGTGCATAGTTTATCTTATATTTTTATATCTTCATTAGTTTTGCCATTGTGCAATTTTACTCGACCTTATTGTCCTTGTCTTTGTATTGTCCCCTACATGTCGGCTCTTGTGGCCAATAAATGAAAACATTGTGGATTGGCAGTATCGGTAGAGGGTCGGACGCCATGCTTTCCATCATAGTTACGTCTCTTTACGATCTGAGTTCAAATCCCGCCGAGGTTGACTTTGCCTTTCATCCTTACGGAGTCGATAAAATAAAATACCAGTAATGCACTGGGTAATTGCTGGCCTTGTGCCAAAAGTAGAAACAATTATTATTGTGCCTTTCATCCTTACAGGGCCTACTCTGATCATGCGCCTGTAGGCTGGTAAATTTGAGGAGGAGAAGGGTGCCCTTTCCCAGGTGCCCTCGAATCGTCGGGTGGTTCGGGATTGGTGGGGTCCCTGAATCAACCCTGCGTGATTATCCCCCCTATTTGGAATTTTCATTGTTGTATTTTTTTTGTTTATTGTTATTGTTTTCCTATTTTTTACTCGATTTTTGTGTAACCCCCCCCCCCCACTGTCCCCGTCTATTGTATTGTCCCCTATATGTCGGTCCTTGTGGCCAATAAATGAAACCATTATTATTATTATTATTATTACTGTAAGGGCGGTGGATTGGCAGTATCAGTAGAGGGTCGGACGCCATGCTTTGACGCATAGAGTTACGCCCTTTTCCATTCCGAGTTCAAATTCCGCCGAGGTTAACTTTGCCTTTCATCCTTACGGGGTCGATAAAATAAAGTACCAGTAATGCACTGGGGTAATTGCTGGCCTTGTGCCAAAAGTAGAAACAATTATTATTATTACTGTAGATTGGCAGTATCGGTAGAGCGTCAGACACCATGCTTTGCAGCATAGAGTTACGGCCCTTTACTGTCCAAGTTCAAATCCCGCCGAGATTAACTCTGCCTTTCATCCTTACGGGGGGCGTCGATGAAATAAAGTACCAGTAATGCACTGGGATAATTGCTGGCCTTGTGCCAAAAGTAGAAACAATTATTGGGTCGCCAAGTATGAAATTTGTAGAAATGTTTTTTTTTTTCTAGAAATTTCTAGAAATTTCTAGAAATTTCATACTTGATGACCCAATATTATTTCTGTAAAGGGCGGTGGATTGGCAGTATCGGTAGAGGGTCGGACGCCATGCTTTCCAGCATAGTTACGTCCCTTTACGGTCTGAGTTCAAATCCCGCTGAAGTTGACTTTGTCTTTCATCCTTACGAGAGTCGATAAAATAAAGTACCAGTAATACACTGGGTAATTGCTGGCCTTGTGCCTAACGTAGAAACAATTATTACTGTAAATTTAAAAAAATCTTTCTTTCATTTTTGTGTTGCTTGTTGTTGTTATTGTTTTGTTTTTACTTTTTGTGCATTTTTTTAAATTTCTTTTTTTAGATTTTTTTTCCGAAAGAGAGAGAAAAACCAACTTCTGTGTACATCTCTGTTTGTAGAGGATTGCTATTAGATAAACTGTATCTGTCTGCAAATAGTTTTAACTGTGTGAAATTACACTTATTAAGAATAGATCAATCATCCTATATTATATACAACTTCAGGAGCAGTATCAGTTCTTAACACTGAATACTCTATTTGTCACAAAAATGTTGCCACAACGTGTGTGTGTGTGTGTGTGTGTGTGTGTGTGTGTGTGTGTGTGTGTGTGTGTGTGTGCATTTAATATACAGTATATATATGTATATATGTACTTAGTGTGTGTGTGTGTGTGTGTGTGTGCATTTAATATACAGTATATATATGTATATATGTACTTAGTGTATGTGTGTGTGTGTGTGTGTGTGTGTGTGTGCATTTAATATACAGTATATATATGTATATATGTACTTAGTGTGTGTGTGTGTGTATGTGTGTGTGTGTGTGTGTGCATTTAATATACAGTATATATATGTATATATGTACTTAGTGTATGTGTGTGTGTGTGTGTGTGCATTTAATATACAGTATATATATGTATATATGTACTTAGTGTGTGTGTGTGTGTGTGTGTGTGTGTGTGTGCATTTAATATACAGTATATATATGTATATATGTACTTAGTGTGTGTGTGTGTGTGTGTGTGTGTGTGCATTTAATATACAGTATATATATGTATATATGTACTTAGTGTATGTGTGTGTGTGTGTGTGTGTGTGTGTGTGCATTTAATATACAGTATATATATGTATATATGTACTTAGTGTGTGTGTGTATGTGTGTGTGTGTGTGTGTGCATTTAATATACAGTATATATATGTATATATGTACTTAGTGTATGTGTGTGTGTGTGTGTGTGCATTTAATATACAGTATATATATGTATATATGTACTTAGTGTGTGTGTGTGTGTGTGTGTGTGTGTACGTAAGATGTCAACATGAATGGACCTGTTATTTTTATCTAAAGACATTTTTTCCAATTCCAACCCACCCGTCCTCTCAATCTATTGTATTTCTCATTCTTTCTTCTGATGAAAGACTAGCGTCCGAAACTTTAAGACCCTCTTCCTGATATATCAAGCCTTAACCTAATATATCCCTTCCATATGCTGTACCGATTGTGTTGTTATTTCTATTTACCTTTTACATACACATATATATTATATATATATATATATATATATATAATATATATATATATATATATATATATATATATATATATATATATATATATATATATATATATAAGAAAATTCTCTATTCTTCTTTGAGCTAATATTATTAATATTACTGTGAACTGCGGAATACTCTTAATTCCGATCCTAGTATAGGACAGAACAAAGGAGAGGCACAAAAACAAAGAAAAGAATCCCCAGTCACTGAAGAGGTCACAGAATGTGTGTCGAAAGAACTTTGACAATATATGAACAATCGTCTGGTTGTGGAACCAACCAACCGGAAATTTATATATTCCTAAATTTATAAATTTAATTTATAATAAATTGAAGTGAAAGCAACTAGTGCGTGTGTTTCTAATTGGCAACATGACCCTCCCAAAGTATAACAATATCAGTTTCAACACACGTTTTCAGATAAAGAATCTTGCTAAACAAATTCAGAAACGAAATATATATATATATATATATATATATATATATATATATATATATATATATATATATATATATATATATATATATATATATATCTGATGACTTCGCTCCTGATGTGCTCTCTCTCAACGAGATTCCTAGCATTGATCTCTCCATGGCTCTTTGAGTCGTTACCAGCCTCTGTTCTTCTCTCTTCGTTGTAGCCCAAGTTTCACTGCCATATAACATTGCAGATGGGCTGGACACGTCGCCCGGTTCACCGATAATCGGTGGATCCTCGCAGTTGCCGAGTGGTACCCGCGCCGCGAGCGGAAACGACAACTCGGAAGGCCTCCACGAGGGCGGAGTTACGATTTTAGGAATACGATTGGGACTACATGGATGAGGAAAGCACGATCCAGAGAGGAATCGATGGCGTGCTGTGACCAGCGGCGCCGAATGGACGCCCGACAGACTGGTCAGTCAAGGTGAAGGTGATATATATATATATATATACATGTATACATATATATTCATATATATATATACTTATGTGAGTGAGAAAAACCACAGACCTTTGCAATTTTCAACTGTAATGAGATGGGTAAATTTTGTGCCTTATACACAGTGAAAAGTGGCTCCCAAATGCTAAATCTTGCAAACTGTATTTCGACCAATCGGTGTATACATATATATTCATATATATATATACTTATGTGAGTGAGAAAAACCACAGACCCTCCATCTCAACTCACCTTTTGAAAAGCAGAAGAACTGCGAAACCGGTAAAGGAACCAAATAAATATATATATTTTTAAAAAAAATAAGACTTCAGTTGCATTTTCGATTTCATCTCTTTTTCTTTATATATACTTATATATACATAAATATGTATATATAAGTATATATATATATAAATATGTATATATATAAGTATATATATATGTACATATTAACAACTGTTGCATATTGTAGTAAAAGTCACAAAAAAAAATGTCACAATGTGTGTGTATAATATACATATATGTGTGTGTGTGTATGTGTGTGTGTATATATATATATATATACATATGTGTGTGTGTGTGTTCATACTGAACCTTACTAATTACATGGACTCAATGAGTTTCTAAGAATATAATTAATATCACCCCCACCCCACACTCCCGTTTCTTTTTTGACATTTGAATTTATAAGTTATCTCAGTAAGCGCAACAGAATACAAAATCCGAAATTAGTTATGGAATGTGTGTCTCTGTATGTGTGTGTGTGTATGTGTGTATGTGTGTGCTTGTGTGTATGTGTATATATGTGTGTGTGTGTGTGTATCTGAGTATGTATGCGTGCGTCTGTGTGAATGTGTGTGTGTGTGTACGTCTGTATGATTGTGTGTATGTGTGTGTGTATGTGTGTATGTGTGTATGTATGCGTGTATGTGTGTATGTGTGTATGCGTATCTGTGTGTGCCTGTGTGTATGTGTATATGTGTGTGTCTCTGTGTGTCTGTATGTGTGTGTATGTGTGTGTCTGTATGTGTGTATATATGTGTGTATGTGTGTGTGATGTGTTTGTGTATGTGTGTATGAGTGTATGTGTGTGCGCGTGTCTGTATATATATATGTATGTGTGTGTGTGTATCTGAGTATGTATGTGTGTATGTATGTGTGCGTCTGTGTGAATGTGTGTGTGTGTGTGTGTATCTGAGTATGTATGTGTGCGTCTGTGTGCGTCTGTGTGAATGTGTGTGTGTGTGTGTGCGTCTGTATGGTTGTGTGCATGTGTGTATGTGTGTGTATGTGTGCCACAAATAACGGACTAGCTGTGAAAATGGATGGGGTTATAATATAAAAAATAAGAGAAACCGTTTAGTAACAATAACTTCCTACGATGCCTCATCTCATCTAACTGAAAATGAGTTGGAAAATTATAAATGACCCGAAAGAATAGTGAACAAATTGCAAGCAAATTGTATGAGAGCAAGATGGTTGGATATCGACCAATGAGCTTGGTTGGTCTTGCTTGGAGATCAAGCCGGACCAGTTGGAGGCGGTTGCTTCTGACAGGACCACACCATGTTTCCACACCACCACCATCATCATGGTGATGGTGGTGAGTGGTGTGCCTGTGTATTGATGATTATGATACTGATGGTGTGGTGGTGCTGATGACGTTGTTGATAATAATGATGATGATGATGATGATGATGATGATGATGATGATGGTGGTGGTGATGATGGTGGTGATGATGGTGATGGTGATGATAAGGAGTAAGATCGATAAGAAGAAGAAGAAGAAGAAGAAGAAGAAGAAGAAGAAGAAGAAGAAGAAGAAGAAGAAGAAGAAGAGGGAAACAGACAGATTTTAAAATTTCTAATTTAGGATTAGCGTTAGGCCAACAATCTATGGTTAGTTTTAGACCTTGGGGACCCGGAGCACTTCAGATTTGAGGGACCCCTCATACACAAAAAATTAGAATACACAGCAAACCTCCCAGTTTTACATATCAAAGTTAGCTTGGTGCAAGGAACAGGAATTGAAAAGTTATACAAACAGGTATTAAATTTAAAAAATCTAACCACCCTCAAATTAAAAACTCCAGCAGAGGGCACAAATAAATTGCTTGTGGGGCCTACCACTGCAAGGGCGCTTGGAAATTGCTCCCCCCCCCCCCTCCCCGCCCATCCCATTAAATCCAGTCTTGGTTGGGGGGAGGGAATCGATTGAATTCATCCTAGTACTAGAAGTCATTGTGTCCGACTCTCTACCAAGCATATAATAATTGTTTCTACTATTGCCACGAGGCCAGCAATTACCCCAGTGCATTACTGGTACTTTATTTTATCGACCCCGTAAGGATGAACGGCAAAGTTAACCTCGGCGAGATTTGAACTCAGAACATAATGGGCCACAACTCTATGCTGCAAATAATGGCGTCCGACCCTCTACCGATACTGTCAATCCACCACCCGAGCACATAATAATAATTGTTCTTACTTTTGGTCCAAGGCCAGCAATTACCCCAGTACATTACTGGTACTTTATTTTATCGACAACGTAAGGATGAAAGGCAAAGCTAACCTTAGTGGGATTTGAACTAAGAGCGTAAAGGGTCATACCTCTATGCTGCAAAGCATGGCGTCTGACGCTCTACCGATACTGACGCTCTACCGATACTGACGCTCTACCGATACACGCGTACATACATACATACATACATACATACATACATACATACATACATACATACATACATACACACACACACAGACAGACTGACGGACATGCATGTGAGGGTTGGCTGAAAAGCTCATAAGCTAACTATGAAAAAGTGATGCTAGAGCTGTGAAATCTTGCATCTAATACATTCATTTCAACTCTTCTTATTAATGAAACTGCATTGTTTCTTTCCAGGGATTATGTTGAAAAATAAACCTCATTTGGTCATTCCATGAGAGTATCTTGGTCAGCCTAACTTTTCAGTCGACCCCCATATTGAGGTTGAATTAATTAATTTTCCCCTTAAATTGCTGGCCTTGTGCCTAAATTAGAAATCAATATTTATTCACTCACTTTAGTGAGGTTAATTGGCAGAATTGGTAGAGCATTAGATAAAATACTATTGTGATATATGTTCTGGTTCTTTAACATTCTGAGTTCAATGGAAGTTTGGTTCATTTGTGTTCGGATCTGGTGTATATGGATATGTTTCACGAACATAAACTCATAGTTGAAATTGTCATACACTATCTTGGTATTTTGGGAGTGTATATTTCACATTAGGCCTGGAGCTAAAGCCGTTATTGCACAGACCTGGGTCTCTAACTATCGTTGCCCTGACATAGGTCTATAGCTATCATTAGACATGTTTAGGGCTAGAGCTGTAGGTGGACAAGCCTGATGTGGACAAATTTATGCCCCAAAAATATCTCCTCTGCAATATCCCTACCACCCTCAACTTAAGAAATCTTAAATATCAATTTTATTAGCAAGAGTTAAATCCTTACACATCAACTTCAAGGCTGAAAATAATAACAGAAAACAACTTAACAAACATTCTTACACACAATTATGATGAAGGGTTTTTAGATGAACATAAGTTCTTTAAATCTTTCGTTATCATATTTATAATAAAAGACACTGGCTATCATTTTCAAATAATTTTGAAAATAATCAAGAATTTTGAAAGATTTAATAATATAACTGATTTCCTCATTATTACGCAATAACATCACTTAACAAAGCTTCTTACATAAAATGGAAGCTTTTTAGATAAATATAAACACATTAAAACAAACAGTTCTATATAAAAAAGAAAAGTAAAAGCGAAACTACCCATTGTAAGCATGGTGTTCACCCGGCGTAAACCTTCGTACAATGTCAGGAGATGCTAATTGCTGCGTTCTTGCATCATCAGTTTCCGTCTTCAATATTAAACTCGCAAAGGTGGTGAATTGGTAGTATTGGTGGAGCGTTGGACAACTTAGTTTATGGCATAGAGTTACGGCCTTTTACGATCTGAGTTCAAATCCTGCCAAGGTAAACTTTGCCTTTCATCTTTACGGGGTCGATAAAATATAAAGTACCAGTGATGCACTGGGATTGGTTTAATCGACTTTCATCTCCCCAAAAATTATTTGCCTTCTGCCTAAATCAGAAACCAATATTCAACTCTCAAAGCACTAAATAACCCATACAGACTCTGCTATCATTATACTCCACCAATCCCCTAACTAACTAACTAACTAACCAACCAGTGATAAAAACATAGCTGTATAGACAACAGCAACATAGAATTGATAAATATATCCGAACACGGAAGAGCCGAACTCCCACTGTCATCGCCTCCATCTCTCTCACCCTCCCCATCTCTCTGTATAGTGAGAAAATGGTATCCCACGAGCTGGCCGCTCCACAGCTCCGGCGGACATAATGGAGAAGGCGTTTCTCCGGAGGATGGTAAGGCAGATGCGCTGAAAGAGCCATTCCATCTCGTGAGGCTCACACCTGCGGCTGGCCAGCTCAGCGGCTATTATGGTCAGTAGGGAGGTCGCCCTAGGGCCAAGGACACCAGAAGTCTCCACTGCTAGGTGTACGACTGCAAACCTGTCGGAGAGCGACGAAGTGCTGATCGACTCGAAGATATTCTCAAATAATTGTTTCTACTTTTGACACAAGGCCAGCAATTAATCCAGTGTATTACTGGTACTTTATTTTATCGACCCCGTAAGGATGAAAGGCAAAGTTAACCTTGGCGGGATTTGAACTCAGAAAGGCAAGGGCCGTAACTCTATACATCAAAGCATGGCGTCCGACCCTCTACCAATACTGCCAATCCACTGCCCTATTCTCAAATAATGATGCATCCTAATGGGATCGATTCTTAGAAAAACATGATGTGTATGCGAACAGAAGTTGTTGACCATAACTAACTTCTGAAAATTGATATCTGACCCTCTTTTATACCATTAAAGTCTCATAACATAGCCAAGATACTCCTAGTGAATTTAGCAAACCAATGAAAATTGATATCTGACCCTCTTTTATACCATTAAAGTCTCATAACATGGCCAAGATACTCCTAGTGAATTTAGCAAACCAATGAAAACATTTTCAACAGATTCCACAGGTCTCATTTCTCTTCGTATCGACAATATACTTTACATGAAATTTGCAGTATTGTTCACGGGGCGCTGCCCCAACTCCGCCGCGCCCTAGACTTAGAAACCATCATCACCACCACCACCACCGCCCACCCACCCCTTCTCCCTCACATTCTTCTGTGACCCGAAAACCCTTGCCCTACCCTTCATTTTCCGTTTTTTTTTAAATATCTGTAGTGTTCTTATTATTTGTTATTATTAGTCTATGATTTTTTTTTGTTAATATAGCACCGCGCCCTAGACCCTTAGCCCAATCACCCCCCACTCTCGCCCCCTCCCCATTTTTTCTGTGACACTAGAGCCCTTGCTTTTCCCTCCTTTTCCGCTTTTTTAATTATTATTTTACATTCCATTCTTTCTTAATCTTAGTTATCTGAAGTTTTACAACTCCCTATTAATACATACATATATATATATGTGTAAAACCCTATCATATTTGTATTTAATTTTCATATTGCTTCCCTGGAACAATTTCTTTTGGCCCAGTTTGTGATGATATTCATAATTAGTGTCATAACATACCCTCTATTTCTTTGCAAACGTTTTATATAAAAAATAAAAAAAAGTTCTCCTAGTAAAAGGAGTTATTTTCAAATCATGGACAACTCACAAATGAAAGAATAAATACAAAATCAAACGTATATTTTATGTGCTTCTACAAGATTTTTTTTTAGTAGTATCATACAGTATGGTCTATATGCTGACTGTAACATTTTTATGGCAGTAAATAATGGTTAGAAATCTCTGATTATAGAAGCTACAAGTACAGTTGAAGATACTGCAACTATAAACTTTGATGAGTTTTGAAAAATAATTGTTTCTACTTTTGGCACAAGGCCAGCTATTACTCAGTGCATTACTGGTACTTTATTTTATCGACCCCGTAAGAATGAAAGGCAAAGTCAACCTCGACGGTATTTGAACTCAGACCGTAAAAGGACGTAACTATGCTGGAAAGCATGGCGTCCGACCCTCAAAAATAATTGTTTCTACTTTTGGCACAAGGCCAGCAATTAACCAGTGCATTACTGGTACTTTATTTTATCGACCCCGTAAGGATAAAAGGCAAAGTTAACCTTTGATTTGAACTCAGACCGTAAAAGGACGTAACTATGCTGGAAACCATGGCGTCCGACCCTCAAAAATAATTGTTTCTACTTTTGGCACAAGGCCAGCAATTATCCCAGTGTATTACTGGTACTTTATTTTATCGACCTCGTAAGGATGAAAGGCAAAGTTAACGCCGGCGGGATTTGAACTCAGTCCGTAAAGGGACGTAACTGTGCTGCAAAGCATGGCGTCCGACCCTCTACCGATACTGCCAATCCACCACCCTAGCATGGCGTCCGACCCTCTACCGATACTGCCAATCCACCACCCTAGCATGGCGTCCGACCCTCTACCGATACTGCCAATCCACCACCCTAGCATGGCGTCCGACCCTCTACCGATACTGCCAATCCACCACCCTAGCATGGCGTCCGACCCTCTACCGATACTGCCAATCCACCACCCTAGCATGGCGTCCGACCCTCTACCGATACTGCCAATCCACCACCCTAGCATGGCGTCCGACCCTCTACCGATACTGCCAATCCACCACCCTAGCATGGCGTCCGACCCTCTACCGATACTGCCAATCCACCACCCTAGCATGGCGTCCGACCCTCTACCGATACTGCCAATCCACCACCCTAGCATGGCGTCCGACCCTCTACCGATACTGCCAATCCACCACCCTAGCATGGCGTCCGACCCTCTACCGATACTGCCAATCCACCACCCTAGCATGGTGTCCGACCCTCTACTGATACTGCCAATCCACCACCCTAGCATGGCGTCCGACCCTCTACCGATACTGCCAATCCACCACCCTAGCATGGTGTCCGACCCTCTACTGATACTGCCAATCCACCACCCTAGCATGGCGTCCGACCCTCTACCGATACTGCCAATCTTGGCTGATTCGTTAGAATGTCTGATAGAATGTATTATGGTATTTATTCATGTTCTCTGCTCTCTGAGTTCAAATCCTGCCGGGGTCAACTTTGCCTTTCATCCTTTCGAGGTCAATAAAAAAAAGTACCAGTCTAGTACTAGGGTCGATTCTTCCTCTATATCTCTTTCTCATTTCCTCTTTCTCACTCTCTATCTTTCTCTGGAAGAAATCTTCTGTACTCAGGCCAGGGGAGGGATGGGTTCTGCCAGGTTTAAAATGCCCAAGAAATACTGTATGTCAATACGGGGCCTCTACGACTATATCAGGAATTATACATGAGAAGACCCCCCCTTCGGTCACGAATGACCATGGTTTTTGCACAGACCGGCAGTTGTCCATACATAGCAGTCTCCCCTCTCCGCGCCACCAATGTTGTCTAAGGGAAAAGCAATGGCTGGTAGAGGTTGGCTCCAGTGACGTCGCAACTCATTTCTACAGCTGAGTAAACTGGAGCAACATGAAATAAAGTGTCTTGCTCAAGGACACAACGCATCACCTGGTCCGAGAATCGAACTTACAACCTTTCGATTGCAAGCCCAATGCTCTAACCACTAAGCCATACGCCTTCACCATACATGATGGCTGCAGACTCTTCTAAGAGTGCTGCAATCGCTTGTCAGATTATAGATTTTGGTGCACTTTTAGGCAACGGCCAGTCACACAAACCTGTAACAGACCCTGAACAAGCAATGCCTGTGCTTTGAAGGTTTTCTGAGCATCGCAAACACTACCCGAAAAGGAGAACTAGTCAACATCATCGGATGCTTACAAAGCCGCAGGCTTTTTTTTTCAGAGATTCCCTCTCATAGAAAGGTGTTGTGACAACAGCTGGGGCCTTTCACACCCAGGTTAAAAAAAAAATGGCCGTTGACTCTGCTGAGTTCCTCCGCCTTTTGCCGAGTCATGTATTTCATCCTCCATACATACATAGATACATACATACAGTGTGTTCAAGAGGAACATGGCCAGAGAGTGTATTATCAAGTGTATTGTGTATGCCTCTACAGGTTTACGAGAAGTAGTATGTATGTCTGTAATGAGTGTACCAGCAGTAGACAACAGATGTTCTACTATAATTGTGACATACCGCCTTCTGCTAGACAACGCCAGGCCGTTGGCTTATTTCCAATTATTGGTGACAGGTTTCTATTTCTCAGTATTACGATATACGCTAAGCCATGGTGTGTAAATACTGTTTCATAGCCCATAGCTTTCTGATATCAGCATTAATGGCATCATGACTTGATGTTTTTCTTATTTTTTTCTTTTTCCTGGAAATGCATGAAATAATTGCGTTTCGCCTTTCAATGAAGTCTTTCACAATTTCTACAGGAGTGTTAAAAACAAAATGGACGTAAAACGGCGATGATGATGGTGATAGCGGTGGTAGTGGTGATGGTGGTGGTGATGGTGGTGGTGGTGGTGGTGGTGGCAGTGGCGGTGGTGGTGGTGGCGGTGGTGATGGTGGCAGTGTGGTGGTAGTGATGTATATATATGTATATATATATATATATATATAGTAATAATAAATTTGAAGACTAAAATCCAGATTGACTTTGTTAGTTTCAGAAGATCCCGTTAAGGGTGAAAGCAGCGATTCTTTGCTTAAACTTTAATCTATTATTTTAATAAATACATATATATACGCACCATCTTCACCCTACAGACCCACACTCCCCCCGGCCTGAACTCCCCACCCCTATTCCTTTAGCCTTCGACCGCCATGTCCCCTCCCCCACACATATATCCCCTACTAACACTATAACACACCCCTCCTTTTCACCGCCCACCCCACAACTAACAATACTAACACCCCCACCCCACACCCGACCACCCTTCTCCAACAAACAATACTAACATCCCCCCTCCTCTTATCACGCACACACCCACCGGTACATATATACACGCACTCACACTAACCACACACCCTACTACCACCACTAACCCTCACACCCACACATCCACTCCCACCACCCCACAACTAATACCACTAACACCGCCCCCCCCGACCCCACGCACACGAACATACGCACCCACTTACACCACCCAATCTACACACCCTACCACCACTAACCCCCCACTAACACCTCTACAAATAC
>OZ024744.1:97747419-97769919 GCA_964016885.1 Eledone cirrhosa
TTCAACAATCTGGCAGGAAGGTATACGTTGCTGACGATAGCTAATAAGCTTGAAACTAGTACAGCGTTCCTTTGTCAGTGTTGAACAAACGAGCAACGATGGTTGCTAGACACTACGGCTTAATTCGGGATGTTTGTTTACAAACACACCGAGCATTATAATAAATGTTCGGTGAATCCATACGTATATATATATATATGTGCATGTATGTATATATATATATACTACTGTATGTCTGTATACATATATGTATGTACGTATACATACTTATATTCATACTTATATATATGTGTATGTGTGTGTGTGTGTGTGTCTGTTTGTGTGTGTGTGTGAGAGAGAGAGAGAGAGAGAGAGAGAGACAGACAGACAGTTTAAGGGACAGACAGGTATATATATATATATACATTTTCATACTTATATTATATATATATATATGTGTGTGTGTGTGTCTGTTTGTGTGTGTGTGTGTGTGTGTGTGTGTGAGAGAGAGAGAGACAGACAGTTTAAGGGACAGACAGGTATATATATATATATATATACATTTTCATACTTATATTATATATATATATATGTGTGTGTCTGTTTGTGTGTGTGTGTGTGTGTGAGAGAGAGAGAGAGAGACAGACAGTTTAAGGGACAGACAGGCATATATATATATATATATATATACGTTTTCATACTTATATTATATATATATATATATATATACGTTATTCCGGGTTGAATCGGAGGTAACCACAGTAAGTAAGGTACTCAATACATAGCAGAGTATAACAGTTTTAATATAGATGAGATTCTCTTCTATATATATATATATATATATATATATATATATGTGTGTGTGTCTGTTTGTGTGTGTGTGTGTGAGAGAGAGAGAGAGAGAGAGAGAGAGAGAGAGAGAGAGAGAGAGAGAGAGAGAGAGAGACAGTTTAAGGGACAGACAGGTATATATACATTTTCATACTTATATATATATATATGTGTGTGTGTGTGTGTGTCTGTTTGTGTGAGAGAGATAGAGATAAAGAGAGACAGACAGACAGACAGACATACATACAGACAGACAGATAGACAGAGGCTGAGACAGAGAGACAGACAGA
Source organism: Eledone cirrhosa (assembly GCA_964016885.1). NCBI lineage: Eukaryota > Metazoa > Mollusca > Cephalopoda > Octopoda > Eledonidae > Eledone > Eledone cirrhosa. Next base: position 97,748,520 of record OZ024744.1, read on the forward strand.
CAGACAGAGAGAGGCTGAGACAGAGAGATGAGGGAAAGAGGGAAAAAGGGAAAGAAGGTGAGAAATTGAACGCGAATAAGAAGAACCGCGTGATAGGATGGCAGACCATTCTAAGAGTCGAATATGTGTGTGTGTGTGTGTAAGTGCATATGTGTGTGTATGAGTGAGTGTGTGTGTGTGAATGTGTGTGTGTGTAAGTGCATATGTGTGTGTATGAGTGAGTGTGTGTGTGTGTGTGTGTATGAGTATGTGTGTGCATGTGTGTGGTGTGTGTGTGTGTAATGAGTATGTGTGTGCATGTGTGTGTGTGTATGAGTATGTTTGGTGTATGTGTGTGAGTGCGTGTGTGCATGTATGTATGAGTGTGTGTTTGTATGTGTGTGTGTATGAGTTGTGTGTGTGTGTGTGTGTGTGTGTGTGTGTGTGTCTGTTTGTGTGTGTGTGTGTGTGTGTGTATGTGTGTATATGTGTGTGTATATGTATGAGAGTGTGTATGTGTGTATGTGTGTATGTGTGTATGTATGTGTGTGTAGCCCCCCCCCCGCAGACGTCTACCAATTATAATACTTTATCCCTGCTTCCTAAAAGCTTGAGGGTGTAACATATAAAAAGTAAAAAACAAAAACAACCCCCTCCCCCCAAAGAACAATAAAAAAAAAATAAAATAAAATGTAGCGATTAGACGAACAAAAAAAAATCGGGTGGCGGGGTTTAGGTGTGTGTAGTGATGGCGGGTGGGGGAGTTCGATGTAATATGATATGTCTGAGACTGTTCAAAAACACAAGGGTGGAATCGGGTAGGACAGAAGCGGGTGACAGTCAATAGAGAGACAAGACACTGAACACAATATTGGAACAAAGAAAGAGAGAGAGAAAAGAAAGAAAGAAAGAAAAATAGATAGTGGGAGAGAAAGGGGTGGTGGTGGAGAGAGAGATGGAAAGAGAGATGGAAAGAGAGAGGGAAAGAGAGAGGGGGTGAGAGAAAGAGAACAGAGAGAGAGAGAGAAAGAGAAATATATATATATAGAGAGAGAGAAGGGAAGAGAGAGAGAGAGAGTGAGAGAGAGAGAGAGAGAGAGAGAGAGAGAGAGAGAAAGGAAGAGAGAGAGAGAAGCGAAGCGAAGAGATAGATAGAGAGAGAGAAGCGAAGAGAGAGATAGAGAGAGAGAGAAGAAGAGATGAGAAAGAGAAGGGAAGAGAGAGAAGAGATGAGAGGGAGAGAGAGAGAGAGAGAAGGGAAGAAAGAGAGAAAGGAAGAGAGGGAGAATGGAAGAAGGGGAAGAAAGAGAAAGAGAGAGACTTCATTTAAGTGAAATCAGTTTTCTTGAACCGGAGAATATTCAAAGAGACACAAGCTCCGCATGATAACATCTGGTAAAATAAAAGAAATGATAACATCTGGTAAAATAAAAGAAAAATGCTAATATAGTTTGTGTTCTTCATCAAAATAATTCAGCGTTCCTACCATTTCGTGTCTTTACAAACAATTTTAACTGGGATAGGAATGGACCTCCGTCGATCTCCGACGATGAACGTTCGTTCCAAATGTTCGATCACTCGTGAAATTAACGTGTGACTTGAGTGAACACCACGCCCACCCCAAAACCCCACACCATAAACTATTTTTAAATTTTTTTTTTAATTGAAATATAGGAACTATCAATCTGACAGGCTTCCAAACAGCTTCCGTCTACTTAGTTTCACTCACAAAAACATGAGTCGACCCGAGGCTATGGTAAATGAGACTGGCACAAGTTTCCACGCAGTGGGATTAAACCTGGAACCTAGTGATTGCGAAGCATAATTCTAACGCACAGGACAATGCTGCGTTCACATTTAAACAACACGTGTAATTGGACAGATTTTAGGGACAAAAAACCAACAGACAGGAGACCCAGGGGGTAGACCCTGAGCAAGATGGTTGGATAACATCCACGAGCTTGACTAGTCTTGCTTGGGTATCAAGCCAGAGCAACTGGACACACAACCAACCGGCAAGAGACCCAGGGGGTAGACCCTGAGCAAGATGGTTGGATAGCATCCATGAGTTTGGCTGGTCTCGCATGTGGATCCACCGGATCCGTTGGAGACGGTTGCTTCTGAACAGGACCTGCTGAAGGGAGTGTTTGAGGACTCTGCACTCACGACCCTCACAAGAAGTAGGCGATGACGAAGAGAAGAAATATATTATATAAACGACTAGATGTGGACATTTCCCTAAAATCGAGAATTTCGGCAAACAACTAAATTTCTAGTCACAACAATGGAAAATAAATATATTTTCCATATAATAATTGTTTCTTCTTTTGGCACAAGGCCAGCAATTAAAGAACGTAAAGGACCGTAACTCTATGCTGCAAAGCATGGTGTCCGACCCCACTACCGACACTGCCAATCCACCGCCCTTTTTCCATATAATAATTGTTTCTACTTTAGGCACAAGGCCAGCAATTACCCAGTGCATTACTGGTACTTTATTTTATCGATCCCGTAAGGATGAAAGGCAAAGTCAACCTCAATGGTTTCAAATAAAGGCACAAGGCCAGTAATTTAGGGGGAGCGGAAAGTCGATTAAATCAACCCCAGTACGTTATTGGTACTTATTTTATCGACCCCCGTAAGGATGAAAGGCCTAGTTAAACTTGGCGGGATTTGAACTCAGAACGTAAAGGGCCTTAACTCTATGCTGCAAAGCATGGTGTCCGACGCTCTCCCGATACTGTCATTCTACCGCCTTATTTTCGATGGATCTCCGTCGGTTTCAGCGATGAGTGTTCCAGTTGTTTGATCAACGGAACAGTTTGCTCATGAAAGTAATGTGCAAGTGGCTGAGTATTCCATAGACACGTGCGCCATTAACGTTATTCTCAGAGAGATTCAGTAGGACACAGTATATGGCAAGGATGGTCCTTTGAATTACATTCACACTATTTCTTAGTGAAATTCTTCAACATGACACAGCGTGTGACAAAGTTGTCCTTTTGAAATACAGATACAATTTCTCTCTTTCTCTCTCTCTCTTTCTTTCTTTATATATATATATATATATATATATATATATATATATAGAGAGAGAGAGAGAGAGAGAGAGAGAGAGAGAGAGAGAGAGAGAAAGAGAGAGAGAAAGAGAGAGAGAAAGAGAGAGAGAAAGAGAGAGAGAAAGAGAGAGAGGAAATACGTAGATAAATAGGTAAATAGACAGATTGGCAGAGACACAAACAGATAGATAGAAAGATAGATATGTTGCTTTATTAGCCACAGGGGCACAAAAGAAGGGGACAAATACAAAGGGGGAAGTTTACATACAATAAAAACGTGTAAAATGTTATCACAGGTGGAATTTAAAAAGTTAGTCGATTTTCCCCAATAGAGGGAGACAGTTTATATGGGTAACACATACCCCCGAAAAAAAATGTGCAACCCTCATCTCCAGGAGTACGAAGAGTTTGTACTCCTTTCCTCTCCTCCTCCTTTTCCTCAACCTACAGGCTGATATAGAGAGAAGGCCCATTCACTCGGGCCATTCTCGCCACTTTCACCCACCTTTCATAAAACTTGTTGGGGTACAGCACCTCTCTCTCCATCCTCATTCTTCTTCCAAAGTGGTATTTGAAAAAAAGAATCAGTTGATGGCCGGAGAGAAAGGTGTCTGACCTCAGCCCTTTCAACCTTGTCCACCATACAACCTCTTTCGCCATAGCTATCACACAAAGGAAAACCGCCTCTCTTTCGTTTTTGAAGATAGATAGATAGATAGATAGATAGATATATTTCTTTATTAGCCACAGGGGCACAAAAGAAGGGGACAAATACAAAGGGGGAAGTTTACATACAATAAAAACGTGTAAAATGTTATCACAGATGGAATTTAAAAGTTAGTCGATTTTCCCCAATAGAGGGAGACAGTTTATATGGGTAACACAGACCCCCGAAAAAAATGTGCAACCCTCATCTCCAGGAGTACGAAGAGCTTGTACTCCTTTCCTCTCCTCCTCCTTTTCCTCAACCTACAGGTTGATATAGAGAGAAGGCCCATTCACTCGGGCCATTCTCGCCACTTTCACCCACCTTTCATAAAACTTGCTGGGGTACAGCACCTCTCTCTCCATCCTGACTCTTCTTCCAAAGTTCTTTATTAGCCACAGGGGCACAAAAGAAGGGAACAAATACAAATGGGGAGTTTACATACAGTTATATGAAAATAAAACTATTAATAAAATAACAAATAACAATTGATATACCCAATAGGGGAGGGGGGTTACACAGGGGTTGTACACACCCCGAAAAAATGTACAACCCTCATCTCCAGGAGCACCAAGAGTGAGTACTCCCTTCCTCTCTTCCTCTTATTCCTCAACCTACAAGCTTATTTAGAGAGAAGGCCCAACCACTCGGGCCATCTTTGCCACATTCACCCACCTTTCATAAAATTTTCTGGGGTACAGCACCTCTCTCTCCATCCTGATTCTTCTTCCAAAATGATATTTGAAAAAACGAATCAGTTGCTCGCCGGAGAGAAAGGTGTCTGACCTCAGCCCTTTTAACCTCGTCCACCATATAACCTCTTTCTCTTTCACCATAGCCATAACACATAGGAAAACCGCCTCTTCTTCGTTTTTGAAGGAGAGTGGTGGTTTGATCATGACAATGGACTCGGTGGTCAACCGGATTGGTCCCACCCGCGACAATAGTCGTTCTACATAGCCCCACAGGTCGGTAACGCCCGGGCAGTGTACAAATGCGTGCGCGACGGTAGATAGATAGATAGATAGATAATGCAGGCGTGTTTGACGACCTTGGTGTCAGTCTACCATATATTATTAGGTATTATTATTAGGACAAAGTACCAGTAATGCACTGGGTAATTGCTGGCCTTGTGCCTAACGTAGAAACAATTATTAGGACGATGGATTGGCAGTATCGGTAGAGAGTCGGACACCATGCTTTGAAGCATAGAGTTACGTCCCTTTATGATCTGAGTTCAAATCCCGCCGAGGTTAACTTTGCCTTTCATCCTTACGGGGTCGATAAAATAAAGTACCAGTAATGTACTGGTTAATTGCTGGCCTTGTGCCTAAAAATAGAAACAATTATTAGGGCGATGGATTGGCTGTATCGGTAGAGGGTCGGACGCCATGCTTTCCAGCATAGTTACGTCCCTTTACGATCTGAGTTCAAATCCCGCTGAGCTTAACTTTGTCTTTCATCCTTACAGGGTCGATAAAATAAAGTACCAGTAATGCACTGGGTAATTGCTGGCCTTGTGCCTAAAGTAGAAACAATTATTAGGTATTATTAGACAATCCCAGGTTATAGCAGAAGACATTTGCCCAAGCTGCCACGATGTGATTGAACACGGAACCACAAAGATTCTTCACCACACAGCTATATATATATATATATATATATATATATATATATATATATATATATATATATATATATATATATATATATATATATATATATAAAACAAAGAGGATGTGTTAAGATACCAGGTGGACCTTAACACAACAGAGTACTCACTACTTAGGGTAGTAGAGTAGGTATTAGGAAAAGAGTCAGGACCCCGACGGCTGAGCTCCGGCCGTTTCGACAGCTAGATCCGTACTCAGTCCCGATCTAGCTGTCGAAACGGCCGGAGCTCAGCTGCCGGGGTCCTGACTCTTTTCCTATATATATATATATATATATATATATATATATAACAATATGTTTCAACACACGTTTTCAGATAAGAAATATTGCAAAACAAACTAAAAAACGAAATATATATATATATATATACATATGTGTGTGTGTGTGTGTGTGAGTGTGTGTGTGTGTACAGTAGTCCCCCGGTATTGGCGGGAGATTGGTTACGTTATTACAGCACCCGCGAAGAGTGAAAACCGCGAATATTAGACGTGGTCCATAAAAATGCCTATAAACGTCAAAATATAACGTAAAATATAATTTTAAAAAAAAGGGCCGGCTAATACGGTATATTGTTATTAATAATTTAGCGTTAAAAATATATATTGCCACGAAAAAAGGCATTAAAAATTCGCGATAGATATTTATGATTCCGCGAATATGTGGTGGTCTCCACTTTAGCTAATTTCTAAGGAAAATTCCGCGAATAACCGGATAATATATATATATTACATTCTTTTACTGGTATCAGTGTTTAGTTATACTGGGGTACCACCTTAAAGGGGTTTAGTCAATCATATCGATCCCAGTCTGGTAGTTACTCTATTGATCTTTTCTTTCGTTTTTTCTCTTCTTTTTTTTTTGTCGCACTGCTATATAAACGTTAACACACACACAGGCACATTCACATACACACATACATACATATATATACATACATACATACATACATATATATATATATATATATTTATTTCATATATATATATATATATATATATATATATATATATATATATATATATATATAATGTATACCACGCGTGGCTGAGTGGTTAAAGAATTAGATTCGCAATCGTGAGGTTGTGAGTTCGATTCTAGGACCAGGCGATGCGTTGTCTCCTTGAGCAAGACACTTTATTTCACTTTGCTCCTTCTACCTGGAGTTGCGACTGATAGATAGTATTAGCAATTGGAAAGAGCAATGGAAACATTGTTTCCTCGGTCCGATTTGACGAAAGTCGATTGACTGTTGATGGAGGAATGAATGGATGGATGTATACGAAAGAAGGCTTCTTCACAGTTTCCATCTACCAATTGAATAGATGGAAATTGTTTGTAAGCCCAAGATATTGACTGTAGCTGTAATTCAAAAGACCATCCATGTAACATACTGTGACATGCTGCATCTCCCTGGGAACTACGTTATGGCTACACATGTCTGTGGAATACTCAGCCACTTACACTATAATACAACATAGAGTGTACCTGTAATTCAACAGGGTCAGCTTTGTTACACACTGTGTTATGCTGAATCTCCCTGACAACTATGTTAAAGGTCCACGTGTCTGTGGAATGCTCAAACATTTACAATATAATGGTTTCTGATTTAGGCACAAAGCCAATAATTTGGGGTGAAGAGAAAGTCGATTAAATCGATCCCAGTGCATTACTGGTACTTTATTTTATCGAGACCCCCCCCCCCCCCATAAGGATGAAAGAAGGCAAAGTTAACTTCGGCGGGATTTGAACTCAGAACGTAAAGGGTCGTAACTCAATCGCTCTACCGATACTGCCTATCAACACTATAATACAACATGCACTGTACTTCTAACTCAATGACCCAGCCTTGTCACACACTGTGTCATACTGAATCTCGCAGAGAATTACGTTAAGAGTACACGTGTCTGTGGAATGCTCAGCTAAGTTACATATACGTTAATTTCTTGGGCAAGTTATTCCATTGATCAAACAACTGAAACACTCATCATTGAAACTGACAGAAAGCCTGTCTTATTTCTAATTCATTCTGATATCAGCTTTCAACAGATACATAGTTTTAAGTTTAGAAAAAATGGTATAGACCAGGCATGTCAAACTGGGGGTCACCGGAGAGCCACATGGGTCACATATGTGTTGTCTGAGGGCCACATGGGTCACGGATGTGTTGTCTGAGAGGCCTCACATGACAATGGCAACAAATTTCGCACATTACAATTAATATATTTTATTTTTACGCTCGCGCTGTAAAAACCTTTGTGCGGGCCGCATGTGTGCTTGTAAAGAGCCGCTTATTTGACATGTCTGGTATAGAATATCAAGAATCAACCGGCCTCTTTAAACTTCGATAAAACTGTATATTTATTATAGTTGTTTCTACTTTAGGCACAAGGCCAACAATTACCCAGTGCATTACTGGTACTTTATTTTATCGACCCCGTAAGGATGAAAGGCAAAGTCAACCTCGGCGGGATTTGAACTCACATCGTAAAGGGACGTAACTATGCTGGAAATTATAATACTTATTTGTATAGCTGGATCCAAATAGTGTTTAATATTATATTGTTATTATTATAATTGTTTCTACTTTTGGCACAAGGCCAGCAATTACCCCAGTACCAGTAATTCACTGGGTAATTTTGCTGGCCTTGTACCAAAAGTAGAAACAATTATAATAATAACGTTATAATAATATCAAATAAAATATTTTGTGCATGAACCCGTTCAATGTGTGTGTGTATATATATATATATATATATATATATATATATACATACACACAAACATATATATGCATATACATACGTATACTTATATATATGTATATATATATGTATATATATATATATATATATATATATATATATATATATATATATATATATATATATACATGTATATATATATATATACATATACATATATTTCTATTCGTATATATATATATATATATATACATTTATACATATATTTATATATACATATATATATATATATACATATATATATGCATATATATATACATATATATGTATGCCTATATATATATATACATATATATATATATATATATATATATATATATATATATATATATATATATATATATATATATATATATATAGGCATACATATATATATATATAGGCATACATGTATATGTATATATATGCATATATATACATATATATATATGCATATATATACATATATATGTATGCCTATATATACATATATATATATATATATATATATATATATATATATATATATATATATATATATATATATATATATATATATATATATATATATATATATATATATATATATATATATATATATATATATATATATACATATATACATATATATATACACACACATACACACACAGATACTCAAATAGATAGGGTCGCACATTCTCCTCCCGATTAAACTCCGGTTTCTCCATTTCATTCAACAATGGATGAGATATTTGTTTACACGTTTTACTACTCAATAAAGATGTCTTTGATATGTATGTATGATGGCAGGAGAAGAACAATAATAATAAGAAGAAGGAGAAGTAGAAACAACAAAAACACAAAACATTACAAATTTGATTCAAAATATTTGTAATTATTTCTGATGAATAACAGAAAATACATTTAATGATAGAATCATAATTAATCATTATAATAATTATAATTATAATTATAATTATAATTATAATTATAATTATAATATTGCTTGGAATGGCTAGAGTAATTACGAAAGGTGTAAGATATAAACTAAAAAGAGGGAAACAACATCATGATATCTAAGACCACTGGATGTGGTCTGCTATTTTGATTAAACCAGGAATTAGGTTCAATCCTGAGGCAACACATGGTAATAATAGTAATAATAATAATAATAATAATAATAATAATAATAATAATAATAATAATAATAATAATAATAATAATAATAATAATAATAATAATAATAATAAAAAAAAATCATAAGAATGATAATCAATGGTTAAACATAGTAAAACGAGACAAAAATTACAAGAAAAAATACACACAGAGATCAATGAAAATAATAATAATAATAATAATAATAATAATAATAATAATAATAATAATAATAATAATAATAATAATAATAATGTTTTCTTTATTAACCACAAGGGTTCACATAAAGTAGACATTAAGGACAGTACAGGACAATACAGGACGGTACAAATGGGCATTTCTGCGTGTAAAAAAAACAGAGGTTGAAATAAAATAATAATAATAATAATAATAATAATAATAATGCTTTCTTTATTAACCACAAGGGTTGACACAAAGTACAACATTAAGGACAGCACAGGACAATACAAATGGGCATTACTGCGTGTAAAAAAAAAAAAAACAGAGTATGTGACAAAAAAGGAAACAATGAAAAATAAGGATAATAGTGATAAATGGTTTATACTTACAAAGGTGCTATTGTATTTCTTGTCATAGAATGCGATTGGAAGCCGCAGGTGTATCTCGTTCGAACTAATGTCATCTGTGTTCAATAACATACGATCATTAGTGTTAAAATCGAAAAAACTGGATTCTGGATTAGCATCGTTGATTCGAATAGAATTAAAGAGATATAAGGAGATGAACTGAAGAAAAATTAAAGTTTTTATTGGTATTGTGCGCCAATAATTTAAATTCGTCATTGCTGCGGTTTTATTCCTATTTCTTACTAACTTAAGAAATATTTATTCCTATTAACTTAAGAAAAAAAAGAAATGAGAACTTCTAAAAGAAAAATGAAAAAATACTACTTTAACTTATGATAATTTTGTCATAAATACATATGTGTGTACAACTTCTAAAAGTGACGGCAGCTTGTCTGTTGTGACGCACACCGCAACGAGATACTCTTCTCGGCGAGTTGGTAGGCAAAGAACTGGTGCTTATTCTATGCGCCGTTTAAAGTTTGCCGGTGGGGATGGTATGCTGGTTTTGTGGAAAAAACTATATGTAGGTTGGAGTTGGAGGTGTGGGGATACGATGAGAAGAAACAACATTTACGGAGGTGGAGGAAAAAATAGACTGCCACCAACAGAGAAAGAGAGGATGCTTTTGTCCGTTAGTTTAAACAGTAGAATATTTCTGTGTAATAATTGGTGCTATTTGTCTATTTTTTCTTAATTCACTGACATATTCACAGAAGCATGCCTAAGGGAGATTTTCATTTGAAACACTTTAACCTATGATAAGAAATACACTTCTTTATCAAATCATTATATCCACTTGCAATAGACAATAAACTTTCAGGCATGCATATATATATATATATGCCTGCCTCTGTGTGTATATCTGTGTCTCTATGTATCTGTGTATCTGTGTAGGTGCACTTATATGTAAGTATATATGTGTATATGTGTGTATATGTGTGTACACGTGTATGGGTGTATGTACATATATAATACATACACACATATATATATATATATATATATATATATATATATATATATATATATATATATATATATATATATATATATATATATATACACATGTATATATACGTCTACATATAAAAGCATTATATACATTTCACCCCACCCCCACACTCATCCACACACACATCCACACCCATATATACATATACATATATATATATATATACATATATATATAATATATATATATCCACATACATGTATGCATATGCATATGTATAAGTTTGTATATACATATATATATATAATATATTATATCTTACATATATACATATGCATATGCATTTGCATATATATATATATATATATATATATATATATATATATATATATATATATATGCAAATGCATATGCATATGGTTGTACAATATATGGAGGTTATTACGCACACGTATGGGAAATAAATATACACAAACATAGAGATAAAGTGATTAGATTTGTGTATATATATATATATAAAGTTACATATTCTGCCTCACAAAAAGACATAAATACTATAGTTCTTTGTTTATACGTCTCTGTACATTATACGTGTGGGTGTGCATGCGTATCTGTGAACATATATGTTTATATGTGCATATAAAAATATGTATGTATATATATATGTATGTATATATATATATGTATATATATATATATATATATATATATATATATATATATATATATATATATATATATATATATATATATATATATGTATATATACCTATATCTATGTATATATATATATATATATATATATATATATATACCTATATCTATGTATATATATACATATATATATATATATATATATATATATATATATATATACACATAGATATAGGTATATATACATATATATATATACATAGATATAGGTATATATACACACACACACACACACATATATATATATATATATATATATATACATTTATAAATATATACATATATATACATATATATGTATATATACATGTGTACATATATATATATGTGTGTGCGTGTGTGCGTGTGTGTGTGCGTGTGTGTGTGTATAAGAATAACATTAAGAAAGATGCTGATATTGCACACATATATATATAAATATATACACATACACGCACATATATATGTGTGTGAATGTGTGAAGCCGCGTGGCTTAGTGATAAGGGTGTTCGGCTTACGATCGTCAGTTCGATACCCAGTGGAATATTGTATCCTTGAGCAACACTCTCCATTTCACATTGCTCCAGTCCACTGAACGGAAAAAACCGAATTACACCCATAATTCAAAATACGACCTTGCGTTCAAATAATATATATATATATATATATATATATATATATATATATATGCAAAAGTTCTATTTAAAATTGTTGGGATGCAACAAGTAAATATGGCTTCCAAAAACAATGGTTGCATTTTAAAAGGGTACGTCAAAGCTTATTTGTAAAACTGTTATATATTGTATTTTGTCTGATGAAGGCATACCATAATTTAATTTGGTATCCCTGAAATATGTATAATGAAATAAATATGGTTTTATAAATATAGTTTCCATTTATTAATATCGTATATATATATATATATATATATATATATATATATATATATATATATATATATATATATATATATATATATATATATATATATATATATATATATATATATAAGAAAAGAGTCAGGACTCCGACGGTGCAGAGCTCAAGCCGTTTCGACAGCTATTTAGTCCAGAAATAGCTGACTCTTTTCCTACTAACCACTCTATTACCCAAAGTATCGAGTACTATTGGAAAATGTGTGAGATCCTTGGTACAGTTAGGTACATTTGAAAAAGAGGAAAAGAATGGCTTCACTTGTAGTGTTAAAAAAATTTTGATTTAATTTTATAATTGTTTCTACTTTTGGCACAAGGCCAGCAATTACCCAGTGCATTACTGGTACTTTATTTTATCGACCCCGTAAGGATGAAAGGCAAAGTTAACCTCGGCGGGATTTGAACTCAGAATGGCAAGGGCCGTAACTCTATGCATCAAAGCATGGCATCCAACCCTCTACCGGTAGATCTGGTTGGTAGATCTACCAACTCATAATATTATAATATTATAAAATTAAATCAAATAATGTTTTTAACACTACATGTGAAGTCATTCTTTACCTTTTTTTTCAAATATATATTTATATATATATACATATATATAGGATAATAAGTTATCGTTTTAGACAATCCAGTTAGAGGTTGTGAGTACTCTGTACTATGGATAGTTTTAACGTACGGCGTTGTTTGACTCAACAAGAGGTTTCCTTAGTTAGGTGGCGAGTTCGCGGAAATTGCTATGCAGGTCATTCTTGGAGTAATAATAGTGAAAGAGTGAAGAATAATATGGTCGGCTGTACAAAAAGGGTTTTATTTACAGTATTAACAATTGTTTCATTGATCAGGTGAGTCTCTCTCTCTCTCTCTCTCTCTCTCTCTCTCTCTCTCTCTCTCTCTCTCTCTCTCTCTCTCTCTCTAAATATATATATATATATATCTAAATATATATATATATATAGGTCAGCATTTCTTTGTTTATTTTTTTTATATATGAATATTGATTGTTCCTTATATCTCATTCTGTTATTTTGCCCGAGAAAATATGTGTGTCATCAAATGTTGTACACACATAGATATTTTTCCAATTTCCAATTGAGTTCTTAGCACGTGGCCTGAATTCCTTTCAGAGTTCATTGTCACGCGCATGTATTGTTTTTTGGCGGTAATTCACTTCCTCATTTTTTGAATCAGTTCGAGCACTTCTTTCAGAACTGCTGGACTGGCTACCTGACAGATACCTCAGGCACAGAAAGTGATTATCGCTAAATGCTGATGTTGGTTAGATTATCAATATTAGTATTATTGGGGCACCCACTGATGAATTATAGGAGCCCACTTGAATATATATCTATTGATGGTATACAAGCTCCTACATAAACTGGTATAATTTCACCCAAATTGTAGGAGTCCTATAATGAAACGAGACGTCCGTCTGGGAAGAGATATATTAGATATGTCTCATTTGAAATAATACAGCCAATTTTCCACGCAATACTTTTAGTTAGCACCCCGAACACATAATTGGGAATATAATCATTTATTTCCTAATGTTTGTTGAGTGAGTTGGAATTTGGCCGGAGTATCGCTAAAAAGCTTTCTCGGATATTGTATTTATATTATATATATATATATATATATATATATATATGAAAAGTGTAATTTTCTACACAAAACGAAGGTTATAGAGAAAATTGAGGTTGGTAATGGCACATGGAATATATAAGAGACAGAATACTTTTTTGTGAAAAAACATAATTTTATAAGGTAAGGAAATAATAAAGGGTATAAAAAATGACCGGTTTCGATGGGTCTGCAAAAGCCATCTTTTCAAATGTTGATTAATATTAAGAAAAATTAATAATACGAAGAGTTAAAATTTGAGATTTGAAAATTCAAGTATAAAATTCATTGTGGGATTTCATAGCAGTTTTCATCTAGGTAGCAACAACAGGTTGACTGCTGTGTCCAAAGGGACACAGCAGTCAACCTGTTGTTGCTACCTAGATGAAAACTGCTATGAAATCCCACAATGAATTTTATACTTGAATTTTCAAATCTCAAATTTTAACTCTTCGTATTATTAATTTTTCTTAATATTAATCAACATTTGAAAAGATGGCTTTTGCAGACCCATCGAAACCGGTCATTTTTTATACCCTTTATTATTTCCTTACCTTATAAAATTATGTTTTTTCACAAAAAAGTATTCTGTCTCTTATATATTCCATGTGCCATTACCAACCTCAATTTTCTCTCTCTCTCTCTCTCTCTCTCTCTATATATATATATATATATATATATATATATCACTCACATATCAATTGAAATAGGTGTGTCCATGGCAATGAAATGCAAAAACAAACAAACCCCCTAAAAGGGATAGGGTCATAAAAACATCGGAAAATATTTCGTCAGATGCTATAACGCTTTTGCTAATCAGCCATCTATTCTGTCTGCAGGGCCTCCAAGTGAAATTGTGCAAGGCGGTACAAGACCCCTTTGGGACCCGAAACAGGCAAAGATTTTTTTCTCAAAATGTATGTTGTATGGTTGATATAGGGGACCTTCTTAGGTCTTGGGCCCCTGGAACAAAGTACTTGATGGACCCTTCCCGATAGGCCCAGGCTGTCTGCGTAACAAATATGCTTCAAAGAAACATGTCCAGAGTTGTCACAATATTGCTAAAGGCAAGGCCGAATTAAGGTATTTAAAGGCTCTAGCATTGAAATGATAACGGTAACTTCATATACTACATATGGAAAAGGGTCCCATATGGTACCATATACTGTTTATAGAAAAAGGCCCCGTATACTGTACTAGAAGATTTTCTATAGTGTCCTCGTTACTTGAGGCCCAAATTACTGTAATGATAACGGTACTCCCCATATACTGTAAACAGAAATAAAAACTCCCCTTAACTCTCCGTCGCCCTTCGTTACTTGAGGTCCTATGCTCACAAAAGATTATGGCAACCCCCCCCCCCCCCATGTACTGCATATGAAAAACAAGAGCGCCCATTAATTCTATGTGACCCTTTATTACTTGAGGTCCTCAGCACTGAAATGATAACGGTACCCCCAAGATACAGTAAATAATTTTTAAAAAAACGCTCCCTTATACTCGTTGGGACCCCTCTTTACCTGAGACAGAAGGCACGTACTAATTCTGGGGTGGGTGTTAAAATAAATATCAACGGGGACAACCTAGGAATATTACTCATTTTCCATCCACCCTCTTATTCCAACCACCCGTTTATTATAACTCCCCCTCTTACTCCAACCACCCGTTTATTCCACCCCACCCCCATGTGTGTGTGTGAGTGTGTGCTTGTGTTTGCGTACGTGTATGTGTGTATTTGTGCAAATGTGTTTGTGTGTGTGTGTGTGCATGTGTTTGCGTACGTGTGTGCCTGTGTGAGTATGCATGTGTTTGCGTACGTGTGTGAGTGCATGTGATTGCGTATGTGTGTGTGTGTGTGCGTGCAAGTGTGTCTGTGTTACATGTGTTAGCTTTTTATTTTGTTCTATGTGTGCGTGTGTGTGTGTATGTGTGTGTGAGTGGGTGTATATATAGATATATAGAAAAATAGATATACATATGAATATACGCGTATAAAAGCAGTATAAAAACATATATTACATATATAACAAATTCCTACCACAAAACAGACACGTGTATCAAGAGCGAAAGTCGGAGGTTCGAAGACGATCAGATACCGTCGTAGTTCCGACCGTAAACGATGCCGACTGGCGCTCCGCCGGCGTTCGCTTCGGTGACCCGGTGGCGAGGCTGCGCGGGAGACCATAGTCGGTTCCGGGGGGAGTATGGTTGCAAAACAGAAACTTAAAGGAATTGACGGAAGGGCACCACCAGGAGTGGAGCCTGCGGCTTAATTTGACTCAACACGGGAAAACTCACCCGGTCCTGACACCGGTAGGATTGACAGATCGATAGCTCTTTCTCGATTCGGTGGGTAGTGATGCATGGCCGTTCTTAGTTGGTGGAGCGATCCGTCTGGTTGATTCCGATAACGTACGAGACTCCGATCACAAGGCAATGATCGAAGGGAGCGATCGGAGCCACTCGTATTGCGACATTAGAGGTGAAATTCTTGGATCGTCGCAAGACGCACTGCAGCGACGGCGTGTGGCAAACACGTTTTCCTCGATCAAGAGCGAAAGTCGGAGGTTCGAAGACGATCAGATACCGTCGTAGTTCCGACCTTAAACGATGCCGACTGGCGCTCCGCCGGCGTTCGCTTCGATGACCCGGCGGGGAGGCTGCGCGGGAGACCATAGTCGGTTCCGAGGGGAGTATGGTTGCAAAAAAAAAGATCGTTGTCCTTGTTTGATTGTAATTATAAGTTTTAAAATGACCGAAGAGGGAGCAGGACGGCCATCAACCTCCACTACTGAGGTAAAGACTCAACAAGCTCAAGAGATGGTTCAAGCAAACCGACGTGTTATCATTGATGAGCTAGCATATTCTCAGCAAATTAATCATGGTTCTGTATACGAAATTATTCAGGACAAGCTTCGCTTCTGTAAAGTCTGTGCGAGATGGGTGCCAAGAGAACTTTCCGAAGCGCATAAGCGCAAATGTGTAGAGATCTGTCAACACTTACTCAACCGGTACAACTATGAAGGCGAAGCTTTTCTCGGGAGAAAGTAGTTACATCACTTTGAGCCAGAATCCCAAAAGCAAAATAAAGAGTAGAAACTCTCGGAATTGCTAGCGAAAAGGAAATTCGAGACACCTTTTCGCAGAAAAAGTTTGTGGAACAAAATCAAAGTGATGCTGACTGTTTTCTTTTATTACCAAGGTGTTGTGTATCACAAATATGCACCCGAAGGACAAGTAGTTATAGTTCCATGATGTAGTTTGGTGTAGAAGACTAAATCGACGGTCCTCACAAAACTGGTAACATGGCCATAACAAGCATCCGGTTCATTTGTCGCAGCTGATACAAGTTTTTTTTGGAAGGGGGGGGGCAAAGAAAGATAGATCGCTCATTAGCCGGACTCTCCATTCTCCAGATATGGCTCCTCCTCGTAACTTTTGGTTATAGATGTAACATAGAGGTCCGACAAAAAAAGATTGATAAAACAATTACTAGACTAGAAAAATTAGTGCCAAGTTCGATATAATCAACTAAAGCTTGCTTGCAGACATATATGTGTACGCGCGCGCGTGTGTGTGTGTGTGTGTGCGTGCGTGAATGTGTGTGTATATATGTGTGTGTGAATGTGTGTGTGTGTGAGTGTGTGTGCATGCGTGTATATGTGTGTGTTTGTAAATATTTCTTAATGCTAGACTGTTTGTGTCCGTTTTACACAAAATAACGAATATCCCCAAAACATATTATTATCGAACGTGGTGGAATGGCTGAAACGGTAGAGCGCCGGAAACCATGCTTTGCGGCATAGAGTTCAGCTTTTTACGTTCTATGTTCAAATCCCACCGAGGTTAACTTTGCCTTTCATTCTTACAGGGTCGATAAAATAAAGTACCAGTAACGCACTGGAATCAATTTAATCGACTTTCCCTTCTCCCAAATTGTTGGCCTTGTGTTTAAATCAGAAACCAATATTAATGTTGTTCTTGTTGTGGTTGTATTTTTTTTTTCTTGTTGTTCTTGTTATTGTTAACCAGGCGTTAGAATGTCGGATAGAATGTTTTGCAATATTTGTTGATCCGCCGAGGTCATTATTTTCGAACATTTTAGAATAAAGAAACCATTAATATACAACTTCGTATACTTATTGTTTCTATACCAATTTTTTTGGTTCTATCTTAAATTAATCTTGTCTTAATTGTTATACATTTCTATTCATTACGTTTTCGATTTAGCTCCCCTTTCCTGTATTGTTACTCAATTTTGCCGTTAGGGATATTTCTCATCCGTTTAAAAAAACGAACACTCTTTTTGTTCGTTAAATAATATCCCATTGAAATTGGTCCTATAAATATTACATGCATGCTTCCGTACCTCTTGGGGGTGTCGTAGAGATGCTGTATTAACATATGTTTCTAGGGCATTTTTAAAACCTGGTGGAGCCCATCTCCTCTCCAGGTCTGAATACAGCAGATTTCTTCCAAAGAAGGATAGAGAGTGAGAGAAGGGAAGTGAGAAAGAGATATAGAGAAAGAATCGACTACAGTACTTGACTGGTATATTTTTTATTGATGTCGAATGGATGAAAGGTAAAGTTGACCTCAGTGGGATTTGAACTCAGAGAGTAGAGAGCCGAAACGAGTACTACAAAGCATTCTGTCCGACGTTCTAGCGACTCTGCCAATTCGCCACCTGCTCCGTAAATATTACAGGAATACAATTCTTTGAAAAAAAAATGTACACATTCATTTTCGTTTCTTGTTTAAAAAAATACCGTATATGCCAGCGTACAAGTCGATCCGGCGCATAAGCCGACTCCTAAACTTCTGAGGTGTAGTTCAGGTGAGGCAGCATGCACACTTCCATATTTTATATTCGGCGGACAAGTCCACCCTTGGTTATGGAGAAATATTTTTAGGCCCCAAATCTCAACTTGTACGCCGACATATACGGTAATTCTTTTTTAATGGATTGGCAGAATCGTTAGAGGGGTCAGACAAAATACCTCCTGGTAATATTTCTAGTTCTTAACGTCCTTAATTCAATCCCCATCGTGGTCAATTTATCCTTCAATGGTTGATAAAATAAAGTACCAGTCAATTATTACTGTTGCTTTAATCGATCTCGAATGGATGAAAGGCAAAGTTGACCTCGCTGGGATTTGAACTCAGAGAGTAGAGAGCCGAAACGAGTACTACAAAGCATTCTGTCAGACGCTCTAACGACTCTGCCAATTCGCCACCTTCCCCGTAAATATTACAGGAATACAATTCTGTACTTGAATTAGAAACAATTATTTCTTAAGCGTGGTGGATTTACAGTATCGGTAGAGCGTCAGACACCGTGCTTTGCAGCATAGAGTTACGCACCTTTAAGGTCCGAGTTCCAATCCCGCCGACGTTAATTTCGCCTTTCATCCTTACGGGGGTCGATAGAATAAAGTACCAGTAATGCACTGGGGTAATTTCTGGTCTTGTGCCAAAAGTAGAAACATTTATTGTGCTGCTGGTGGATTGGCAGTATTGTTAGAACGTCAGACACCATGCTTTGAAGCATAGAGTTACGCACCATTACGGTCTGAGATTAAATCCCGCCGAGGTTAACTTTGTCTTTCATCCTTACGGGGTTGATAAACTAGAGTACCAGTCATGCAGTGGGGTCGATTTAATCGACTTTGCCCTCCCCCAAAATTGATGGCCTTGTGCCTATAGTAGAAATCATTATTATAACGGTGAATTGGCAGTATCGGTAGAGGGTTGGACGCCATTCTTTCTAGCATAGTTACGTCCCTTTACAGTCTGAGTTCAAATCCCACCGAGGTTAACTTTGTCTTTCATCCTTACGGGGGTCGATAAAATAAAGTACCAGTAATGTACTGGGTAATTGCTAGCCTTGTGCCTAAAGTATAAACAATTATTATTAGTTTCACGCTTGAGAGTGGGGGGTGGGGGACGACGTTTCGGACATAAGCCCTTCATCAGGAGAGAAGTGGGTATGAAGAGAATTCCGAGGGTGTGTGGGGGAGTGGTGAAAAGACCTTGTGTCTAAAGTAGAAACAATTATTATAAGCATTATTCCTTACGGGGTCGATCAAATAAAGTACCAGTAATGCACTGGATAATTGCTGGTCTTGTGCCAAAAGTAGAAACAATTATTTCTTAATACCTATGTCAATAGTGGGAACCACTTTCTATTCAGCTTTTTATTTTTATTTATTTATTATATTTTCTCTTTATTTTCCATTTTTTTTTTTTTTCAGAAAAACCCATATTTCTTTGCCGCTATCAATTTCTGCAAATAACTACAAATATTTATTTATTTACTTATTTATGTGTCAGTCATACATATTAGCATTACCGAAACACACATATATATATATATATATATATATATATATATATATATATATATATATATATATATATATATATATATATATATATATTAAAGAGTTAAACAAGATTGAATGAGTACATCAAAGAATGAGTTTTACAGCAGATTGGAAGCACTCTACAAAAAAATATTTTCCAGAGTTATTAATATAATATTAAATTCAAATATTAATAAAATAGATGTTCTTGTGATCAATTAAATTTTATTATACATATTTCAGAAGTACGTGAATCAGGTTCAACAGTACGTCCTCATCAGATAAAATAAAATAAAACGATACATGACATACCCTGAGATGTTAGATGGTTAAGATTGATTAAACCTTAACCATCTAATGTCTCAGGGTATGTCATGTATCATTTTATTTTATCTGATGAGGACGTACTGTTGAACCTGATTCACGTACCTCTGAAATATGTATAATAAAATTTAATTGATCACAAGAACATCTATTTTATTAATATTTGAATTTAATATTATATATATATATATATATATATATATATATATATATAATAACTAGAGATTGATTAACATATAAATATACATGAATAATCACAGGAGATAATTTTTGCTCGCGTGTAACCACGCATAGCTAGTATAGGTAATATTTACCTTTAAGGGTGATTAACCTTTCCTTGTATATATCCCATTAAAGAAATATATTTCACCAATTAATCAGATGGTAAGTCACGGAAAGTGGATTGTAGAGCTATTTCTGTTGAAAAGAATTTGACTGCTATTTCTAGTTGTCAAATACCTTTTCACGCCACTGAAACGAAACCGCTATCTTGTGTGGACGCAACACGTGGTGACGGCTAGTTGAAGATTTGATCTCACTCTGTAAGCACGAATAGCTGGAAATTATTACTTTCCTTGTTGACAATCCAATAATATCCACTTTCCGTGACTTACCATCTGATTAATTG
>OZ024744.1:97779919-97792419 GCA_964016885.1 Eledone cirrhosa
ATTATAATGTCAGTGGCTGGGGCGGTGGATTGGCAGTATCGGTAGAGAGTCGGAGGCCATGCTATGCAACATGGAGTCATGGCCCTTTATCGTCTAAGTTCAAATCCCGCAAATATTAACTTTGCCTTTCATCTTTACGGGGGTCGGTAAAATAAAATACCAGTAATGCACTGGGGTCGATTTAATCAACTTTACCCTCCCCCCAAATTGCTGGCCTTGTGCCTATATAAGAAACCTTTATAATGTCAGTGGCTGAGTATTCCACACACACGTGTATTCTTAACGTAATTCTCAGGGAGATTCAGTACGACACCGTATGTGACAAGGCTGGTCCAATGAATTACAGGTACAATTCATGTTGTATTATAATGTCAGTGGTTCGATAAAATAAAGTACCAGTAATCTACTGAGTAATTGCTGGCCTTGTGCCAAAAGTAGAAACAATTATAATTGTTTCTACTTTTGGCACAAGGCCAGTAATTACCCAGTGCATTACTGGTACTTTATTTTATCGACCCCGTAAGGATGAAAGGCAAAGTCAACCTCGGCGGGTTGACTTTGCCTTTCATCCTTACGGGGTCGATAAAATTATAGAAACAATTATAATGTCAGTGGCTGAGTATTCCACACACACGTGTATTCTTAACGTAATTCTCAGGGAGATTCAGTACGACACCGAGTGTGACAAGACTTGTGCAATGAATTACAAATACAGTCCATGTTGTATTATAATGTCAGTGGCTGATAATTCCACAGACACGTGTATCTTTAACGTAATTCTCAGCGAGACACAATGTGTATGAGAAGGCTGAACTTAACTCTATTGAATTACACACACCCTCCATCTGACGAGCCCCCAAACAGTTCCCATCTACCCAATTCCATTCTCAAGACGTGGGTCAACTTGAAGATACCACACTGCGTGATCAGGTACAGGACTTAAAGCTGTAGCGTGCAGAGGTGGCGGGAACGGTGCGTTGGCCCCGGGCATCCTTTGGATGGGGACATCATTTGGGGAAAAGAACTTAATAAATTTGATTGATTTATATTAAAATCGAATAAAGCGTTTATTTCATGTTTCATCTGTGTTTATATATTTAAAATATTTTCCTTTCTCATAATATTTCTCAGCATATTAGGCCTTATACTTGAGTCTTTGGGGCATTAGGCCTTATACTTGAGTCTTTGGGGGCATTAGGCCTTATACTTGAGCCTTTGGGGCATAAAATCAAGATTTACTCGGGGCATCACCAGAGCTCTGCACGCCGCAGACTTGAAGTGAACTTCTTAACCATTTGTACAATGATAAATAAATAATAAGTGTTTCTACTTTAGACACAAGACCAGTAATTTGAAGAGGGGAGGAAAGTTGATTAATCGACCCCAGTGCATCACTAGTACTTTATTTTATCGACCCCGTAAGGATGAAAGGCAAAGTTAACCTCGGCAGGATATGAACTCAGAGCGTAAAGGGTCACAACTCTATGCCACTAAGCATATTGTCCGACGCTCTACCGACTCTGCCAATCTACTGTGGAGGGTAGGCTGAAAAGTTCATAGGCTCACTATGAAGGAGTGATGCTAGAGCAGTGAAATCTCACATGTATTAATTTCAACACTTCTTTTTAATTGTTTCATTCCAGGGACTATGTTGAAAAATAAACCTCATTTAGTCATTCCATGGGAGTATCTTGGTCAGCCTATGAACTTATCAGCTGTCCTTCTTAATATTGAAAATTTCTTTATAATACCTGCCAGGATATATAATAGTTCTCCTTCCTATCTACTCAATTTCACTCATAAAACATGGGTTGACCTGAAGCTATGGTAAATGACATGGGTCCCCCTGAAGCTATGGTTAATGACACTTGCCTAAGATGT
The DNA here is from genome assembly GCA_964016885.1 of Eledone cirrhosa. NCBI lineage: Eukaryota > Metazoa > Mollusca > Cephalopoda > Octopoda > Eledonidae > Eledone > Eledone cirrhosa. The sequence goes on from OZ024744.1 coordinate 97,781,801, forward strand.
CACACAGTGGTATTGAACCTGAGACCTAATGATGGCAGAGTGAACCTCTAAAACATTCAGCCATGTTACATTTATATGTAAAACTATCAGCCATTAATGGTGTAAAGAGAAGGAAAAGTAACTCAAGATACTTGCCGAAGACACCACACAGTGAGGTCACAGCTGTTACTGGTATAAGGAGAGTAACAATAACTCAAGATACTTGCCCAAGACACCACACAGTGAGGTCACAGCTGTTACTGGTATAAGGAGAGTAACAATAACTCAAGATACTTGCCCAAGACACCACACAGTGAGGTCACAGCTGTTACTGGTATAAGGAGAGTAACAATAACTCAAGATACTTGCCTAAGACACCACACAGTGAGGTCACAGCTGTTACTGGTATAAGGAGAGTAACAAAAACTCAAGATACTTGCCCAAGACACCACACAGTGAGGTCACAGCTGTTACTGGTATAAGGAGAGTAACGATAACTCCAGATACTTGCCTAAGACACCACACAGTGAGGTCACAGCTGTTACTGGTATAAGGAGAGTAACAATAACTCAAGATACTTGCCTAAGACACCACACAGTGAGGTCACAGCTGTTACTGGTATAAGGAGAGTAACAGTAACTCAAGATACTTGCCCAAGACACCACACAGTGAGGTCACAGCTGTTACTGGTATAAGGAGAGTAACAGTAACTCAAGATACTTGCCTAAGACACCACACAGTGAGGTCACAGCTGTTACTGGTATAAGGAGAGTAACAGTAACTCAAGATACTTGCCCAAGACACCACACAGTGAGGTCACAGCTGTTACTGGTATAAGGAGAGTAACAATAACTCCAGATACTTGCCTAAGACACCACACAGTGAGGTCACAGCTGTTACTGGTATAAGGAGAGTAACAATAACTCAAGATACTTGCCTAAGACACCACACAGTGAGGTCACAGCTGTTACTGGTATAAGGAGAGTAACAGTAACTCAAGATACTTGCCTAAGACACCACACAGTGAGGTCACAGCTGTTACTGGTATAAGGAGAGTAACAGTAACTCAAGATACTTGCCCAAGACACCACACAGTGAGGTCACAGCTGTTACTGGTATAAGGAGAGTAACAGTAACTCAAGATACTTGCCCAAGACACCACACAGTGAGGTCACAGCTGTTACTGGTATAAGGAGAGTAACAGTAACTCAAGATACTTGCCCAAGACACCACACAGTGAGGTCACAGCTGTTACTGGTATAAGGAGAGTAACAGTAACTCAAGATACTTGCCCAAGACACCACACAGTGAGGTCACAGCTGTTAATGGTATAAGGAGAGTAACAGTAACTCAAGATACTTGCCTAAGACACCACACAGTGATATCACAGCTGTTACTGGTATAAGGAGAGTAACAATAACTCAAGATACTTGCCCAAGACACCACACAGTGAGGTCACAGCTGTTACTGGTATAAGGAGAGTAACAATAACTCAAGATACTTGCCTAAGACACCACACAGTGAGGTCACAGCTGTTACTGGTATAAGGAGAGTAACAATAACTCAAGATACTTGCCCAAGACACCACACAGTGAGGTCACAGCTGTTACTGGTATAAGGAGAGTAACAGTAACTCAAGATACTTGCCCAAGACACCACACTGTGGGATCACAGTTGTTAATGGTATAAGGAGAGTAACAATAACTCCAGATACTTGCCTAAGACACCACACAGTGAGATCACAGCTGTTAATGGTATAAGGACAGTAACAATAACTCAAGATACTTGCCCAAGACACCACACAGTGAGATCACAGCCAGAACTTAATGAGTGTGAAACTGTTTTTTTTTAAAACCAGCCAGCAATGCTATGTTCACATGTTATGCTATCAGCCATTATTGATGTTAGGAGAAGGAAAGAAAAATAACTGGGGCTATGGTAAATGACATTTACTTAAGTCATCACAGAGTAAGTTAATACCCAGGATGTAATGATTGCAAGGTGAACCTTTAAACCAGGCATGGGTAACCTTTTTCGAGAAGCGGGCCGCATGAGTTATGGCACATCATCAGGCGGGCCACAAGCGCTAATTTACATTTGTGCCCACATTAAAAAAAGGGTGGTAACTCAGGTTGTTTTGATTTGTTTCTTCAGAATTCGTATATGTTGTTTTCCTCGTTCTTAAAAATGATAGAAAGATAAATTACGACTGAAAAGTTGGGGTAAAAAAATCAGAAAGATTTCACTTAGGTGACTTAGGTGAGCCATTCAGAAAGCTTCGCGGGCCGCAGGTTGCCCATGACTGGTTTAAACCATTCAGCCATGCTATGTTATCAGCCATTCTGATGTAAAGTAAGAAAGGTAGCTGAAAAGCTATGGTAAATGACATTTGCCCAAGATAGTATACAAGGGGGTTGAACTCGGGACTTAATAATTACGAAGCAGACTTCTTAACCATTCGACCATGTTGTGTCCACATTGGTGTTGTGACATATAATTCTAAGCTAGGGGGCAGGCGTGAGGGAATGCCACACAGAAAAAAAAGGGGGAATGTAAAAAGAAAGGCTATGAAAACGTGAAAATGGGTGTTATTTATATTAATAAACAAATGTTATTCTGTGAACCCTAAAAACTATTTAAGTGTAGAATGACTTCACAAATACACACTTCATAGATTTAATCATTACTTTAATGCTTTCTCAATGTGTTTTCCTTAATTTATTCAATGCGCGAATCCCCAAAGGCTTTGACTGAACTCCTCACGTGGAAGCAATCAGTTTAATTAACAAGAAACTTGGCTTTGGATTAGAAAAAAAAGAATATATCGGAAGCATACGTATTAAGTTATCCATTATTTTTTATATTGTTTCTTTTTTTTTTATTTTGATTTTTTTTTGTTTTTTTTTTGTTTATTTATTTTTTCTATGTTTTTTTTTTGTTGCTTTTACGGGCTAATTAACGACCACTTGAGGTAATAGATTCAGGATTATATTCTGTTCACGCCATCATCATCATCATCATCATCATCATCATCATCATCATCATCACCACCACAACCACCATGAACAAAAACAACAATAACAATAACGACTATTACAGCAGTAACAACAACGAAAACGGCAAAAACAACGACGACGACGAAGACGACGAAAACGACGGCAAAAGTAACAACAACAATAATTGTTTCTACTTTAGGCACAATGCCAGCAATTACCCAGTGTATTACTGGTACTTTATTTTATCGACCCCCGTAAGGATGAAAGGCAAAGTCAACTTCGGCGGGATTTGAACTCAGACCGTAAAGGGACGTAACTATGCTAGAAAGCATGGCGTCCGACCCTCTACTGAAACTGCCAATCCACCGCCATACAACAACAATAATAACAATAACAACTACTACTTCAGCAACAACAACAGCAACGTCAACAACATCGACAACAGCAAAAATAACAACAACGCCAACATCAACAACAACAACAACAACAACAACAACAACAAGGACAACGACGGCAAAAATAACAACACTAACAATAATAACAACAACAATAACAACAATGTCATCATCAACAACAACAACATCAACAACAATAACAACAATGTCAACATCATCAACAACAACAACAACAACAACAATAACAACAATGTCAACATCATCAACAACAACAACAACAACAACAACAAAGACGACGACGACAACGACGGCAAAAATAACAACAACAATAATAACTACTTCAACAGTAACAACGACGTTTACAACACCAACAACGACAACAACAACAGCAACAACAACAACAGCAGCAACACCACCACCACCACCAACAACAACAACAACAACAACAACAACAACAACAACAACAACAACAACAACAATAACAACAACAACGCTATCAACAGCAGCAACAACAACGACGACGGCAACACCAACAAGAACTACAATAACAACAACAACAACAACAACAACAACAACACTAACAACAACAACAAAAACAACAACAACAACAACGACAACGACGACGGTAGCAACAACAACAACAACATCTACAACAAAACCACCAACAAACATCTACAACACCAACACCAACAACAACAACAACAGCAGCAACACCACCACCACCACCACCACCAACAACAACAACAACAACACCAACATCTACAACACCACCACCACCACCAACAACAGTAACAACAACAACACCTACCACAACAACCAGAACAACAACCACAAGCATGTATACCTAGTATAATAATTGTTTCTACTTTTGGCACAAGGCCACCAATTATCTCAGTGTATTACTGGTACTTTATTTTATCGACTCCGTAAGGATGAAAGGCAAAGTTAACCTCGGCGGGATTTGAACTCAGACTATAAAGGGCCGTAATTCTTTGCTGCAAAGCATGGCGTCCTCTACCGATGCTGCCAATCCACCACCCTTACACAGTATAATATAAAAATATCCACAGTGGGTCGTGACCTGCCACTGAGAAAGGATCATGTCACTCCGAACGCCAAACCACACCCATTGTGCTGTGGTATTACAGCCTCATTCTCCATAGTCACACAAGATAGACGAAAACTGCCTGCCGTTATTCCTTTCATACATATATATATATATATATATATTTCGTTTCTGAATTTGTTTAGCAAGATTCTTTATCTGAAATCGTGTGTTGAAACCGATATTGTTATACTTTGGGAGGGTCATGTTGCCAATAAGAAACACACGCACCAGTTGCTTTCACTTCAATTTATTATAATAAATTTATAATAAATTTATAAATTTCTGGTTGGTTGGTTGGTTCCACAACCAGATAGTTGTTTATATATTGTCATAGTTCTTTCGTCACACACTCTGTGACCTCTTCAGTGACTAGGGATTCCTTTCTTTGTTTCTGTGCCTCTCCTTTGTTCTGTCCTACGCCATTTTGTTTCTGTGTGTGTGTTGTGTGCTCAGTCTGCGCATGCGCCACATCCGGGTGTCTGTGTGTGTTTATGTTCATTTATTTATTTGTTTATTTACATGTTACTGGTTGGTTGTTTGTTCTATGTGTGTGTGTGTTTTCATTTTGTCCTTAATTGTAAGTTGTGATGTTGCTGTTCCACTCATATTTTCTATTTAATTTTGGTTGTAATTCTTTTATGTTTATTGCCTCTGTAATTTGTCTAAACATTGCGTCTTTTCTGTGTGTAGATTCTATTTTTATTTCTATGTTCTCTAATTTACCCTTGTGTTCTATCTTAGCATGTTGGTAGAGTACAGATGATTCTTTACTATCTTGAAGGTCTCGCCAGTATTCATTTATCCGTTCCCCTACACTACGAGCTGTCTCACCTATGTACACTATATTTTTGTCTCTACATTGTCCTTCGGTACATCTTATGCTATACACTACATTTCTAGTTTTACAGTTAATATGGGGGCTTATTTTACAGGTTATACATTTCTTATCTATACATGAGGGTCTTTGAAAAGGGTATGTTTTGCTAATGAGTGTTTTTACGGAGGTACCTGGTCTTTCTACTATCTTAATATTGAGTTTGTGTTTATTTAGGGCCCTTCTAAATTTGTAAGCTAATTCACCTCTAGGGGTTGTAAATACCAGAGTGTAATGTTCATCGATACAACCCCTAGAGGTGAATTAGCTTACAAATTTAGAAGGGCCCTAAATAAACATAAACTCAATATTAAGATAGTAGAAAGACCAGGTACCTCCGTAAAAACACTTATTAGCAAGACATACCCTTTTCAAAGACCCTCATGTATAGATAAGAAATGTATAACCTGTAAAATAAGCCCCCATATTAACTGTAAAACTAGAAATGTAGTGTATAGCATAAGATGTACTGAAGGACAATGTAGAGACAAAAATATAGTGTACATAGGTGAGACAGCTCGTAGTGTAGGGGAACGGATAAATGAGCACTGGCGAGACCCTCAAGATAATAAAGAATCATCTGTACTCTACCAACATGCTAAGATAGAACACAAGGGTAAATTAGAGAACATAGAAATAAAAATAGAATCTACACACAGAAAAGACGCAATGTTTAGACAAATTACAGAGGCAATAAACATAAAAGAATTACAACCAAAATTAAATAGAAAATATGAGTGGAACAGCAACATCACAACTTACAATTAAGGACAAAATGAAAACACACACACACATAGAACAAATAACCAACCAGTAACATGTAAATAAACAAATAAATAAATGAACATAAACACACACAGACACCCGGATGTGGCGCATGCGCAGACTGAGCACACAACACACACACAGAAACAAAATGGCGTAGGACAGAACAAAGGAGAGGCACAGAAACAAAGAAAGGAATCCTCAGTCACTGAAGAGGTCACAGAGTGTGTGACGAAAGAACTATGACAATATATAAACAACTATCTGGTTGTGGAACCAACCAACCAACCAGAAATTTATAAATTTATTATAAATTTATTATAATAAATTGAAGTGAATGCAACTGGTGCGTGTGTTTCTTATTGGCAACATGACCCTCCCAAAGTATAACAATATATATATATATATATATATATATAAAACAAGGTTCGGATCTAGCTGTCGAAGCGACCGCTGCTCATACACCGGGGTCCTGACTCTTTTCCCTAACGCCAGCACCAACAGTTTAGCAAGAGATGTCAACATGAATGAACCTGTTATTTTTATCTAAAGGCATTTTTTCCAATACCAAACCAGCCGTCCCCTCCCTCAATCTATCTTATTTCTCATTTTTTCTTCTGATGAAGGATTAGCGTCCGAAACCTTAAGACCCTCTTCCTGCTATGTCAAGCGTTAACCTAATATATCCCTTCCATATACTGTACCGATTATGTTGTTATTTCTGTTTACCTTTTACATATATACACATATATATATATAACTATATGTATATATAACAATATATAACAATATATATATATATATATACACATATATATATATGTATATACATACATATATATATATATATATATATATGTGTGTGTGTATATATATATAACAATAAGGGTGTGGTAAGATACCAGGTGGACCATAATGCACCAGTGTACTCAATACTTAGGTTAGTAGAGTGGGTAATAGGAAAAGAGTCAGGACCACGACGGCTGAGCTCCGGCCGTTTCAACAGCTCGATCCATATATATGTCTATACATATATATAAAACTGAAATTGTCTGTGTGCAAAATCTATACAAATCCTCATTTCTACTCCAATTGACTTCAAACTTGCATTTATATATTCCTTGCGGTCTAAAGACATTAACTGCAGCTTTTATTTTTCAAACTTCTGTTGTTAAAGGCGTGTTAGGCGCCGGTTATCGTTCTCTCTCTCTTTCTTTCTTAGTCTGTCTTTTTAGATAGATACATAGCTATAACGTCGCGCCCTTATAATATCTGTCTGTATGTCTGGCTGTCTGCATTACGACATTATGACAAAAATTTTTCTCATTGCTGACGTGTTATCTTTGCTATTATCCGTTCATTGCCAGGGAATGTCTTCACGAACCAAAGTATCACCTTCCTGTTTTCCTTCGGTTGAAACCTTTTTCGAAATATTTACTTCTGCGTTCACAGATTGATTTTTTAATTTCAGAAGATCCCGTTAAGGGTAAAAGCAGCGATTCTTTGCTTAAACTTTAATCTGTTATTTTAATAAATACTATCAGAATGGCCCGGCGTTGCTCGGGATTTGCTCTAGGGTTCTTATATATTTGATATATATTTATCCATCTGAGCCTCGTGAAGTAAATACGTTTGTTTATATTTTGTTATTGTTTATGCAAAAATATCTATACACGAATATATAAATAACAGTACAGAGAAGTACGGAATACCTCGGCTTCGGGTTGGTGTCTACATTTGGTGCTTATAAAAAAAGTTCGTCGTACGTTACCAGGGGTTTTTTCCGTTCGAAGAAAATCAATACTTTATCGCGAAATAAATACTTTTGTTTATATGTGTATGCAAAAATATCTGTCCACGAATATATAATTATATATATATATTAAAATAACAGATTAAAGTTTAAGCAAATAATCGCTGCTTTCACCCTTAACAGGATCTTCTGGAACTAAAATAATAAATCTGTGAACGCAGAAGTAAATATTTCGAAAAACGTTACATACTATATATATATATATACACACACTATATATACGTATACACACACACACACCGCGTCATAATGACGTAATGCAGACAGCCAGGCATACAGACAGATATTATAAGGGCGTAACGTAATATCTATGTATCTATCTAAAAAGAGAAAGACTAAGAGAGAGAGAAAGGGATCGCTGAAACGCCTAATGCGGTCCCTAGAGCATTGAAAATTTGAAATTTTTTTTGCTCAGAACACTCAATAGGATTACATGTGCAAAGTTTGAAAACAATCGGTTGGGTGATTCTCGATTTTTAGTGATTGTACAGACAGACAGACAAACTGACATTTTCTGTTTTAGTAATATAGAAATATATATAATTATATATTCGTGTACAGATATTTTTGCATACACAAACACAAAATATAAACAAACGTATTTATTTCACGAAAGCACAGACGGCTTATCGTCATTGTTACTGCCGATATGCCACCCAAAAAGTCCCACTACTTTTGGCACAAGGCCAGCAATTAGATAGTCAACGGTTCGGAAATCACTGACGAGTTTACTCCTTACTCTACCAGTTAGTCTTAGTGTACTTCGTCCTGCTTTTAGGTCATGCCTCGAAGGAAGAGATACTCCATTGGCCGAAATAATGCGACGGCGAGCAAAAGAATCGTCAGTGGAATCTGCTATTCGACGGTCGCAAGATGCTGAATGTACTGCCGCCAGAAGAGCACTTGAAACAGACAACCAACGAACCATTTGCCGAACCGTGTCAGCTTTGCAATGTCTATCAACAAATCCCAGGGTCAGACCCTAGGTGCTGCTGGTCTTCTTTTGGAACAGTCATGTTTTTCACACACGCAACTATACGTTGGCTACTCAAGAGTGGGAAGCAAGTCAAATCTTTTTGCATATGCCCGACACGGAAGAACAAGTAACATTGTGTACAAGGAGGTGCTACAATCATTGCTTAGGTAGACGAGGCCGAAGGGGATATACACGATTGGCTGAAGAAGGACGAGACTGTGCTAGTAGTACGACCAACGGCTGCTATCACACCAACAGCAGCAAAAACAACAACAAAAAAGAGAGGGAACGCAATTATATGCTTTTGAAAAATCTTAATGGAAAATTATTTGCCTAAGCACATAATGTAGACACCATCCCCAGGCCGAGGTATTCTGTACTTCTCTGTACTGTTTCAGAAAGGAGGGATAAATATGCCAATCTATGTTTAGAAGCCCTAGCAGCGCCGAGCTATTCTGCTAGTATATATATAATTTTTTCTACTTTAGGCACAAGGCCAGCAATTACCCAGTGCATTACTGGTACTTTATTTTATCGACCCCGTAAGGATGAAAGGCAAAGTCAGTAATAAAATTTCGCTCTACATGGCTGAATACAATAAATGTTATCTGAGTTTTTCGAATATTAATAATAATATTCGATTCGTTTGCAATTATGGAGACTCTATTAAGCCATGTCAGTAGAATGAGCCCTTCATTCTTGCTCTTGTGTTGGCATGTAAACAGAACTGCAGACACTAATGTTTCTTCATCAGTACAGTTCACTGTTCACCTGTACAGTTCTGTTTACATGCCAACACAAGAGCAAGAATGAAGGGTTCATTCTACTGACATGGTTTTAAAAAAGAGGCTGTTTGCATAATTGCAAACGAATCGAATATTATTAGTAATATTCGAAAAACTCAGATTACATTTATATATATATATATATATAACTTATTCATGGTATGGTGGGACAGTAGACTTAAACAAAAACTTAAAGAACAATTAGAAGACAGCTTAACCCTGATAATGTACTCCCGCTACGTAGATGATATAAACATCGTAGTTAAGACACCCCCACTAAAGAACAGTCAGGAACTAGAGAAAAACACAATGGAAAGCATCCAGCAAATAGCAAACTCCATCCACCAGAGCATTAGAGTTACTATAGACTACCCAAGTAGACACCCCAACCATCGATTACCTGTACTAGACACAGAGCTCTGGTTAGATACCATTAACAACCAAAAACAAATCCTCCATTCCCATTATGCCAAACCCATGACTTCCAAACATCTGATCCACCGAAACTCGGCCATTTCGGACCATACCAAAATCAACATACTGATTGCGGATTTGGTACGGGTGATGAGAAATGGGTCCCGCATGTGCAACCCCGAAAAACTAGAGAGACACATACAACACTTCATCCACCGTATGCAGTTCTCTGGCTACAATCAGAGAGATAGAATCAGAGTGTATAAAGGAGCCAGAACCAAATGGGAAAAAATGGTAAATAATGACATAAATGGGACCTGCCCCTTGTATAGGAGCACATTTTTGAATAGAATAGAAAGAACTAGGAACAAGGCCAATAGAATAAACTCATGGTATGATAGCAATAAATACCAGAGTGTAATGTTCATCAATACAACCCCTAGAGGCGAACTAGCCTACAAATTTAGAAGGGCCCTAAATAAACATAATCTCAATATTAAGATAGTAGAAAGAC
>OZ024744.1:97797419-97804919 GCA_964016885.1 Eledone cirrhosa
TTTGTTTCTACATTGTCCTTCAGTAATCTTATGCTATACACTACATTTCTAGTTTTACAGTTAATATGGGGGCTTATTTTACAGGTTATACATTTCTTATCTATACATGAGGGTCTTTGAAACGGGTATGTCTTGCTAATAAGTGTTTTTACGGAGGTACCTGGTCTTTCTACTATCTTAATATTGAGTATATATTTATTTAGGGCCCTTCTAAATTTGTAGGCTAGTTCGCCTCTAGGGGGTGTATCGATGAACATGTAATCCAGAGTGTAATGTTCATCGATACAACCCCTAGAGGCGAACTAGCCTACAAATTTAGAAGGGCCCTAAATAAATATAAACTCAATATTAAGATAGTAGAAAGACCAGGTACCTCCGTAAAAACACTTATTAGCAAGACATACCCGTTTCAAAGACCCTCATGTATAGATAAGAAATGTATAACCTGTAAAATAAGCCCCCATATTAACTGTAAAACTAGAAATGTAGTGTATAGCATAAGATGTACTGAAGGACAATGTAGAAACAAAAATATAGTGTACATAGGTGAGACAGCTCGTAGTATAGGGGAACGGATAAATGAACACTGGCGAGACCTTCAAGATAATAAAGAATCATCTGTACTCTACCAACATGCTAAGATAGAACACAAGGGTAAATTAGAGAACATAGAAAGAAAAATAGAATCTACATACAGAAAAGATGCAATGTTTAGACAAATTACAGAGGCAATAAACATAAAAGAATTACAACCAAAATTAAATAGAAAATATGAGTGGAACAGCAACATCACAACTTACAATTAAGGACAAAATGAAAACACACACATAGAACAAACAACCAACCAATAACATGTAAATAAATAAACAAATAAATAAATAAACAAATAGATAAATGAACACAAACACACACAGACACCCGGATGTGGCGCATGCGCAAACTGAGCACACAACACACACACAGAAACAAAATGGCGTAGGACAGAAGAAAGGAAAGGCACAGAAACAAAGAAAGGAATCCCCAGTCACTGAAGAGGTCACAGAGTGTGTGACGAAAGGACTATGACTATATATAAACAACTATCTGGTTGTGGAACCAACCAACCAGCCAGAAATTTATAGATTTGTAGATTTGTAAATTTATAAATTTATAAATATATAATAAATTGAAGTGAAAGCAACTGGTGCGTGTGTTTCTTATTGGCAACATGACCCTCCCAAAGTATAACAATATCGGTTTCAACACACGATTTCAGATAAAGAATCTTGCTAAACAAATTCAGAAACGAAATATATATATATATATATATATATATATATATATATATATATATACGATATTAATAAATGGAAACTATATTTATAAAACCATATTTATTTCATTATACATATTTCAGGGATACCATATTAAATTATGGTATGCCTTCATTATGGTATCTCTGAAATATGTTTCATGAAATAAATATGGTTTTATAAATATAGTTTCAATTTATTAATATCGTATATCTACTCCAAAAACTTGTCGAGTGCTTTATATCAGTTATAAAAATATTTACTTGTTGTATCCCAACAACTTTAAATAGATCTTTTGCATATATATATATGTATATATAAAGAAATTCGTTTTCAAATATACAAACTGGAAAGGTATGACCGTGTATTTTATTAATTTCCACGTGCTGTCGAAAAGTTGGGTAAATATTCTATAGCGGTTGCACGCGAAGACGCCACGATGCAGTTTTATTTACTGTTTCTTCATAGATGCCTTTTATTCTTATAGCCTGGTCTAATTGATTTTTTGTGTGGTTAATTATGCTGATTGGGAGTAGAGATGATGTATATATATTATCAAATAATTCTCTGGGCATGCTTTACTCTATAGTATATATATATATATATATATATATATATATATATATATATATATATATTGTTATACTTTGGGAGGGTCATGTTGCCAATAAGAAACGCACGCACCAGTTGCTTTCACTTCAATTTATTATATATTTATAAATTTATAAATTTATAAATTTATAAATATATAATAAATTGAAGTGAAAGCAACTGGTGCGTGCGTTTCTTATTGGCAACATGACCTTCCCAAAGTATAACAATATCGGTTTCAACACACGATTTCAGATAAAGAATCTTGCTAAACAAATTCAGAAACGAAATATATATATATATATAGATATATATATATATATATATATATATATATATATTCATTAGTTAAGCAAAACAAGACCACAAACTTCACAAGGAAGACATTATTAAAAGATTGTCCACATATTTTAGTTTGATGTAAGGAATGTAGAGAGTAATAATAATAATATTAATAATAATAATATATATATATATATATGTGTGTTTATATATATATATATATATATATATATATATATATATATATATATATATATATATATATATATATATATATATATATATATATATATATATATATATATTATGAAGAGAGAAGAAACATTTATATATAATTGGTAATAAAATGTATCATACCTAAACTGCTCCTAGATTCCTCGACTACGTAGTTTCGTGGCATAAACAAAAACAATACATCATAAAGATATAGAGTCTTTGCGAGGTCTGCCGACTTATCAAGAGGATACCTCATTTTACTAGCTTCAAGAACGCGTCTACACGACGTGAGAAAGAATCCCAAAAGGCGGAGGGGGAGATAGTCACGCGATATAACGGTCGAGAAGCAGAGCTAAGCCTCTTATAACCCCGAAGAAAATACCACGGAGGCGGAGGGGGTATTTATATCGAAGCCGTAGAAGAGGTGGTGAAGGAGGCGAGAAGTATGAGTAATGGCAGCTTTCCAGCAGTCACCACACTTCAAAGATTACTCGACCAGAGGGAGTTATGAACAATATATTTAGAAACACACAGATATATATATTTGTGTGTGTGTATATATATATATGTATATATATATATATATATATATATATATATATATATATATATATATATATATATATATATATATATATAATAAGTTGGCGGGACTAGCATAGGTTTTACTGCGAGTACCGGCTGCATCTCAACGTAATATTAAGTAAAATCCTAGAGTAGACACAGTTATTTGCTTCAATACAACACACGTAAATGGGTACCTTCAATCTATACCCGTCCTCGAGTTTCGGCCACACTTAATACAGAAATAGAGTGCACAGCATCCACTGTCTGCATTTATTATGCAACAAATGCATAATCGGCGCATGTGGCTTCATCAGCGGGTTTCGCCTAATCAATAACCAATCGATCGACAGAAAAAGCATCCTCGTGTGTGGGGACGCGGGCAGGAGATGGGGGTTTGATGGCCGAAGCAGTCAGTTTTATTGATTGTTTTCCACTTGAAAGTTTTTGCCATCTTGTTCACTGAGCACAGCCATAGCTGTAAAGTTTCCTCCCTCGCCTCTCTCATCACCCAATCCTCTTTTCTTTCGTTTTTTTTTTCTTTCTTTTCCTCTCTTTTCTCTTTTTTTTTTTCATTATGCTAATGTTCGTAGAGCAGTGGATTGGCAGTATCGGTAGAGCGTCGCGGACGTCATGGTTTGCAGCATATAGTTACGGCCCTTTATGATCTGAGTGCAAATCCTGCCGAGGTTAACTTTGCCCCTTTCATCCTTACGGGGTCGATAAAATAAAGCACCAGTAACGTACTGGGGTCAATCTAATCGCCCCAAAAAAATTTGTTGGCCTTGTGCCTATGCTAGAAATCATTATGCTAATGTTCGTAATCTGTGTGTTAGAAACAAACTATCTTGTTTGTCAAATTAGAAATAAAATAGCAACAATAAAAATTTGGTGGATTAACCAATAACTTGTTTTAATTCTTTATTTAATTCACATGTGTGTAGAGTTTACTCCCAGAAAAGAGACACCGACGCAGAAAAGAGACTCCGACGCATGGCTTAGTGGTTAGAGCATTGGGCTTGCAATCGAAAGGTTGTGAGTTCAATTCTCGGACCGGATGATGTGTTGTTTCCTTGAGCAAGGCACTTTATTTCACGTTGCTCCAGTTTACTCAGCTGTAGAAATGAGTTTTGATAGGACTGGGGTCCCTATCATTAAATCACCCAAGACACCTCCAACGAGATATATCTTGGAGGAGGCCAACTAAACCTGCATAGGTGTGAGCTGTAACAAAAAAAAAAAGTTTACCCCCCCCCCCTCCTAATTTCTCCCCTTCCTTATTTATTTGATTTTTTTTTCTTTTTTCTCTTTTAAGTTTCTTCTTGTTTCTTGTATATTATATTTTAATGCTTCTATTAGTGTACATGATGACGGAGGTGGATTGGCAGTCTCGATAGAACATCAGACACCATGCTTTTCAGCATAGAGTTATGGCCCTTTAAGTTCTGAGTTCTAATCCCGCCGAGGTTAATTTTGCCTTTCACCCTTACTGGATAGATAAAATAAATTACTAGTAATGTACTGGGGTCGATTTAATCGACTTCCCCCTCCCCCCAAAATTACTGGCCTTGTGCCTATACTAGAAATCATTATTGTACATGACGAGGCTAGTGGATTGGCAGTATCGGTAGAGCGTCAGACACCATGCTTCGCAGTATAGAGTTACAGCCCATTACGGTCTGAGTTCAAATCCCGCCGAGGTTAACTTTGCCTTTCCTCCTTACGGGGGTCGATAAAATAAAGTACCAGTAATGTATTGGGATAATTGCTGGCCTTGTGCCAAAAGTAGAAACAGCTATTATGACGTCATCCGACGTCTTAACGAGGGAATTCGGCGCAAGAGACCGGATTTGAGGGCCTCAGAAATCTAACAACTACATCATGACAAAGCCCATTTCTCACAGACAATCACAAGATTTATGAGCAACTAAATATATTTCGCTCATTCGCCAAGCTTCCTACTCTTCAGACATGGATCCTTCTGACTAGGTTATTCCCAAAAAATGAAAATGCCACTGAAAAGCTGCTTATGAGGTCGATAAAATAAAACACTAGTAATGTACTGGGTAATTGCTTGCCTTGTGGTAAAAGTAGAAACAATTATTTCTTTAATGCTTCTATCATTACCCAACCTTTCTACATTATTGATGCATTTTGATGAACGAGGGACTTTGTTTTCCGACAAGCAGATTACAAGCCAAACTATGTGAGGCTAATGCTGTCCTCCTGTTCTGTATACAAACTTATGGCTTCACTTGGGGTTTGTTTGTTTTTTTCTTCCAGAATTTATTTTAAGCTAAGGGTGAGTGTTGGAATTTTTTGTTATCTGCGTAACGTTTGTGCAATATCCTTCTCTGTTTTTGAGTCGTTGGCAGCACTATGTCATATTTGTAAGCTGTGGATTGGCAGAGTCGTTAGAACGTCAGATACAATATTCGTACTTTGCTGTATTTGTTTCTGCCCTCAGCGACCGAGTTCAAATATAGCCGAAGACAATTTTGCCTTTCATGCTTTCAATGTCGATAAATAAAATACCAGTTTAATACTAGGGATCAATTCTTCTTCTATATCACTTTCTCACTTCTTCTCACTCTTTTTATTTTCCTTGAAGAAATCATGTTTTCAGACGCAGAGAAGAGACCGGCTGCACAAGGTATAAATACCCAAACCCCTTTGCCAATACATCATAGCACCCCTACGACTCTACTCGGAGTTAATGCCCTATGGCATTGCAATTTTTGATGGCCTTTGTCATTATCCTCAAATGGATGCTGAGTCTATTGGCTGACATCGGTGATGTGAGTCTTAACACTTGAGCCAGCCTAAAAAGTCATGTTTGCAATTATCAATGCAAATTTGGCTTCTGTTGATGATGGTATAGTTGTTGTTGTTGTTTGCTTGTTTGCTGGTTTGTTTGTTGTTGTTTTTCTCGTTGCTAGGATGCTACTGCTTCTTATATTAGCAGTTAACTTCGGTGGAATTTGAACTCAGGACGTAAAAGCTGTAATTAGATGTCGTAAGACATTTTATCTGACGTTCTAACGATTCTGCCAATCAACAACCTTTAGACACCAATAATAATTATTATTTCTTATTTGGCAGTACCGGTAGAGGGTCGGACGCCATGCTTTGACACATAGAGTTACGGCCCTTTCCATTCTGAGTTCAAATCCCGCCGAGGTTAACTTTGCCTTTCATCCTTACGGGGTCGATAAAATAAAGTACCAGTAATACACTGGAATAATTGCTGGCCTTGTGCCAAAAGTAGAAACAATTATTTCTTATTTAGGCACAGGGTCAGCAGTTTGGGGAAGAAAAGAAAGTCCATTAAAAGCGACCCCAGTATTTGACTGGTACTTTTATTTTATCAACTTCAGAATGATGAAAGACAAAGTTGTCTTCGATATATTTGAACTCGGAAGGTGAAGAGCTGGAACTAAATATCATGAATCATTTTATCCGACTTTCTAACTGCAGAGACTTCTGGTGTCCTGCCTTGGCCCTAGTACTACCTCCCTATTCACCACCATAGGCGCTGAGCAGGGAAGCCGCAGATGTGAGCCACGCGAGATGGAATGGCTTTTCCAGCGCATCTCCCTTACCATACTCCGAGGAAACGCCTTCTCCATTCTGTCCGTCGAGGCTGTGGGGCGGCCAGCAAGTGGGACCCCATTTGTTCACTATACAGAGAGATGGGGAGGGCGAGAGAGATGGGAGCGATGACAGTGGGATCAAGAGTGCATTTTCATACTTGTGACCACGGACATTGTATGTAAAGCATTGTTCTACCTTCTTTATTCTCTTACCTCTCACCTAAATGTGGCTTCTTTCACCTCTTGTGTGTATCCACCACCATAAGCCTCCACTAATAATTGTTTCTACTCAGAATGGCAAGGGCCGTAACTCTACGCGTCAAAGCATGGCGTCCGACCCTCTACCGATACTGCCAATCCATCGCCCTAATAATTGTTTCTATTTTTAGGCATAAGGCCAGCAAATACAGTACATTACTGGTACTTTATTTTATCGACCCCGTAAGGATGAAAGGAAAAGTCAACCTCGGCGGGATTTGAACTCAGATCATAAAGGGACGTAACTCTATGCTTCAAAGCATGGCATCCGACCCTCTACCGATACTGCCAATCCTCCACTAATAATGATATAATTTCTACATTTGGGACAAAGCCATCAATTTTGAGTGAAAATGGAAGTCAATGCGTTACTGGTGCTTATTTTATAGGCCAAGGTAAGGATGAAAGACAAAGTTAGTGAGGTTTTAACTTAGAACTTAAAGAGCTGGAACAAATACTGCTAAGGATTTATCCGATGCTCTAACGACTCTGCCAATCCATCACCCTGCCTCTAGTAATGATAATGGTTTCGGATTTAGGAACAAGGCTAACAATTTGAAGAGAAGGAGAAAGTGAATTAAAGCAATCCCAGTGTGTGTGTATTGGTGCTTAGATTATGGAATCCGTGGGGATGTCAGGCAAAGCTAACTTCGGTGGGATTTGAACTCAGAGCATAAAGGGCCGTAACTATATACCTCACCTCA